>CP139508.1:404503674-404745128 GCA_021014915.2 Artemisia tridentata subsp. tridentata
TGTATTTGTTATGTAAGGTTCACAACACTCATCACGGCCTTAAACCACCATTATGAAAACTACCTAACGATTCTTCTCCGATATTGTTGAACTGAGAATCATTAACTACACATGAATAACTCACACATATGTAATCACTAAAATCTTTGCTCTTGAACATCAATATGTTAGATCGCACTTCGTTGCGATATTTAAGCTATGTTATCAATCCCGTGGAGCATGATTTTCGCTGACGACATCGTGTTGGTGGCAGAATCGCCGAAAGGGTTAAACAACAGACTTGAGCACTGGAGGGAGGCTCTAGAGGACAATGGTCTTCGGGTGAGCAGAGAGAAGACTGAATACATGAGATGTGACTTTGGGAAGGTCGAGTCAGGCCACCACGAAGAAAGGGATATTCGTCTCGGGGACCAGATCCTGCCACCCAATGAGTCTTTTCAATATCTGGGATCGATGATTCACAAATCAGGGAGGATAGATGAGGACGTAACCCACCGGATTAGAGCCGGTTGGGCGAGATGGAGGGCGGCGTCGGGAGTCCTTTGTGACAGGAACGTTCCCTTAAAGCTAAAGGGAAAATTTTATAAGGTGGCGATTAGACCTGCTATGTTGTACGGGTCTGAGTGTTGGCCTATCTCCAAGGCCCACGCTAACAGGGTCGAGGTGGCGGAACTGAGAATGCTAAGGTGGACTTGTGGTAAAACCTTGCTTGACATGATTCTGAACGGAGTTTTCAGAGCAAAACTGGAGGTCGTGACTATTATCTCGAAGATGAGAGAAGGAAGGTTGAGGTGGTTCGGTCATGTCAGGAGGAGGCCACAATCAGCGCCAGTAAGAAGAGTCGAAGCGCTAGTAGTAGATGGTGTGAGAAAGAGGGGTAGACCCAAACTCAGGTGGGAGGATAGACTTAAGCTCGACATGGAGGAGCTTCTCTTGTCAGAGGACATGACCTCAGATAGGAAGGCGTGGAAAGATAGAATTAGGATATGCGGGTAGTGCAAGCTTGGTTCGTGGGTTTAGGTAGTTTTGGCAGTAGGCTTTAGGCGGCTCTTTGTTGCCTTGACCCTTATGTTTTGGTTTTCGGTGTCCCGTTTTTGCCTTAGGATAGGCCCCGTGCGTTGACCTGCTTTGCCTTAGCTCTAGGCCCCGTGCGTTGCTTTAGCTTTTGGTTGTTGGTTTTTACTTTGCCTTAGCTTTAGGCCCAGTGCGTTGCCTTGCTTTGCTCTGTGTTGCTCCCTTTTGGTTTGCCTGCTTGCCTAGGTGCTTTGGTTCTTTGTTTTGTGTGTGTTTTTGTTTGCGTCTTTGCTTGTATGCTTCTTTGCTTGTGTTTTTGCCGGTTCCCCTTGCCTCTTTCCTTTTTTTGGGTCCCTTGTTTTGTTTCTGCTATGTTTGCATGCTTTCCCTGCTTTCTTTTACCTGCTTCGTGCATATTGTTCTCTGGCTTTTGCTCTCCTTTCTTTGCTCTCTCACCCGCTGTAATACCTCGTAAATTCCCATGTCATTTATTAATGCTAATCATCAAGTGATCCAAATTTAAAGTTGAATAACCTATTCTTAAGGGTAAATTTTTTTTTATCAAGCAACACTCACCAGTCACTCTTTATCGATTACGAAACATGACGTGAATAGCTCACTTGCGCACCGAAACTAAAAGTTAAACGAACTCCGAGATTTATTGCACCAATCTAACTAATAAACATATATTACAAATAAATTATTTATTTCATTATTCACTTATATTTTTCTTTCTTTCTTCTCTTGGGCCAAACCCAACTCTTGGCCCATATCATTTTTTTTTCCTTTCTGCTATTGAGACAACACAATTTCTCTCTTGACTCCAAATCAGTCAGCACACATTTTTGTGTTGCTTCTTTTTCTTGCGTGGGAAAACAAAAACAACCTAGCCCACCCTACTGCTAACCTAAATATAAACAATAATAAAACCCATTCTCTCTTTTAAATCACTCAAAGACCAAAGGATTATATGCTCCCTAATCTTCTAGCATGCTACACACGTTTTCCTTCTTCTCATTTTAATAAACACAAAGTACAAATCCCATATTGACCCATCAATCTTGAATCACATCTTGCATGACAAACAACATACAAACTGCCCACAAAGTTTCCACCCTACCCCTTCTACTCGACTTGACAAAACACAAGACCCTTGAACATTTTCTTTTCCATGCGACAGTAGGACAAGGCATGCATGAACTATCCATCACCTTGGAACCATGCAAGTGAATAAACAAAACACCAAAATCCTAGCTAAACCGTGTATAAAAACCCTACAAATCTCATACTTTGACACACACTAAAAACTCATAAGCAAACGCAAACAAAAACACAACTCACCCATGCTATACTCACACGACACACACACTCTTTTACACTCTCCCAAGCCATGCAAGCATGCAACAAAAACCCATACCCTCCTCTCCACCTCATTCGGTCCAAAAACCAAGACACACTCCCATCTTGACCTTCTTGTTTTCAACACCCACACAACCCATAATTGTTTCCTCCTCCTATTCGACCTTCACCCACAGCCCACACCTTGCTACCTCACCATAAAAACCTTTGAGACTTCATTTTACAAACACACTCAAAAACTCACCAAGAAAAATACATTTTACTCTTTACTTTTGTTCACTGTCGAAGCCACAAAGGAGAACACAAGAAGTATCATAGATCATATCAAGTCGTAGATCTTTTATTTGGCTTAAGGGTCCTTGTACGAAAAGCGTTTCAACACTTTTAACTTGTGTCTCATCACGTGGAGTAGTGTAAGTTTTCATATATATATATTTTTACGTGTACACTCTTTCACAACGACCCATGTAACCAACCCTCGAGTCATTAGACGAACTAAAATACACCTTAACATGTTAAAAAGATCAAGTCTTGGCTTAGAAATCAAAGCCTCAAAACTTTTCTTTTTTTTTTCTTTTCTGTTTGTTACCGAGAAACAGCCTTCAAGACCCACCTTTGAGTCCTTAGTTTGACCTCCAAACAACCCCCTAAAAATCCAAGTTTTTGCCACGTTAATAACGACCTAGCTAACTAATTATTAGAACAAGAAAATCGTAAAATGATCTTGTAAACAGTCGGCAAATTGACTTTCTTTTCTGTCCAAATCGCTATGTGAAAACTGAACCAACTCTTTTATTTTCTTTTCGTCGCTACTCCCAACTTCAAAAATTTATAGCGACCAATCTACTTGGACTGTGATCTTCAAATCTGAACCAAATTAAAGACCGCCCAGTAGGCTCCGTAAAGAACCAAGAACGTCGTAAAATCATTGAACGAGCTAGCCTAAATTATTATCTCATTTTGTGTCAAACTCGGTAAAACCGAACGCACCTTTTGTTTTTCTTTTTCGAAAGGATATAAGCAGTTTTAGGATCGAATAAGCTCTTGTTAACTTATTTACAAACTTGTCATAACTTATATATAAATGAGTGGTAAAAAGTCGTGTCTTTTCCCAAAACTTAAAACGCGTTTTTGAATAATAAGGACATCGGGTGAATTTATTAAAATGCTTTGAGGGTAATTCCTGCCAAAGCACAAACTATGGTTATAACATAGACTGATTTTGTGTTTGACCTAAAACTCAGGGATTGTTTGTGTCAAAAACTAAAACCTAAGGGTCAAAGTAACATTTTTATAACTAATTTATAATATATTCATTTTAGCCCTTTGAGTTTAGAAACTAACAAATACGTATAGAACGATATCATTTTGTAACAATAACAATAATAACTTTGACAAGTTATTTTCCACCACTAAACACCTTAAACAACAAACCCGACATTATCTCCCTCGAATATTTTCCACACTCGTCATTTCACTATCGAAACTGAAATGCCGATTATAAGCTAAACGAATCATACTAATTCAGGTCACGAGTTCGGAGCTATTCATTGATCTTCATTTTAGCACTAAACGAAATCTACACTACTAAGGTGAGTTCATAGTCCCACATTTTACTATGTTTTCAATTCCCGTGGGGAGATACATGCTATAAATCTGAACACAAGTATTTTTCTGTATGCTTCCCTGATTGATATTGTTAAGTAATATTGCCTAAGTTACCACCCTGCCAAAAAGTCCCTCATATCATGAACCATTAATCACTTGCGAGTGAACGGGAATTTTGTGAATAGATCTATTGGAAGTTGACAACCCATTTGTACTAGCCGGATAGATAACTATAGTGTTAGCCGGATTGATAGACAAATGCACTTTATTCGAATTAAGAGTCTGGCAAAACTCCTACGACGAGGGCATTATCACCCACATCATTGCTATGATGTGGGATATTTATTTCAACTATTATTACCCCTACATGTTAAGGTTTGCGTGTCATGAGGCTTAGGGCAATATATCTATATTATACACAGCGATATCACCGCTGTGCTACTACCCATCTTATATCTATTTGTTTTATTTCAACGATATCACCGTTGTACTATTAATCAACTTGTGTTCAAACTAATTCAAACTATCACAAATTAAACACTATGGATTCACTCAACCTTTGTGTTGACTTTTTAAGCATGTTTTATCTCAGGTAACTAAGGAATCTCAAGCACGGAGTTTGGCATGGGCATTGGAAATCCACCCCCTTTTAATTCAAATAATTATATCATTCTTTTAAACTCATCATCACTTTTGGTGAAAAACTACCCCTTTTGACAACTAATATGTAATCTCTGAATATTGAGTTTTCATTGAATGATATAAATTCTACTTTTAACGTTTATCTATGCTTCGACTGTGATCAAATTGGTAATTACCCCGTTTAAGTCTTCCGCTGCTATTCAAACATTTTAACGGGGTGTTACAGATTGGCATCAGAGCCTAGGTTATAGAGAACCAATTGATTTTTAAAACATTGGACTATAACCGCGATTTCTAAAAGGACCATTTTTAAAACTCTACCACCCTATGCCCTCCGTGCCAACACTTACGAACTTTTCATTGAGATTTGCTTGGCAGATTATGCATAATGAATGAATATTAACACTTATTAACACACGCATTGAGATTTGCTTGGCAGATTATGCATAACGAATTAGTTTTATCACCTACGAATGTTATTATGACTAATGCATATTTATATTATTAATGACTTACACTTATTATTATTGGGATATTACAGTACCATGTCTCCCCCGATCCCCGTCATCATTCTGTCTGATGTTGAGACCGAAGTGACACCAGTACCATCAGCTACTCCACCCACTACTGTTATCATCTTATCAGATGCTGACACCGATACCACCATGCTAGTTGACCATACTACCACCTTATCCGAGACCATGTTCGGAGAGACTGAGCCCTTTGAGGAGGGTGAGGTTGCCCCTACCCCAGCTGTTACATCTCCTTGTCACCCGACTTCACCAGTGTACGGTCCCTAGACATGGGATCAGTACATGGAGACCCAGCAGTTTTTACCTGCTGATTTTCTTCCATCACCACCCCCAGTTTTGACTCACCATTCCCCTGGGTCAGAGGCGGATGACGAGTCGTCTGACTCCGACTCTCCCGACTTGGCTTCACCCATACCACCACCACCTGCACCGGTTCGCCAGCGTAGGGTAGTCAGATTTCTACAACCTTATGAGCCCGCACCATTCGGGCAACTTTATGTGCCTTGCCAAGGGGGCCCACCTAGGAAGTACACTGCCCGGAAACGAGCACGTGCACCTTCAGCCCCATTGGTACCACCACCAGCTATCATACCACCATCACCAGCACTGGCATCCTCATCACCATCACCTGTATCAGCATCACCTTCACCACCATCACATCATACCACCACCGAGGACCCACCCAGAAGAGCACTAAGTAGTTCTTAGACTGCACTATTATCATCAATAGCTTCTATCCAAACCAAGGGACGTATGGCCAAATTAGTGACGCTTGTAGTATCTCTTTGTTGAATAACAAATTTGAGACAAGTTATCATTTGGACATGTGGTTCGACTATGCTATGCATTGATATCGGTCTAAAGAGCCAAGATTTTCCGTCATATGTGTGGTGATTGTATCTACATGATATCATATTAAGGTGGTCATGATTTATTCTGACCTTATCATGGTTGAGCTAATCTCGTTGTATTACATATGTCTATTAATAGGAACATCCTTACTATGTCTCACTCTTCTAATAAGTACCTTCCTATGAACCTTGAATTGGTGCACAATCTCATATCAACAGTCGCCCATTGCACTCCATGTTTTACCACTTATCCTATAAACTATTATTATACCATTTTACAAACTATTACCATGTAATATACCAACTTGATACCCTACCACTATCAACTTATGAGTTGTTTTGTTAGTTTCATGTAAACCACTTTGTAAACACCCTACAGACCGTTTTGCTACTATCTGGTGAAATCATTTACTATCACTTTATAAAACATTTCGCTAAAACTTTATATATTGTTTATCACTATCCCATTAGTCATTTCATTACTCTACTTTACCACCCAATAAACCACCACTTTGCTTCCATTTTTCGACTATTTGACTACCTTACTACCCTCTTATAAAAATAATAAACGGTGTCGCTATCAACATACAAGCTATTTTACGAATCATCCCACAGACTATTTGATATAAACACAATAAACAAAATTTGCTACCCTACTACAAATCTATAAACCAACAAATGTTTTTACTGACACCCTGCAGACTATGTTGCAAACACCCTACAAGTTTTATTATTGACTCATAAATTATTTTGCCCCTCTGAGCACCACATTAACCGCTGTTAGACCCGTTTCCCGGGTATTGGGACCCCACCCTAGATAAAGTTGACTCGAGCCTAAGTATGTTTGACTAAGAATATGTGGTTGAGTCTTTGAAGAGCATGTCTGATGAGGCTTAGATGCGGAGCATCTAAAATGTAGATACGGAGCATCAGTAGATGCGGCGCATCTAAAAGATAGATGCGGCGTATCGACCTAAAATAGAAAGAATGAGACTTGAGGGACCACTCTTGCCAAATGACCAAAGTTGCTACCTAACTAAATATATCCAGGATATTCTAGATTTAGCTATCATTATTGAGGTTGGGAAGTCCGGTCTTTTAGAGAGAGAAGGAAGAGAGGGAAAATGATGAAGATGAAGGTACAATGAAGATTGATTGAAGATGACTACTCATTAGCATGATCCTTGTAAGTAAGTAACCTTTAATTAGTGTTAATTGATGATTTATGAATTAGGGTTTATAAACCTAATTTGAGAAAATGGGTAAATGATGGTTTTAAGATAATTGATGAGTTATAGTGATTATGAGGTAGGTTTGTGTGGGTTTAGTTAGTAAGAAAAAGGGTGTTCATCATATGATCAAAGTATGATCATATGGTGATCATATATGTTAAAGGGTGTGTTGATTGTTATAGTTTTTAGTTATGTGTTATTAAGTGTTTGTGAATGATGGTTATGAAGTAGGAAACATGATAATGATGATGATGATGATGACGACTAGTGCGATGATGATGATGGTGGTGAAATCATGATATGATAGTTAGCTTGGATTGAAGGTAAGTAACTCTCCCTAAAACATGTGTTGTATGTGTATTTATCATGTATGTATTGTGGTTGTAGAAGTGTATAAGTTCTTGGCTAGTATGGTTGTAAGCTAAGGTTGGATGGCTAGTGACTTGGATAAGAGTATGTAGTTATTGGCTTTGGACAAATTAAGGTATGTTGTTGAATGTGATTGTGATGAATGAATGTAATTATGTTATAAGGTTGTGAATGATATGAATGGTATGTAGTGGTTTAGAAGCTTATATGTGATTATGATGCTTATGTGAAAGTATGTGTATGATATATGTTTTATGTCGGGTTACTTACTAAGCGTAAGCTTACCTTTTTAGTTGTTAACGTTTTGTAGGTTCGTGTGCGGCGGAATGAAGGTTTATGTGTGGTAGCTTAAGGATTGGGAAGTGGATTTGGAAGATAATAAGCACTAGGAGCTAGGTAGAATGCCGAGCTCGAGTCATGGTTGTATCCCCGAGAGTCTCTTTTATGAGTCGTATAATGTGTGTCAAAGTCGGGTAACGGTTTGGAAGTCTAATGATGGGTCAAAGTGTGTTTTATGTGTTTTTGAGTAAAGTCTAAAGGGGCGTTTGGTTTATGTGTAAACGTACCCATTTTGAGTAGTAAACGGGTCAAGTACCCTTGAAACATGTTTGATATGTTAAATAAATGAAGTTGGTCAAGTTAGATGTGAAACGGAAGTGGTATAAGTGGTTTGTTGTGAAAATGGGTCAAAACGGGTTATTTGCATAACCCGTCTCATTTGTAAAAGTACCCCTTCGGGGTGTTAATCAGTAAATGTTTTTGTATGAAAATAAACTATTGGACATACTAAAGGATTCTGGAAAGTTTCGTCAGGTTTCGAGTCCGGAGGTCGGGTTTCTGAGCTGGCCTGGCGAAAATGCAAAATTGGGACAGTAGGTCTGTCCAGATTTGCTAGACAGAGCAGATACGGTGCATCTCCTTGTTGAGATATGGCGTATCAAGTGATACGGCGCATCTCCTTTTTGAGATACGGCGCAACTATACACAGTCCAGGTTTAGCAGTTTTCAAAAAAATCATATCTTTTAATCCGTAAGTCGAAATAGGTCGTGCCACCTATCGTTTCAAAGGTAATTGAGTCTAGTTTCATTTAAAAATAGTCTTAAGGGCTAAAAGTTTATAGATTTTTGTCAGTGGTCAAAAGAGTAAGCAGATGTCCGTTAAAGTGAGTCGATTCCGCGTAAAAAGTTTTAAATTTTGGTCTAAACGGGCACGGGGCATTACAACATTAACCGATGATAAAACAACAAACTATATCGCAATGCATGACAAACCAATTTTTCGTTACCCTACAAAACGTTTTACTACAAAAAAAATCAAGAATTGCGGCCTTACTGCCAATAATAATAAAGGGTCATCCCTATTGTTCTATAAACTATTTCACATATTATGAACTACCTTATTTTATGCAATAAATCGATTTGCTACTTTAATACTATTCCATAGACCAACAAACGGTTTCGCCAACATTTTGTAAACTAAGGTACATTTATCCAAATTTTACGTCACCATTTTATAAACTCTTCTACACACCGTTTTACAACATATTCTATAATCACCCTATGAACTAAGTCCTCTTTGAAAAGTATATTAAGCTACCACTTTACGAACAGAGTTACCGATACCTCCCTTTAAACTAAATCCAACATTGCATCGTTGAACCTTAATTATGCAAAGCCTGATCACCTATGCATAATTCAAGTAGGACCATGCTATGCTGGGGATAGTTGTCTAAATTTTTTGCAAAAAGTTAGAATTTCTACTACTACTTTTGAGAAATCACAACCTTACATAAAAAGTTGTGCAAGTTATGGGCATCCGTACTAATAATCACAAATAGACTTCGACACCATCTTATCACATGAAATCAGTCTAGTCTCGCCGCATATTCTATTCTACAAGGACCAGTTACATCATTAGCCATCATAGAAGAAACAACCTTCCAACGAACATAGCCACAATCAACGGGATTAGCTACGAACACTACCATAAGAATTTGTACGAAGCTTAACCTTATGACATCTCACTTTACTTCACATCATCCGATTTCGAAGGATCCCACCGTCAAGCAGACAACCTGTAAATTCGATAACTACCAAATGACTCATAACCCCAAGGGTGACTGAGACTTACCTTTCTGTACTCGATAACAATCATGATGATGATTACATTTAGCCCCTAAACCGAAACCATGCTTTCTGTGTTAAACACTAATTACACTAACGGATCAACCAACTGATTGCTGGTAGCAATCAACACCATTCTTCAATACTTTACCATTCGTGTTAAGCGCACCACCAAACTAGCCATTTGACTACTAATAGAACCAACGTCATCACTTAAGGTTGCACCATAAACCTACTAGACACCCATAAGACATCGACTTAGTGTCCACATAACTTCAGGCCTAGACATTTTTGGTCTATTTACTGAATTACCCACTTTGAGAAACTCGTCCGCATACCTTATGATAATAGGATCTTAACAATACGATGAGGACCCCTCGAGGGAAGTAAATGAAACTCTTGACTAGGGAATGTGAATACACAACGGGATGACTTATAACCTGACGAAAGTCTTAAGACTTTACAGATCAAACCAAACCACTATTTTGGGAAATTGCCAAATCTTTCACTAATTCTTTGAGAGAATTAGCTTGACTAAGACGTAAGAGTGATCCAAAACACCCCTGTTCACTAAATCAAACCTTAGCGGTAGATCAAGGATCTTTGTCCACGATGAGGAATAACAAGATACCATGATTGACACTGTGCGGTCAATGTACAATTCACCCTATCCACATCGTATAATGAGAATTCCCTTATAAGTAATGGATACCTTGTATTGGACAATCAATACACAATCACCCTTACAACGTTTCCTCTAGGAGTTCTAGATTATGCAGCCTCAAAAATCCATTTTGAGTTGACCTCACTCCCACGCTGAAATACCAAGCGGTCTTAACGTACCGAACGGCCATTGATACACGACTTACACTTGTAGCCAAGGAAAATGCCCTATGACACAATATCCGACTCACTCATAAGTCATGATACATCCTAATACTGTCCTTGCGAATTAAATACCATACCTATAAACTTCACCTGATATTCATCAACCAAACACTATCAAACATGGGGAAACTAGACTCTGTCCTTAAAACTTTTGAAAACATATATAAATGCCATGCTCAACTATACTTTCAACTTTGATGATTTCACTTTCAAGAATCTTTCTTTAAAAACGCGTTTGTATCAATTACATAAGTATTTCTCCGAGATGCTCATTTTGTGATTAAAAAGTTTTCTCTGGTCAAACCATATCAAACTTTTGCATATTAAAGTGCGACTAAGTGTTAATTTTTGTAAAGTTATTTTATCTATACCATGCTTAAAAACCCACACTACGGAATTATATATCTATTTTAGTCAAACCTTATCAAGCTTTCGTATGTTAACAAATGTCTAAACAGTGATCTATGTGAAATTGTCTTATCAAAACCGCCTTTAAAAAAAAATTCGTTTCACTAAACTTTAAATTTTTCAGGGTCGCATTAATTTACTCGACTATTAACCTCAAACAAAGGAATTTGTGTCTTTTGAATTATTAATTTGGTCAGATTCGTGTAAACGCATACTCAAATGAAAATTTCGAACAAAATTTTTATCAATACCTCTAAGCAAGGAAAACGCACAATACCTGACTTGCCTAGGATTGAAATTATAGATATGCCATACCTTAACACTATTCCTTCGAATTGCAACCTTCCCACTCATCCTGTAAGATAAAGATTCTCACCTGGTAGAAGCGCGTGAAATTGGATAAGCAATTACTTAAGAGACGATGTGCCCTTTCAGAGTTTTAGATAACATAATCGCTTTGACACATGACATCACTTTCACATGGATTATAAGAGGTCACATCTGGCCATAAGACCTTTAACTTCCTTCTGTAACGAGACAAACATCCCTCGACAAAGTACCCACCTGACTTAGACCACTATGCCACGATCTCGAGTCAAATACACCATAGTTTTGCCTTAACAAGTTAAGCACCTGCCATCAAGAGCATTATCCGATGATAACTTTTGAGCGTTCCCAATCATTGGCATCCGAATTTGCCCTTAGTTTTGACTCATGGGCCATCACTCTCGACTAGCCATATATGCCTACTGACATGTTATTCCTTGTCATTCACACCAAGGGACTTTTCCCTTAGATTCTCTATAGCCGCCATGAGAAAAATAGCGATATCAAGCCACATTGTTCTAATGAAATCCACCCTTTCATGTCGACAACTACACCTACCTCCCACGAAGGATGAGTACACAAAATAGGCTCTAGGAGACACAACAATGGCAAGAGCGAATGATTGTTGAAATAGCTGGGATAACCATTTAGCATTAATCAAATCCTCCTACAACCACCAGATATCTCACTAGTAGAAGGGTTGTTTCATTTGAGGTACTTTATGGTCGGAAGTACCGACCACCCGTTGTTGGGCAGAACTTGGAGACGTTCAGATCTCATGACCTCAATTTATTCATTAAACCACTGAGAAAATAGTACAAATCAGACAACGGTTACAAGCTTGAACTCCCTGAAGAGCTTAGTAGGGTACACAATACCTTTCACGTATCGAACCTGAAGAAGTGTTTATCGGATGAAACCCTTGTAGTTCCCTTAAGGGAAATTAGACTTGACGACAAGCTAAATTTTATCGAAGAACCAATGGGAATTTTAGATAGAGATATCAAACGATTGAAACAAAGCCGTATCCCTATTGTCAAAGTTAGATGGAACTCTAAGAGAGGACCAGAGTACACATGGGAACGCGAAGATCATATCCGTTCTAAATACCCCCACTTGCTCGATAACACAACTCCGACTACTACCACATCTTAGGATTCGGGACGAATCCAATCTAACGGGTAGGTACTGTAATACCTCATAAATTCCCATGTCATTTATTAATGCTAATCATCAAGTGATCCAAATTTAAAGTTGAATAACCTATTCTTACGGGTAAAAATTTTTTTTATCAAGCAACACTCACCAGTCACTCTTTATCGATTACGAAACATGACGTGAATAGCTCACTTGCGCACCGAAACTAAAAGTTAAACAAACTCCGAGATTTATTGCACCAATCTAACTAATAAACATATATTACAAATAAATTATTTATTTCATTATTCACTTATATTTTTCTTTCTTTCTTCTCTTGGGCCAAACCCAACTCTTGGCCCATATCATTTTTTTTCCTTTCTACTATTGAGACAACACAATTTCTCTCTTGACTCCAAATCAGTCAACACACATTTTTGTGTTGCTTCTTTTTCTTGCGTGGGAAAACAAAAACAACCTAGCCCACCCTACTGCTAACCTAAATATAAACAATAATAAAACCCATTCTCTCTTTTAAATCACTCAAAGACCAAAGGATTATATGCTCCCTAATCTTCTAGCATGCTACACACGTTTTCCTTCTTCTCATTTTAATAAACACAAAGTACAAATCCCATATTGACCCATCAATCTTGAATCACATCTTGCATGACAAACAACATACAAACTGCCTACAAAGTTTCCACCCTACCCCTTCTACTCAACTTGACAAAACACAAGACCCTTGAACATTTTCTTTTCCATGCGACAGTAGGACAAGGCATGCATGAACTATCCATCACCTTGGAACCATGCAAGTGAATAAACAAAACACCAAAATCCTAGCTAAACCGTGTATAAAAACCCTACAAATCTCATACTTTGACACACACTAAAAACTCATAAGCAAACTCAAACAAAAACACAACTCACCCATGCTATACTCACATGACACACACACTCTTTTACACTCTCCCAAGCCATGCAAGCATGCAACAAAAACCCATACCCTCCTCTCCACCTCATTCGGTCCAAAAACCAAGACACACTCCCATCTTGACCTTCTTGTTTTCAACACCCACACAACCCATAATTGTTTCCTCCTCCTATTCGACCTTCACCCACAGCCCACACCTTGCTACCTCACCATAAAAACCTTTGAGACTTCATTTTACAAACACACTCAAAAACTCACCAAGCAAAATACATTTTACTCTTTACTTTTGTTCACTGTCGAAGCCACAAAGGAGAACACAAGAAGTATCATAGATCATCTCAAGTCGTAGAGCTTTTATTTGGATTAAGGGTCCTTGTACGAGAAGCGTTTCACACTTTTAACTTGTGTCTCGTCACGTGGAGTAGTGTAAGTTTTCATATATATATATTTTTACATGTACACTCTTTCACAACGACCCATGTAACCAACCCTCGAGTCATTAGACGAACTAAAATACACCTTAACATGTTAAAAAGATCAAGTCTTGGCTTAGAAATCAAAGCCTCAAAACTGTGTTTTTTTTTTCTTTTCTGTTTGTTACCGAGAAACAGCCTTCAAGACCCACCTTTGAGTCCTTAGTTTGACCTCCAAACAACCCCCTAAAAATCCAAGTTTTTGCCACGTTAATAACGACCTAGCTAACTAATTATTAGAACAAGAAAATCGTAAAATGATCTTGTAAACAGTCGGCAAATTGACTTTCTTTTCTGTCCAAATCGCTATGTGAAAACTGAACCAACTCTTTTAATTTCTTTTCGTCGCTACTCCCAACTTCAAAAATTTATAGCGACCAATCTACTTGGACTGTGATCTTCAAATCTGAACCAAATTAAAGACCGCCCAGTAGGCTCCGTAAAGAACCAAGAACGTCGTAAAATCATTGAACGAGCTAGCCTAAATTATTATCTCATTTTGTGTCAAACTCGGTAAAACCGAACGCACCTTTTGTTTTTCTTTTTCGAAAGGATATAAGCAGTTTTAGGATCGAATAAGCTCTTGTTAACTTATTTACAAACTTGTCATAACTTATATATAAATGAGTGGTAAAAATTCGTGTCTTTTCCCAAAACTTAAAACGCGTTTTTGAATAATAAGGACATCGGGTGAATTTATTAAAATGCTTTGAGGGTAATTCCTGCCAAAGCACAAACTATGGTTATAACATAGACTGATTTTGTGTTTGACCTAAAACTCAGGGATTGTTTGTGTCAAAAACTAAAACCTAAGGGTCAAAGTAACATTTTTATAACTAATTTATAATATATTCATTTTAGCCCTTTGAGTTTAGAAACTAACGAATACGTATAGAACGATATCATTTTGTAACAATAACAATAATAACTTTGACAGTTATTTTCCACCACTAAACACCTTAAACAAAAAACCCGACATTATCTCCCTCGAATATTTTCCACACTCGTCATTTCACTATCGAAACTGAAATGCCGATTATAAGCTAAACGAATCATACTAATTCAGGTCACGAGTTCGGAGCTATTC
The DNA here is from genome assembly GCA_021014915.2 of Artemisia tridentata subsp. tridentata. Classification (NCBI taxonomy): domain Eukaryota; kingdom Viridiplantae; phylum Streptophyta; class Magnoliopsida; order Asterales; family Asteraceae; genus Artemisia; species Artemisia tridentata. The sequence goes on from CP139508.1 coordinate 404,518,664, forward strand.
ATTGATCTTCATTTTAGAACTAAACGAAATCTACACTACTAAGGTGAGTTCATAGTCCCACATTTTACTATGTTTTCAAATCCCGTGGGGAGATACATGCTATAAATCTGAACACAAGTATTTTTCTGTATGCTTCCCTGATTGATATTGTTAAGTAATATTGCCTAAGTTACCACCCTGCCAAAAAGTCCCTCATATCATGAACCATTAATCACTTGCGAGTGAACGCGAATTTTGTGAATAGATCTATTGGAAGTTGACAACCCATTTGTACTAGCCGGATAGATAACTATAGTGTTAGCCGGATTGATAGACAAATGCACTTTATTCGAATTAAGAGTCTGGCAAAACTCCTACGACGAGGGCATTATCACCCACATCATTGCTATGATGTGGGATATTTATTTCAACTATTATTACCCCTACATGTTAAGGTTTGTGTGTCATGAGGCTTAGGGCAATATATCTATATTATACACAGCGATATCACCGCTGTGCTACTACCCATCTTATATCTATTTGTTTTATTTCAACGATATCACCGTTGTACTACTAATCAACTTGTGTTCAAACTAATTCAAACTATCACAAATTAAACACTATGGATTCACTCAACCTTTGTGTTGACTTTTTAAGCATGTTTTATCTCAGGTAACTAAGGAATCTCAAGCACGGAGTTTGGCATGGGCATTGGAAATCTACCCCCTTTTAATTCAAATAATTATATCATTCTTTTTAAACTCATCATCACTTTTGGTGAAAAACTACCCCTTTTGAAAACTAATATGTAATCTCTGAATATTGAGTTTTCATTGAATGATATAAATTCTACTTTTAACGTTTATTTATGCTTCGACTGTGATCTAATTGGTAATTACCCCGTTTAAGTCTTCCGCTGCTATTCAAACATTTTAACGGGGTGTTACACCCGCACACCTGCACTTGCCGGAGGTCTCATTGGAAGCAGTCTCTCTACCTCCGGGTTTATCCTGGGGTAGGGGTACGATCTGTCTACATTCTACCTCTCCCATACCCTGCCCTGGCGGGATTGGGTTTTGTTGTTGTTGTATCATTTTTCTAGTTTATTTGCTTATATTCCATTCTAAGGAATAACTAGTGTTTACTTGAGAAAATCTTGAACATTCCATTGAAACTAGTCATGAACATCACAACACTAATATTTAAGTTTGACAACCTAGTATTTTATAGTCTGATGTGCTACAACGTGTGCAAGTTTTAAAATTTATAATACACGATTTAACTGATTATCTATTTAACACATACGAGCAAGTATACTCGTCCGCAATAATAAAGGTGGGTAAGTCGAGATCGTCCCGAGGGATTTGTGATGATTATAGTTTAATTTAACAAATGTATAAAAAGGGTTGTCAATCTAATTTAGCGAAAATTCAATAGTAACAAAGATCAATTAATAAAAACATATATGTATGTGTGATACATGACCCAATTGTATAGAGTATTCATAAAAGTTTGGTGTAACTTGTAATGATGCACAATCTAATATAAATGATTTACAATCAATGGTTTATATCATGAAAAATCATTGTTAAGAATTCTCCCAATTAGTTAACCCTTTCGGCCTATTTAACTAATATGATAATTCTCTTGAAACTCCATTTGTTTGAAAAGCATTTCTTATCTCATTTGTTTTTACGAATCCTTTCGGCCTTTTCTCGTGATGAAATCGTTTCAAATCTATTTTAATGAGCAAACATGATGATTGTCACACATCATGTTCCATACTAATTCGTGCACTAATGTTTTGGAATAAAAACATGAAGAAAATCCTTTCGGCCTTTTTATTCTTTAAATGTTTTTACCAACAAATAAAACAAGACTAGATGTTATTTCAACAAACTCATAAAACAAGAAAGATTTTCATGCATCACTCTAGATAAGAATACTCATACAATAGTTACATCATACACACAAGTATATCCAAAAATTACTCCATCATATTCATCATAATAGAACAAAAGTAACGAGCATAACTTTCATAAAACTTAAAGTAAAAGTAGTTCATTGCAAATAGAATCAAGATATACCTATCTTTGAGTTACAAGAACTAGATTCGTGGAACTATAGCAACCACGCTCCTCCAATTGAGTAATACAACCCGAAAACAATTCCAAACTAAAACAATTGATTGAGATTCGACTCAACACTCTTCTGGACTTCTTCACATGATTTCTTAGTCTTTTGGGCAAGTAAATTGAGAGAGTAATAGCCTTGGTGTAAAGCTTATTACCAATTAGGGTGTCACACTTAGTATCTAGTCTTGGATCCCATTATATAGTAAAAGAACTATTATTCTTCAAGTAAAAACGACCAAGGACAATAAATATCAAGGAAATGATCGGCCACAATGATTATGAAGAGTAAAACCATCAATAAATGAAACTTTGTAACTGCTAGATCAGCCCAACCGATCGGCAATAAGAGCATCCGATCGGTTCCTCCAATTCACCACATTCCAGCCGAATCGGTTGCGGGTTCCAACCGATCGGCTGGAGACCTCTGACTGACACAATTCTAACTTTTCTTCGACTTAGTTCGTTGTGTGCTTTATCCTTGATTGTGGCACTGATTTCTTCCATAGAACTTGACATTTTCTTGATATAGAATCATGGAAATCTTGATGCTCTTAAATCATTGAGTCCTTGCGTGGTTTCTAACTTCGCTTCAATCATGGGAATCTCCAAATGTGCATAATTACTCAAATTCTTCGTCTTTTCATCATCTTTTCCTGTATTGGCTACATTCACTTGCATATACACTTTTTCATGATTAAGTAACAAAAACATATAAATATAACCAAATATGATGCACAAAACTAACGATAACGCAACTAAAAATATGCTCATTCTAAGCGTTATCATAGTCATAAATTAAACCTAAAAAAATGTTTTAAAATTTATTAAGTGAACCTGCAACATAAAGAGAATAAGTAGAATGAGATTTAACATATGAAAAATGATCTGGATCTTTTTACTTAGTCCGTTGAAGGTCACATTTATAGTTACGGGAGCAATATGATCCACGTACGTTCACCATAACACACAAGCTTAACTTGCAATGTTCCATCAACAAAATAATCTATTCAAGATGAGTGAAGAGGACTTGTGTCTAAGGACATGATCCTCTTATTGGGGAGTGTTCAAAGCAAGTTATAGGATTTTGAAATGTATTTTAAAGCCTCTAAAGTGTATCACAATGAGGAACAACCATATGTAGCACATCGATTCGTTGGATAAGGCCGCATACGTTAAATGTTGAAGAAGCTATTAGTTTCAAACTAGGATTTTTATAAGTACATTATTCTTTGATTTACGAGAGACTAAAGACAATCGGCTCTGAAAATAAAGCCTTACAATTAATATGTCATATGAATCAAACTCTTCATAATAAAATGGGATACTTTATGAAAAAGTAATACATTGATAAACATATTTTAACAAAGCAATGATAAGACTCTCAAAGAAGCTTATTAATGTTAGTTTATGGACATTATTTTAGTAGTCGTATGTTAGGATCAAACTCGAGACCACGAGATTGCACACTTTACATATGAGAATTAAAGATTAATAATTAAATATAAAATGTTGTATTTAATTATTAAATAACACAAAACGTATAACGACCGTTAGTAATTAACGGAAATTGACTAACGACCGTTAACTAATAAAATTAAAGGAAAGAATTATAGATGGAAAATATAGAGAACAAGAAAAATCTAGAAACCCCTTGTGGGCTTTAGATATGATCGGCCAAAGGAAGGGGTAAAACCCAACCCAACTCCAACTTGTTCTCCAACTTTTGTCATCCTATAAATACAAAACCAATGGGTCATTGTTTTGTAACTTGTACACACACAATAAACCCTAAAATTGTGTTTTCCTTATCTTTTGTTAAGCTCGGCCGAACACCCTCTTTTAAGGGGTATTCGACTTTTGTTCTTCATAAACAAAGCGTTTGATTTTAGTTTTGTGTTTCTTAAACTAGCATTTACTTTAATTCGTTAATAGTACGTGTGTACAAGAACGTGGTGTAAACACACTATTGTTTACATCTTGGATTGAATTACAAAACGGTAAGGGGTAATTCTTTAATCCAATTATAAACCCTAATTAGGGTTCTTGGTGATTCAATTGAAGATTGATTCTTGTTTGGCTAGAATCAAAAGGTACGCATACTATTTATTATTCGGTTAATTAATTATATGATATTTGTTCCTACGCTTCCGCAAAACTTTGATGTTATGTGTTTAATTTATGATTGTCATGATATTAATATTCCAACAATTAAGAGGACATTCTATTTTTTGAGCTCTAAGCTTATAAATCTGTGTTGAATGTTTATATCAACTTATTGAAGTAAATTGATTAATTTAGATATTTGTAAAGCCTTATGATGATAAAATGATCAAAAACGGTATATTAGTGTATTTGAAATATACTCGAAGGGTTAGCAATAACGAAAAAATATTATATATTGGTACAACACATCTCAAATAAGCTTAACTCTACTAAAAAAGAATTGTTTGAATATTTTAGCTCGTTGCAAAAACAAGACATGAGACAGAATGCCCATTCATATCGTATACTAATGGACTTCTTACATTCACATAGACACAAAATAAAAATAAAAAAATAACAAATTTTCGGTTAATAAGTACTGTATAATGAAACGCCCATACTAAGATTATTTTTTTTACACTGTTACAACATACAGCCGTATGCTCCCAAGCATATGGCTTTATGCTGCTGCATCAGAGTACACTGTGATAGCATACAGCCGTATGCTCCAGGCATATGGCTTTATGGTCTTGTATCAGAATGTATTATTTTAGCATACAGCCATATGCTCCCAGGCATATGGCTTTATGCTCCTGCTGTAACAAAAATGCACCTTAAACACTTGCATATTTTCCGGAAAACTCATTTTCACAAGGTTAAACTTGACAAACCTAAACATAGCCATTATATAACATAAGTAAAAACTGTATATAAGGGTGGTGACCACATTTGGACCCGTATATAGTCAAAACGGGTAAAAATGGCATAATGCCAAACACCCCTTTTAACTTGTAAAACATGACATAACTAGTTATAAACTTCATTAATTCTACGTTTATACAAAACATGATATTAAAACAATTGTCCTAGGCGTTTCGTGGTATTAGAGAAGGTTTAGGATAAGCTCAATTACCCATGAGCTCCACAGATGGCTAAATCACGACCTTATGCCTTAAACTTGATCTCACCTATAAGAAAAACATAAATGAAGCAACATAAGCATAAAGCTTAGTGAGATAACATATATAAAACTGAAAATAAACATGTCAATGCTACTAGATGTTGCTTCATAAGAACTTTCCCCCGCGTATCTATCTTGGCGCTTATAACACCGCTAATTCCCCACGGGAATGTACTCTTGCATCGTAACATGTACTTGGGGGCTAGATACTTCATCATAATGCTAGAAAGCATCATGCTTGCCTTGAATATACTAGTTGTCCACTTAGGAACTGGTGAACCCGTATTTGGTTCAATATAGCAATATATACTCTAGTTGTCCACTTAGGACGTCAAGTCCCGTTTTTGAGACTTTTCATATCTAGTTGTGCTTTTCATAGCTGACGAGCCGTATAAACATAGTAATCATCCACTTAGGATGTATGAGTTCCATTTTTGGAACTTTTGCTATTCTGAGGCTCGATTCTCCACTAAGGAGGTATAAGTTCCAACTTTGTCTGGAACAACTGTATGTGATCACATAATAGCACATGTCTTCACTTAGGACGCTAAACAAGTGAAAATAGACAATTTTGACTAAACTCACTTTACTAGGACCACATGGGTCATTACGGGCTGTTTTGACCCGTTCACTTTATTTCACACATACGCTTACAACCCCAAATCAATAAGCTCATAATAATATAGACTATGAATGCATAACATAAGCATAACACATAAACATATGATAAAACTTATACATAAAGGCCACGAATATGTGACACCTCTAACGAGCTACTAAAGACCCATTAAAGTAAGCAATGATACATCATTTACGCTAAAAACGTGTTACTAAGACCGCACGGGTCGTTATGGGCTGTTTTGACCCATCTAAGTTATTTCATATATAATCTCATATCGTGAGATCCATTTCTACTCATGATATATATACTTCAACATAATTATATGCTCCCTTATCATAAACTCGTAACATAAGTGTAATACCTAAGCGTACAACAAAATACGAACGTAAATACCATAACACATGTGATATATCTAATGAGCTCTTTTAGTCCCGTTTCTAATCTTATATACGTTACTCACCTTGATATGGCTTGTAATCTATCGCGAGCTCCCGTAAACGTCCCCGACTAACCTTTACAACCTAGGAACACGTAGATAACATGGAGCTTACTTACTATGAGATTTAGCTTGTTATAAACAAGCATTAGGAATTAACTAGGCCATAAGGGGGTGTTTGGTTCGTGGCTTATACGACCACACAAACACACTTTCTGAAAATTAGCACCATAAGTTGGGGTTATGGCATCATAACATGATACCCATCATTAATCTTAAATCATACACATGATTAACATGTGTTCTTAGTGATTCTTGAAAATCATATCTTAACATAAACATATAAATTTCTACAAAAACCCTATATATGGCATGAAATCATCATAATTAACCATTACCCACTATTGGGTAATCATAAAACACAATTAAAAGAACTTAGGTATAATTTTTACCTCGAATTGGATTGTGGGAAGGCTATAATACGCACCCCTAAGCTTGAATATAGTGATTTCTTGCCTCAAACTTAATTAAAATCCACTTATAATTAAAACCCTAGACTTTCTAAGCTTGTATGTGTGTTTGTCGTGAAGCAGAGGAGAAACAGAATGAAGTTTCCTGGCTTCAAAGTAACTCTTATATGAGTTATAATATAACTTTCATACTTAGGCAAGGCTAGTCCCTGTTAGCGAAACTATTGCGAAGATAGTCTTATTGACTTTAAACTTATTTCATGGGAGGTCCTTATGACTAACGAAAGATTATTATTATTATAACATAAGTTGACTAGGAAGCCTTAAAATATAATGATAAATCTTTATTGTGAAATTTGGGGTGTTACATATAAGAAAGTGTCAATTACTTAAACCAAGCTCGATCGTAAACATAAAATAAATTAGGGATGAGCACGGTACCAGATTGGTACCGAACCCGCACCGAATTGGTGGTACCGTTTTTTTCCCGAGCATAAAAGAAGGGTACCGGTACCTTACCGAACGGGATTTGGGTACCCGAACCGGTACCGATACCCAATACCAGAAAATCGGTACCTATACGGTTTTTCCCCTTTTAAAAAAAAAATTAAAAAAATTAAAAAAAAAACAAATATATATATATATATATATATATATATATATATATATATATATATATATGTGTGTGTGTGTGTAGTTCCAAATATTAATATTAATACACGTAACAAAAATCCAACCTACGAGAAACGACTTAATATTAATATATGAAACAAAAACAACCTACGTTTGTGAAAGAACCTATGTTTAAATTAAGCTCGATTGAGTATAATTATTTTAAATAATTATACTAAATCGAGCTTAATTTAAGCTCCGAGCTCAAACTTCTAAATGAAACCAAATTCTAAATTTAGCAGTACTCGACATAGGGATGAGCAAAACAGGCCGAAAATCAAACCGAACGGAAAAACCGAGTTAAACTGGTGTGACCAAAACCAAACCGACCATATTTGGTTCGGTTTTTGGTTCTATATATACATGATTTTTGTTCGGCTCGGCTCGGTTTGGTTTGGTTCGAGCCAAAACCGAGAAAAACACATCTAAACTGCATAAACCAAACCGAGTTACTTCGGTTCGGTTTTCGGTTCATGCCTTTCACAAAGTCGGTTTTTAGTTTGGTTCAATTTTAGACGGTTCGGGTCGGTTTTGACCGACGATACTCGACAAGACTTGGACTTGACAAGACCCTTAGGCCTTAACTAAACTCACGAGAGATAGCGTAAAATTTAAAATCTACACAACAATTTAACCCTCACTTACAAAAACACCCCTCTCTAAAACCCTTTCCCTCTCTCACACACACACATTCACTCAAAAACTACGTTTTCACCATAACAAACGACGACGTCACAGTCATCGTTAACCAGAATAGAAGTTCCGATACTCAGAAGCGACTCAATCAAATGGTACAACCTCTCCCTACCTTCAACAACCACCGCTCCTCCACCGTCGTCATCTCAGCCGCTGTTAATTTCGGTTACCGATGACACGTCAGCTTGCTGCTTAGTCAGGGATCCAACTACTTATTTCATCTAGTATAATACCTAACACATTATTCTGTATTCACTATTAGGTCTAAAATTGATAATATTGCAAAGCGTCTAAAGTGTATCACAATAAGAAACAAACATATGTAGCACACATCGCTACGTTGGATACGACATACATTAAATTTTGAAGAAGCTATTAGTTACAAACTAGGACTTTTAGATGTACAATATTCTGTTGTGGGAAACTAGAAGGGGGGTTGAATAGTTTACCGGTTTTAATTTCTTTTAAAAATCTTGTTTTAAAAATTTGCTATTGGAAACTTTGATTCGAACTCTATGTGTGATCAATCAACACCAATATGAACTACACACTAAGCTAACAAATGGTAAATAATAAAAGTAAAGAGTAGAGTTGGAAAGATCAAACCGAGACAAAGGATTTATAGTGGTTCGGCTACGAAGCTCTTCTTCACCCTACTCCACTCCCCGAGTACCACACTCGAGAGTTTCAAACACTATATCGACAACCTCCCTTCAGGCGGAGAAAACCGTACACGTCGCTTATCCTATTACCGACACTAAGCTAGATGTCGAGTGCTAATCTTAGCTAGCACCAATCACCAAGGTCCACATGACCAATCAATCAAGCCCAATGGCTACACGAGATCACCAAGATCTCAACACGATCACAATGATCAACACTCTCTCAACTAACACTAATCTATCGACCCTTGATCTTCTTGATCAATCACACAAGCCCAATGGCTTTAAGAGATATCCACTATCTCTATAAGAATCACACTTGATCTTCACTCTCACTCACAAAAGATAAATAAACTTGATGTATGCTATGATACAACAAGGTTGTAACAAATGTTACAAAAACCTAACAACTATAACTCTTGTATCTTCTTGAATACTTTGAGTTCTTCTCTTGCTAATGAAGAGGAATGATAACACCTTGTATCAACTTGGATACTTGTGTTCTTCTCTTGCTAATGAAGAGGAATGATAACACCTTGTATCAACTTGGATACTTTGTTCTTCTCTTGCTAATGAAGAGGAATGAAGAGGATCTCTAGGTGGATGATTGGATCACTCTTAAAACAAAAGAAAACTAATCTAAATGATCTAAAGAAGAGAAAAGTGTGAGAGGTTTAAACTCAGAAGTTTTTCTGTGTGAAAGGGTGCCTAAAAACTGTGAATGGGGTTGGTTTTTATAGGCAAGAAAAATCTGAACGTTACAGAAAATTTTGTACGGACGGCTCCACTAAACATGCCACGGCTCCACTAAATTTAGTGGAACCGTCCTAGACTAGGACGCTCCAAATTTTGTCTTTTCTGGTGAAAACTTATTTGGGGAAGGTTGGAGCTGATTTTGGGGGGGAAAATAGCTGTTGTGATTTTCAAACTTATTTTTCCATTAAAACATTTCTTAATAATTCAAAAATAATTTGTCATGTGTATTTTTGAAAAAATGTTTTGTCCCATTAAAATGTGAACTCTCAAAACACAAATTCACTTCTTTGATCATTTGTCAAGTTGTAAATTTGTTCTAGAGTGATTTGCGTAGAAACGGGATCTTCCGATTAAAAACTTGTTTACGTTAATTTTAACGTAACTTGATTTCACATTTTGTCATCCTCAAAACGTGAAGTAATCGAAAGATATAAATAACGTTTTTAGAACATTATTTGCATCAACAGATTTACGAGAGACTAAAGACAATTGGCTCTGAAAATAAAGCCTTGCAATTAATATGTCATGCGAAATCAAACTCTTCATAAGTAAATGTAATACTTTGAGAAAAAGTAATACATTGATAAACATATTTTAACAAAGCAATGGTAAGACTCTCAAAGAAGCTTATTAAGTGGGCATTCATTTTATTTTTGAGCTCTAAGCTTATAAATCTGTGTTGAATTTTTATATCAACTTATTTAAGTAGATTGATTAATTTAGATATTTGTAAAACCTTATGATGATAAAATGATCAAAAAATGATATATTAGTTTATTTGAAATATACTTGAGGGGTTAACAATAATGAAAAAATATTATCTATTGGTACAACACATCTTTTCGGTTAATAAGTACTGTATAGGAAAGCGCCAATTACTTAAACCAAGCTCGATCGTAAACTCAAAATAATAATACTCGATCGAGCTTAATTTAAGCTCCGAGCTCAAACTTCTAAATCAAGCCAAATTCTAAATTTAGCAGTACTCGACATAGGGCTGAGCAAAACAAACCGAAAATCAAACCGAACCACAAAACCGAGTCGTACCAATCTGACCGAAACCAAACCGACCATATTCGGTTTAGTTTTCGGTTCTATATAAATATATGATTTTTGGTTCGGCTTGGCTCGCTTCGGTTCAAGCCAAAACCAAGAAAAACACATTTAAACCGCATAACCGAACGGACCGACACAAACCCGAACCAAACCGAGTTATTTCAGTTCGATTCTTGGTTCATACCTTTCACAAAGTCCGTTTTTGGTTCGATTCAATTTTGGACGGTTTGGGTTGGTTTTGACCGACCCTACTCGACTCGACAAAACTTTGACTTGACAAGACCCTTAACAAAACTAAGAAGAGATAACGTAAAATTTAAAAGAGAGAATTTCGACATTAGACCAGTCGCTCAACTTTTATACCTTTTGTAGACCACCGGTAGTGCTCTTCCACAAATAGACCGAGGGACTTGCGACTTTTTTACTTTTAATAAGACCTCGCCAAGTTGCATGTACTTTTTCTACATGTGTAAGTTATAAAGGCATGTACTTTTTGAGCGACCTACTTTAAGCGACTTGTTTGTAATTTGAGCGACCTTTTTTTTGTCAGTTTCTAGTACAAAAGTGAAACATCAAATATTAATATTTTATTCTTTATGTCCCCAATAACAATCAAGCGACCTAAGCGACTTACGGCTATGTACTTTAAGCGACTTTTTTTTGCCTTTCCAATGTTACCTTTTGCACTTCTTTTTGAAAAAGTATAAGTTTTTTAATTCACCTTTAACACATATTTTAATACAAATAACCTGATTTTTTTTTAAAACACACACAAAACCAGTTTCACATATTTTTTTTGTTTGAAGATCAAGATCGTGTGTGTGATTATCCAATGACACACACAAACATTACACGCATCTTCTCACATTGTTCTATACTCGAGCTCCTAACTTTAGTAATGTTTCATATTTGGGTATGTATACTGTTATTTTAACTCTTATACTTTTATGTTTATTCCAATAATCATGCCTTTTGCAATCGAGTTACTTGATGTATGTGTTTTTCTTGTTCTTTATTACAATGTACTAATCTTGTAATTGAAGTTTTCCAAGCAACTACTTTGTTAATTACAGTGTAGAAAAGTAATTGCAAGATTAGACGAATAACTTTGATTATTAGAACATTATTACTGTATTTTTCAGCAACTGTATTTGGTTATTTTTTCAAATATGATGTCTCTTTTTCTGCCCCCAAAAATATGATCATTTATGTCTATTGGAGTACTTTGCAATATAACACTCTTTAATGATATCAATGTTACCTTAATTTGTCAAAAAAACAAAAAATATTAGCATTTACGTCTATTGGAGTATTTTGTCATAAAAATATGAGTATTTATAACACAACCTGTTTCAATAGATGGTTGTTATTCATTTATAGCACACCTTGTTTCAATATATGATCATTTATATCTATTTTAGTACTTTGTGACTTTGTCATTAAAATATGAGCATTTATAGCACAACCTGTTTCATTATAATAGCTTTTAGACTAGCTTTTGTTGTTGTTCTTGTAGGAATATGAAGCCAAACCCATCATCAGAAGTAAACCAAATTACTTTTCTTTAATAAAATCCAAATTTGATGAAAAACGAAGGAAGTTGTTTCGGGGTACTTGTTTTGGTAAATGGTTGGACCTTTCTTATTTTGACCACGAACCACATATGATAGATAATATCTTACAAAAACAGTGTTCTCCGAGTGATGCTAATTATGATACGCCCATTGTTTATTATGTGGAAGAACGTCCTCTACATTTCAGTCATCCAGAATTTTCTCTTATCACTGGTTTTCTTTTTGGAAATGTTAGTTTTAGCTCAAATGAGTCAGGACACCTCAATTTTAGGTCAAGGGTTTTCCCACGCCGTGTAGGCTAAAAAGTTGCCAACTTAGATATTCTTGGTCTAATTAAGGATGAAGAGGCATTTGGTCTTATATGCGATGAAGATGCAGTACGTCTTTGTCTATTGTTAGCATTGGAGATTATCTTTATGGACAGATTATTGGTTCAAGAAGTTGATGATACACTCTTCCGATTGATTGACTGGGATGCTTTTCTATGGGGGAGCATATATGGAGACATTTGTATGATCAAATTTTGGACGTGGCGGATAAACACAAGTATAAATTCCTTCAAGGTATTAACAAAGACCGCAAGTTTGTTCCAACATATATGCTTTCAGGCTTTGTTTGGGCTTTCAAGGTTAGTATTTTTTTTTTATCAATATAGAGAGTGTATGCTACTTATGTTATGTTTCTTTCACTGAATTTGAAGCATTTGTTAACATTTTATAGATATGGATAATGGAATCATTTGAAAGAAGCATTCTTTAGTGGAATAAAGTACCAGAAATAATACCAATAGGAGTATCGTGGTCAAAGAACGCAACATTTAAAATACCAGATTATAAGTATCTTTTTGGAAAGGTAAAACTCTTCATCAAATTTGTCATATTAATACTTGCTGTTATTATAAATTATTATTATTTTTTTTTTGTAAGGAATAGAATGTTGTTCAAGATATTAGACCGACATTAGCTGAGAGGAAATCTGATTGGTATATATAATTTATGGATTTTTTCCATCATTACAGACCTAGAACTCCCCCAGTCAAAACCACACATCTCGCTGATGAGTATTTCAAGAAGTTAGCCGCAGCACGCAAACGTGGCAAGATAGAACAGAGACATTTACCTATTATATGCAAAAGTGAGAGCAGTATAATAGAGATCAGCATAATTTAGGATGCTGTTATTACAGAGTTGAATGCCCGTTTGTTCAAACTCGAGGGAATTATTCAGGTTCTTGCTCGAGAAAGAAATGGGGTAATATATCCTGTTGACTTGTTTACTTACATTGACATGCCTTTTTTCTTATTGATTTTGTTTTTTAACCACTATTGTTTATTCGCAGGAGAAATTGGTGTTTGATGATGATCTTCGGAATCTTAGTGCAGAGTTTTGTGACGAGCTTAATCATGATTTTCTTGAGTTGTTCCATTCAAGTATGGATACCAGTGGATCAGCGCGTGTAGATGAGGATGACGATGACGATGTTGCAAAGGTAAATTACAGATTCAACGTATATGTAAACTCTTTCCGTACCATAAGATATATAGTGGTTACTATTGTAGTGAAACCATTGACTAGAGCAAAACCACGAACCGAATTAAGGTGTTGTTTGTTTTTGGTTTATATAGGGTCGACTCTTACACACCCATTGACTGTAACGTTTATTCAATTAAAACGAGAGCTAATAAAAAGTTGGAATTTGTGCCTCACCTCTCACTTTCGTGTTTAATGATAAGGTCTGAGTAAAGCTAGAACTAATAAGACTCGGAACCATCATACACATTGAGGATTTGAGGTGGTAAATCTGTGATTAACATCCGTAAATTTAAGTTAAACTACAACTAACCTCGTACACTTACATCCTGGCTATAACCACAAATATGCCAACAGTTCTTAAATATGAAAGAGATACGCAGGTGAGTCTTCTAATAAATTGAGTGTCCAAGTCGTATTAGCCTTAAAATCACCAATTTTTATGTTCTAGCTCTTCATAGTAGGCAGATTGCAATATACAGCAGACTTATAGCTTATGTGGTTATCGGCTTGGGTTTCATAAGCTCACTTTTGTGACTTATTTTGCAACTTGTCGGCTAATATCTGCTTACCATAAGATATTATAATAATTGTAAACTACTTTAACTTTCACAGGAATATATTATTCAAGAAGAATTAAGATTGCGATGTGAAAAATTAGAAAAGGCGCGGTTAAAAGAGCAAAAGTTGAGTCAAGAGGAGAAGAGGTTGATGATGGAAGAGGATAAGGATGGAAGAGGATAAGAGGTTGCTGGATGAAAAGGATCGAACGAAAAGGGAAGAAGCTCTAAATAATTATAATCACTGGAAAATGTCTAGAGCGCGCATAGCACCTACAAAGAGAAGTGAATGTTCTAGTGAAGCTAATGTGTATTATTGGACTAAAGCATATGCGGAAAAGAAAGCACAATACTTCGGCTTACGGAATCGAGATATGACGGAAGAGCTTAAGAATGTTAAGCCTTGGGTTGAGGTATGAAAACTACTTTTTTGATTGTATAAAAGATATCTTATTGTTTCTTTATGATCATAAGCGTAACTGTCTCATGCACTAGGATCTAGAACGCTGGAACCATGCTGCAAACAAGATTCATTTGACAAATGAATATGACCGATATCTTGGTCAAATTGGTCCGCTTAATTGTAAGTTCCCATGGTGTGAAGATGTGACTGTGGATAGAAGGTTCTGGGAAAGTTTAGTTTGCTTAGACCCGACTAGGCGAGGTTGGCTAATGGATGAGGCAAGTACTTATACAACTGTAATTCATCCTATATTATTGAATTAATTTCTTTTAAGGTTGTTCACACTCGTTTATGTTTTGCAATTTACAGCACATAGAGTTGTGGGTTAATTACATGTGGCATGTGAGACCCGATACGGCTGATTGGGCGATGGTTAGTGGCTACTTTGTTCAGCTTCTACTTCAAAACTCGCTGCCTTTGTGGTATGCTAATGGGGAAAGGTACTCTGTTCCATGGTCCGATGTTAAGCAGGTAAGCCGTTTGTTGTTTTTATTTTTATTAAATTATTTATTTTATATTTTTCGTAATTTGCTTTTACCAAATGTTGTAGGTTTGTATGCCTATTAATGAAACATAAGCCCATTGGTGTCTTGCACATTTTGAGATAGAGACAGGAGTAGTTACATTCTATGATAGCGGTGAAACTTATGTGGAAGAATGGAGAGATTTTTATATCGCCGTGAAGGAGTGTTTACAGGTTTGACTTTATAACCATATCTTTGTCAAGCTATTTTGTTGATTGGTTTTACTCACTACAATTACTGCAAAACCATTCTACCTTGTTTTAACACTTTAACATTTGTCAACAGGTTAAACTACTTGAGGTCCTAGATCAAGCGCAAGTATTTGAGAAGAAAGGCATAAATCCTGCAACTTATAACATTACCTTTTGCAACGCGGACAATGTACCAAAGCAGAGCGGGATATTTGGTGATTGTGGTATTTGGGTATGTATTTTTTTATACCGCTTGGCTTATGGCTTGTCGTTGGAGGTGGAGGATCCTATTCAGGTTGCAAATGCATATCATGAACAAATGGCTAGGTTTTTTTTTAAACCGTGTTCATGTCTAATTGATGTATCCAGCATGTTGTAGTCTATATTGTTTCTCATCAAATAGATTCGGAGCTTCTTAGGCTGTATGCGCCCTTTGATAATAATTGATGCCGCACATCTTAAAGGGAAATACCTTGGAACAAATTTGCTTGTTGTTGGAATGGATGAGGCAAGTACTTATACAACTGTAATTCACCCTATATTATTGAATTAATTTCTTTTAAGGTTGTTCACACTCGTTTATGTTTTGCAATTTACAGCACATAGAGTTGTGGATTAATTACATGTGGCATGTGAGACCCGATACGGTTGATTGTGCGATGGTTAGTGGCTACTTTGTTCAGCTTCTACTTCAAAACTCGCTGCCTTTGTGGTATGCTAATGGGTAACAGTATTCTATTCCATGGTCCGATGTTAAGCAGGTAAGTCGTTTGTTGTTTTTATTTTTATTTAATTATTTATTTTATATTTTTCGTAATTTGCTTTTACCAAATGTTGTAGGTTTTTATGCCTATTAATGAAACAGAAGCCCATTGGTGTCTTGCACATTTTGAGATAGAGACAGGAGTAGCTACATTCTATGATAGCAGTGAAACTTGTGTGGAAGAATTGAGAGATTTTTATATCGCCGTGAGGGAGTGTTTATAGGTTTGACTTTATAACCATATCTTTGTCAAGCTATTTTGTTGATTGGTTTTACTCACTACAATTACTGCAAAACCATTTTACCTTGTTTTAACACTTTAACATTTGTCAACAGGTTAAACTACTTGAGGTCCTAGATCAAGCGCAAGTATTTGAGAAGAAAGGCATAAATCCTGCAACTTATAACATTGCCTTTTGCAACGCGGACAATGTACCGAAGCAGAGCGGGATATTTGGTGATTGTGGTATTTGGGTATGTATTTTTTTTATACCGCTTGGCTTATGGCTTGTCATTGGAGGTGGAGGATCCTATTCAGGTTGCAAATGCATATCGTGAACAAATGGCTAGGTTTCTTTTTTAAAAACCGTGTTTGTGTCTAATTGATGTATCCAGCATGTTGTAGTCTATATTGTTTCTCACCGTATGATCCCTTTAGTGGGTTCAAAATTTGTTTTTGTAGTTTTATTCTATGTATCAAGTATGTTGTAGAGTATTTGATGTGTTGAAGTTTAATCGTACAATGTTTATGTTTATGCTAACACTAGCATTCATGTTATTTTAAGATGTTGCATTTTATACTCGTTTATAGTTTATAATTTAGGTTTTTTTTGGTTAATTGAAAATCATTAGGAGTAAATGAATTTGGTAGACATATATGAAATCAGACACAATAAATACAAGAGAAGTGTTATTCCTCAACTAGACCCATTGTCCTTCATGTATAAAATTATATCTATTGTCCTTCATGTATAAAACTAGATCTAGTTTGGTAGATCTATTGTCCTTCATGTATAAAAATTTGGTAGATCTATTGTCATTCACATTCACAGACTTCTAACACACACACACACATATTCAAAATCAAAATTCAATATCAAAATTCATATTCAATGTCCCGCAAAGACTTCTCACAGCAATTCCCAACTCACCGTGACTTCTCCCAACAATTCCCAAGTCACCGTGACTTCTCACAACAATTCCCAGATGAACACGACTTCTCCTAGCAACTCCCAAGCTCCAACCTGGTTCCAAATGAACCGGTGAACACTCCACCAGAAGATATCTTTCCGGTGTTCATACCGGAAAATGAACCTGTAAACAACGTTACATATTTACAAAAGAAACAAAAAAAAAAAAAAAAAAAAAAAAAAAAAAAAAAAAAAAAAAAAAAAAAAAAAAAAAAAATCGAAGAGAACAAAAATATAAATAGAGTTATTGCGTGAAGAAGATATATTTACATGCATTCATATTCTATTTTGACTATATCTTTATTAACAAAAAAATAAAATAAGTAAAGCAATTTAATAACCTTGAAGAACAACAAAAATTTGATATGATTGATAACTGAAAAAGCAAAGAGAGTTATTGGGTCAAAAAGTCGCTTAGAAGATACAGCCGTAAGTCGTTTAAGTCTCGTAACTATTGTAGGAGACAAAAAGTACAGAACATTTAATACTAGTGATGAACTCAAATAAGTACATTTTATTACTATCATTTATCCTATTAATTTGACTTGTTTTACTATATTATGTATGAGGATTGATACTTAATCGTTTACTTTTGTAATTCTCAGGTAAAAACAAGCATTTGGTGAAACTTGGCGATTTTGGACTAATAATGGAGCAAAACGTGCATAAAGTGAAGAGTCTACTGAAATGAAGAAGATCAAGACTAATCTGCTCCAGATGCGCCGCATCTCACTATCAACATGCGCCGCATCTCTATCAAGATATCACCAGATACGATCCAAGATACAAGAGGACATGCGCCGCATCTAATCATGGAGTTACGCCGCATCTTCTGGCGGTGTACGAATATTCCTGAATATTATAATCTTGGACCCCACGCGAAGTTACGTACATACGCCGCATCTACTTAAGTAGATGCGCCGCATCTTTCCTCAGACACAAACTATAAATACCCCGTAGACCAGACGCATTAAAAAGATTCGGAAGTTCGAAAACCAAAAGACCGAACAGAAGAGAAGGACGAATTCAGTCAAGAGGCAGCACAAGACACACCCAAATCGAAGATACAAGAGCTGTAAGAAGGTGCTGCATGTATTTAATTCATTAAGTAGTTTTGTTTTATTGTTTTAGCAACTTTAATTCATCAGGATTGGTGGCTTGTGTAATGTGACAACGGAAAGATTGCACTCCCTTTAATACTTGCTTTCCCATCAATTAAAGTTTATATGTTGATGTCTTTGGTTACTACTTATTAGTGCATTGACCACCTCTGTGTTTATTAGTGGCTTGCGGGCACCCGACTGCGGGACAAGGTGTGGCTCCCACGGTTGTTTCTAAATTGATCACTTAGGAATAACTTTTAGACATAAGTCGTCATTAAGGGTTTACTCGCCGATAAGAATAGGACCAACGAGAAAGGGTTAATTACATACACTTCATATAAAGCTATCAATAAAACAAGTGACAATCTACTTAATCATAAGGACAGCCCTCTTATTGTCTCTAGTATCTATCTGTGTACGTGTGTGCTACTTGCTGATTCGTGCCTATTTGTTTATTTTATTATTTAATTGCAAACAAAACTGTGCCAGTCTCTCAGGCTGAAACCCCCTTGCGTTAGGATATTAAAATACTGATTAGATTAACGAGATTATACGTTCCACTCTTAGTGATCGACACTCTACTTACCATTATCTTCATACTGACCGGGTACACTGCTCGTTAAGTGTGTGTGTTATTGATAAGTCGGCTAAATATAAATTTAAAACTTGAGTAGGCATTAAAACTGCTAAACCGCAACGACACATCACGCGCATCAAGTTTTTGGCGCCGCTGCCGGGGAGTGAATTGTTATTTTCTGTTAATTTGATTAGTATTTTAATTAGGTTTTTCTTTTTATTAGATTAATTGCATCATTGTACTATTTTGCATATTTGTTGTATTGTGTGCTATTTGTTTTCTTTTATTTTTGTGTGTTTTATTTTTGTTTCGTGTGTTTTATTTTTTGTTTTTATTTTTCGTATTTTTCTGTTCTGCTATCGTTGTACTGTGCTAAATCAAACGATACGGCGCATCTGATCTCTCAGATACGGCGTATTGCGTTTATTTTTTTTATATACAACGCGTTTAATTAATTCGATACGACGCATCTTTTCCCCAAGATACGGCGTATCTGTTTTTAACAAGAAAATTTTTCTAAGCGATAAAGTAATACGACGCATCTGCTTTTGTAGATACGGCGTATCTGTTTTGATAAAAAAAATTTTTTTCTAAACGTTAACGCCATACGACGCATCTGCTTTCGCAGATACGGCGTATCTATTATTTTAATTAAAAACAGTTTGCGAATTATTAAACAAATACGGCGTATCGATTTCCGTCGATACGGCGCATCTTACTGAATCAAAAATCTTTTATTTTTAAACGTAACGAAAATACGGCGCATTAACTTTCGTTAATACGACGCATTTAATTTTAATTAGATAAATTGATTTTTGATTGATTAATTCGATACGGCGCATTCATAAATTCTAAGCGGCGTATCTATTTTCTGAATAAAAATCTGATTAAATTTTAACGTATTAAGATACGGCGTATCCAACTCTTTGGATACGGCGCATCGTCTGCAGATATCAGCTATTTTTATTCTTATATTCGTTTCTAAATTCATTAATCTTCTAGCGAACAGATGCTACTGACGATTTTACCTATGATAACAGGTTTTGCTATGGAAGATATGTCATTGAACGGATATCTTGCTAAAGGAACAACAAAACATGATTAATGGATTGGCAATTGAGTGCACCAATTGTCAACGGTGCTTAACAAAGTTCTTTTGGTAAAACACGATTTGAAAGGGATTACAACTAGAGGCGGAAAGTCAACCTTTCAAATGTGATCGGTATTAAAGAGCTGAACGTGAGTCTAACTTGAAGACTCTGAAATAAAGACAAGTGCTGACCGGGAGACAACCCGGATTTATCTTTTTATTATTCTGTTCTGTGTCGAGTCAGTCAGGCCGCACGAAGATACGGCGCATCTCAGTCCTGAGATGCGACGCATCCTCTGCAATGGTCATATCTTATTTTATTTTTCTGCATTTTTATTTTCGACTTTAAAACTATTTATCAGTTTATTTTAATGCGGCGCATCCCTGGTTAAGGATGCGGCGCATCTTTATTCTGATCCGTATTTATTCCAGGCTCGATACGGCGTATCTTCTTCAATAAGATACGGCGCATCGACTGACCTGATGATTTTCAGTTTTAATTTTTTTTTTTTTTTAGTTTTATTTTACCTAACTACTAATGTATTATGCAAGTTGAACCTTTCTTATCTTAGGTGTGTTTTTAAAGTGTTGGTGGTATTATAGTTTCCTGGATTTCCTGTGGATAAATCAAGTATGAAGCTTTAACGTTCTAATCCACAAGAAGATGATTTTTGCTCATATACAAATGGAGGATCATACCGAGCAAATCTCAGGGGAGTTTTTCCGTTCTAATTCTTTTTATTTCCAGTTTTTAATTTCAAATTAAACAACGAGGACGTTGTTTTATCTTAAGTGGGGGGATGGAGAATTAGAACGTTTACTTGTCCTTATTTTTCAAAAAATATGTTTAAAAATTATGCTTAATATATCAAACTTAAAAAATTTTAGCATGTTTTTGTTTAAGATCTAAGTTGCATAGCTGCACACATGACGTTATTTTCAAAAATTGTGATTTTTCCAAAATTCACAAATCTATGAGTGTGCCGGTGACTTGTAAACTTTAGAACTTGGCTTGTATACTATTCGAGACCACCATAATGAGTATTATTTATTTAATTGGAATGACTTGTCTAAATTGGTAAAATTTCTAGGATTACACCAAATAGCCTTTATATGTTATGTGTTATTAACTAACTACACTGGTTAGTTAACCCCCGTATAAACCCTTTTGTTACTCTCATTTTTAGAGTAAGATACCCTAGAAAAACACTCAGAGCCATTCCTTTCGTTTCTTACACCTATGTTTAAAATGTTTCGTTACACCTTAAACCTTAGCCTACCCTGTAGATTAGAATCCGTGGTTGGTTAATTGCTATAGGCAGAGTGTGTTTCCTTACATTACCTGTGTTCGCGTGCGTAATTCATTATATATGGTTAGGTCGGGAAATTGCACAATGCAAATTGGAGTGAAAGTAAATATTGTATATTTTAGAGTTTATTTTTCGTGTGTTTACTACTTTCACTATTAGCGTTATTTCTGAAAGTATGAAAAGTATGAATAAAAATTATCCGGAAAGAAAGTTGTAGTGATGTGGTGAAATTTTACACATCTATGTTTATGTTTCAAAAAAAAAAAAAAAAAAAAAAAAAAAAAAAAAAAAAAAAAAATGAGAAAAGAAAAAGAAAGAAAAAAGAGTTGGATGTTTATTTTAAGCCAACGATGTAAAGTTATGTAAGTGGTTCATATGGCCACTATTTGTTGTACTATATCTATGGATTGAATGGGAATTGGCAGTTATGAGAACGCCAATTAAGGTTTATTCTTTGATTAAGATCTTGTTGAGTATAATTCGTGTCTACCTAAAGCGTGTGTTTCAAGTGTTAAAGCGTGAGTTATTCAATGATATGAGTCTTATTCATGGGATGGTTGGGATAGTGATTAACCACACTTAGGATTTTAATTTATTTGTTTTGTTTATTTTTATTTTTATTTTTACACCAATTTATATCCCAAATGTTATCCATACCCTGTATTGTTCTTTATCCAACCGAACCTTTGATTTATTGAGATTAGGGATTTGAGCAATCTTAAGTATCGTAGTCGTGGATTCGGCTATGTATTTATGATTTTGTCGCCCTTTTTGATATATTATTATTGGTGAAGTTTGGACCTATCTTTAGCCTATTCGAGTTAAGGATTTGAGCAATTGCAAGTATCGTGTTCGTGGATTCGATCATGTATTTGTGATTTTTTCGCCTTTTCTGGAATTTGAGATCGATAGTGAAATAAGAATAATTAACCCTTAAGCCTAAAAACCCTTTTTAAACCGCTTTAGACTTGTTATTCCTTAGCTTTAGTGGTGGAGATGTGTATACTTGCCAAGCTTATGATAGAATATTCGTCGCGACTGGACAGTTTAAACGATTAGATTTGCTTTTATCGACTTATTTTATTTTACTTCTAATTCGTTAAGTGTTTAGTTGTGTGATTACGAAATAAACGAATACATGCTTAAATATAAAAATAAATCCTAACATCTTTTAGGATACATTTTCATGAGATTTAATCTAAGGTTTACTTGGGGACAAGTAAAGTTCAAGTGGGGGGATATTTGATGAACTCAAATAAGTACATTTTATTACTATCATTTATCCTATTAATTTGACTTGTTTTACTATATTATGTATGAGGATTGATACTTAATCGTTTACTTTTGTAATTCTCAGGTAAAAACAAGCATTTGGTGAAACTTGGCGATTTTGGACTAATAATGGAGCAAAACGTGCATAAAGTGAAGAGTCTACTGAAATGAAGAAGATCAAGACTAATCTGCTCCAGATGCGCCGCATCTCACTATCAACATGCGCCGCATCTCTATCAAGATATCACCAGATACGATCCAAGATACAAGAGGACATGCGCCGCATCTAATCATGGAGTTACGCCGCATCTTCTGGCGGTGTACGAATATTCCTGAATATTATAATCTTGGACCCCACGCGAAGTTTACGTACATACGCCGCATCTACTTAAGTAGATGCGCCGCATCTTTCCTCAGACACAAACTATAAATACCCCGTAGACCAGACGCATTAAAAAGATTCGGAAGTTCGAAAACCAAAAGACCGAACAGAAGAGAAGGACGAATTCAGTCAAGAGGCAGCACAAGACACACCCAAATCGAAGATACAAGAGCTGTAAGAAGGTGCTGCATGTATTTAATTCATTAAGTAGTTTTGTTTTATTGTTTTAGCAAACTTTAATTCATCAGGATTGGTGGCTTGTGTAATGTGACAACGGAAAGATTGCACTCCCTTTAATACTTGCTTTCCCATCAATTAAAGTTTATATGTTGATGTCTTTGGTTACTACTTATTAGTGCATTGACCACCTCTGTGTTTATTAGTGGCTTGCGGGCACCCGACTGCGGGACAAGGTGTGGCTCCCACGGTTGTTTCTAAATTGATCACTTAGGAATAACTTTTAGACATAAGTCGTCATTAAGGGTTTACTCGCCGATAAGAATAGGACCAACGAGAAAGGGTTAATTACATACACTTCATATAAAGCTATCAATAAAACAAGTGACAATCTACTTAATCATAAGGACAGCCCTCTTATTGTCTCTAGTATCTATCTGTGTACGTGTGTGCTACTTGCTGATTCGTGCCTATTTGTTTATTTTATTATTTAATTGCAAACAAAACTGTGCCAGTCTCTCAGGCTGAAACCCCCTTGCGTTAGGATATTAAAATACTGATTAGATTAACGAGATTATACGTTCCACTCTTAGTGATCGACACTCTACTTACCATTATCTTCATACTGACCGGGTACACTGCTCGTTAAGTGTGTGTGTTATTGATAAGTCGGCTAAATATAAATTTAAAACTTGAGTAGGCATTAAAACTGCTAAACCGCAACGACACATCACGCGCATCAACTAGTATTTCAATTTTGACTTTATTTTCTAAGATATTGACAAAACAATTGGAGGGAAAATCTTAAGTGACTATTAAAATGAGCGACTATTAAATTTAGCGAATCCTAATTGGAACAACACCCTGAGTTATCATTGAAAAGTGAGAATAAAGTTTATAAAAAAGCAAACAACCCCAACCACTCATACAACACTCACGTGTGTATATATTTGCATTAGTTTCCCTCATTTCATCTCATTTTATTCCCCATTTTAATCACTTTTTTCATCATATTTGTATCACTTTATTTGCATTATGTCCACTGGTAAAAGAGTCAAGTTCGAGCATAGCCTTGATGATAGGGAATGGTCAATAAAGGTAGTCAAAGAGGTCATATTTTCGGAGATTTATGAGAGATATGGCCCAAATGCTGAACCAAAGTACCAAATGCCAGCTGAAATTCTCGAAGAGCTAAGACGAGAAGTATACGCTGAGGAAAAAGTAGATGATGTTAAAAGTGGTAGTGGTAAAGTTAAGGTACCAAAGTCGCAAGTTGAGGGTCCTAGACGCATTTGAAAAAACTCAACCATATGGCAAGACTACTATGGTGAACCAAACAAACAAGGAAAAAGAAAGAACTTGTTATTTGCTTTTTTTTTATGGGTTATGATTTTAGACAAGTTGGTTTATGTACATTGTTTGGTTTTTGTATTTTATCCCATAAAGTTTGTGATTTTCAGTTATGTAATATGTAATTTGCACATTTAATAGTTACTCTTTTTTATCCATATAGTTACTCTTTTTTATTGTGGTTTGTAAATTTTTTTCCCCAAAGAATAGTTATTTCGTGAAGAAGATATATTTATGTGAAGAAGATATATTTACATGCATTCATATTCTATTTTGACTATATCTTTATTAACAACAAAAAAACAAATAAATAAATAAAGCAATTTAATAACCTTGAAGAACAACAAAAATTTGATATGATTGATAACTGAAAAAGTAAAGAGAGTTATTTGGTCAAAAAGTCGCTTAGAAGATACAGCCATAAGTCACTTAAGTCTCATAACTATTGTTGGGGACAAAAAGTACAGAACATTTAATACTAGTATTTCAAGTTTGACTTTATTTTCTAAGATATTGACAAAACAATTGGAGGGAAAATCTTAAGCGACTATTAAATTGAGTGAATCCTAATTAGGGTTCTTATTTACTTTTGCTAGTTGTCATCTCTCCACAAGCAAAAAAAAGAGTTCAACTAGTTCATCAAAATTCAAAGTTTATTTGGATCTTAAAAAATCAATTCGTGGTGTTAAACTTCTAGTCAACATTACTTACCCCAATTTGGTATGGTATATCAAGAAAAAATATGACATTAAAGATAAGAGCATCAGCTTGCACTACATATCCGGATCCAACACCGTTGATGTATGTGACGATGATGACGTTGACTTCTTTGTTACTGAAATATGTTGTAAGCAAAACGTGGTTCAGACACTATTCGCCAAGCTTATCGAGCAAACTTTGTAGGTAAATCCGTCTTCTTCTACTAAGCCTCTTGATATCGATCTTAATGTTCCTTTGCGCAATGAAGAATTTTTTTATGAAACACCAAAAGTTAACAATAATCATTGTGAGCCAGAAAACGAGAACACGGATGAGGATGGTCTGCCTCATTGGCAGAGATTCACATTTAAAAATATGCCTAGCACAGTCCAGGCACCGGATATTGTAATTAAAAACATAGATGTTAAGAAAGACGATGCCTTAGGTAAAATAAAAAAAATTCAAAAAATTAATGATAAGGATACTTGCATTTATGCAATAGGAATGAAGTCTTTAAAAGAATGTTTCGAGTATCAAGTCGTTAAATCTTGTAAGAGGAGGTACAGTGTAAAATGTTAGAGAAAAGAATGCAACTGGTACATTAACACTCGAAAAAGTATTTTTAGTCGTAAATTCTTTGTGTCAAGCATTAACGACTTTCATACATGTTCCATAACTCAATTGTATCCTAATCATCAAAACGCTACCAAAAACTTATTGGGAAAATACTTACTGAAAAAGTTAAGGATAGTAGAAGGGTATATACGGCTAGGGACATACAAAGAGATTTTAATCTCGAGTGGAAAGTTGACATTTCTTATAAACGAGCTTGGGGTGGGAGAAACATCGCATTACGGTTTGTGAGCGGTTGCCCTAAGGATTCTTTTGCCCAGTTGTCGTATTATTGCCATAACTTAAAGTTGGCAAATGAGGGGACTGTAACACACATTCAGACAGATGATCAAGATCGATTTAAGATGGTATTCATAGGCTTTGGTGTTGCGGTAAGCTTCAATATTATAATTTTTTTTAATTAATACCTTTAATATTAAGTACATAGTATTCAATAACCAATACGTGCTTTAATCAAATAGATTCGGAGCTTCTTAGGCTGTAGGTGCCCTTTGATAATAATTGATGCCACACATCTTAAAGGGAAATACCTTGGAACAAATTTTCTTGCTGTTGGAATGGACGGAAACAATCAGATTATACCTATTGCAATTGGTGTGTCTCAAGGTGAGACGAACGAATAATGGTCCTAGTTTTTGTCGAAACTTAAAGAATGCATTGGCGATGTTCCAAATTTGGCCATCATCTCTAACAGACATCAGGCAATTGCCCATACATGTAATACTGTTTTCCCTAATGCCTTGCATGGGTATTGTTGTCGTCATTTGATGATGAATTTCAATTTGAAGCGTAGAAAGGTAAAGGCTATATATTGGAGGACATGCAAAACTTACACACATCAACAGTTTGATGCATCAGTTTCTGAGCTTCGAGGCTTACAACCTGAAGCTTATAGAAAACTTCAAGAAGCTGGATTTGGTAAATGGTCAAGGGCTTATTGCCCTGCAAACAGGTACAATTATATTACCTTAATTAGTGCAGAATCAATAAACAGTTTAACCAGGGATGTTCGGAGAGTTCCAATAATCATGCTACTAGAGTACTACCGAAGACTTCTACAATGTTGGTATTTTCATCGTCGAGAGAAATACCAAGGTAATGCTTGAAAAAGTCTAACTTAATTTGTTCAACATTTCATATATGCAATAGGAATAATTGTTTTTAATTTTAGATGCACAACAGGATGAACTTACCCCCTGGGCCGTTGTGAAAGTAAACGATAGAATGATAAAGAGCGCTACTTGGGTTGTTACAGGGATTGAGAAGTATTAAATGTACGAAGTTAACGATTCACGACAAGTTCATGTTGTTGACTTTAACAAAAAGGAATGCACTTGTCGCAAATGGCAACTCTCAGGGTTACCGTGTGGACATGTTTGTGCGGTGTCTAGAGTTGAAGGTTTGACTAACAATAGCAGTTGGGCATTAGAGTAATTTACGAAAACAAAACTCAAGATGACATACGAAGAGAAGGTGTATCCTTTAACTGATTTATCCATGTGTGTACTCCTGATGACGTGCAAGAGGTAAAACCACCAGTTATGGATAGGAGGCAAAGTGGAAGACCAAAAAATAAGGACCGTATCCCATCACAGGGGGAGGAACCAAAAAGCAAAAATTGTGGGAGGTGTGGCAACAAGGGACACACAAGAAAGTCATGTACTAAACCAGTGGTACAAAAAAGGTAATTGTTTATCATTACTGTAATGTATAATTTTTATTTACTTTATAGTATAATGTTTAACAATACATATCAGAAGCGTAAAACAAATAAAGAATTGTGCACCCCTACTAACGAGGAGTCAGTGGAACAAGAAGGACAGGAAGGACAATTTGAAGATGTAGAACAGAGGAATGCAAACACGGATGCAAACCGGGGTCGTCAAGTAATTTGAACTTTCTTAACAACAACTTTCACTCACAGCCGGGGTCATCAAGTAATTTGAGCTTTCCTAACAACAACATTCAGTCACAACCAGAGTCATCTGGTCTTTTAAACCTTTGTCATTTGGACGATTTCAAGGGATAATTGTTTTTTTTTAAGTCTATATTACAACTAATTCCATTTGAACTTTAATAGCATGGAAGTTGGTATGTTTTCTAGGGATAATTGTTTTTTTTAGTCTGTATTACAACTAATTCCATTTGAACTTTAATATAATGGAAGTTGGTATGTTTTCAGTTTAAGTAGATATTAGGTTTTAGAAGGTTTTTAGGATTACACACAAGCTTATAGAAGCTTGTGTGTACTAATCAGTTAGGCCATTTAGCTT
This sequence comes from Artemisia tridentata subsp. tridentata, assembly GCA_021014915.2. Lineage (NCBI taxonomy): Eukaryota > Viridiplantae > Streptophyta > Magnoliopsida > Asterales > Asteraceae > Artemisia > Artemisia tridentata. Next base: position 404,546,971 of record CP139508.1, read on the forward strand.
TTAAGTTTCTTTGTGACTGTTTGCTTATTTGCACTTTTTCAGCTTATTTCTTAAGTTCTAAAAATATTGTTTTCACAAAAGTTGGTCATTTTTAGCTTATTAATAAGTTTCAATAAAAAAATTTACAAAAAACAAAAAGTGAGAAGTTGGGAAGCCCAGGGTGAGCCTGCGGCTCGAACCCCAGACCTCTACCAACCTCAACCACCTTTATCACACACACCTCAACCAACTGCGCCCTTGGGTCTTGTTCAACTAAGGGTGCAGTGGTTATTTACTTAACCCATTTTTTGCATATCAACTTATTTTGCTTTTTTGCTTATTAACAGCTTATCCAAATAAGTTGTCGACTCACTTTTATTTTTCTTAAGATCCTTAGTTTTCAAAAAAAATTCATAATTTTTCATATTAATTTAGTATTTTTAATATTATTTTTAGTCCAAAAGTGGTTTTAATTCATTAAAAATAAAATAAAAGGCAAAAAAATATAAATCTTTTTTATAAAATTATTTTTAATCATTTAGGACTTTTAGGAACCGAATTTACATATCTAGGGTTAATTTTGGATTTTTAGGTTTTCTTAGGCCCGTTTTAGTCCCGTAAGAGCCCGTTTTTTAGTTTAATTTACGTTTTTGCTTATTTGTGCTTTACTCACTTATTTTATATTCTTATTAGTTGCTTTTTAGTTTATGTTTTCTATTTTCAGATATAATCCCAAAATTTCTCAATTAATCAAATCATTCGATCACGAACGGAATTCAAAGTTCAATTCATACTTCATCGGAACCTAACGACCCAGGAAAATTGTATACTTCCGGAATTATATTTTGTTTGAAATGATCAAAAATAATTTTAGAAAAAAGGATTATATTTTTTTTTTATTTTATTAATTATGAATTAAAAACACTTTTAAACTAAAAATATTATTAAAACACAACAATTTCATTACTGTTTTTGATATGTAATGTAATTCGTACGCTTTAATGTTGGAGTAATACGTATGTTTTACTTATTCGTATGTATCTTTCGACTATTTGTTTTAAAGAATATGAAAATAGTATTAGCGTTTTTGTATAAAATGAAAAAGATACTGTATTAGTTTCATTGAGATTAGATGCATTGAGATTTGTTCAACTTTTGTGACTATATACAGTGTTTGATGGGATAGCAACCGGAGGTGCATGTACTCAAGTATATGTACTATTACTTTCTCACTATCCTCTAAATATTCTCTCACCTCCTAAGACAAACACACACACAAAAACAGATCTTATTTTCCATCTCATTTACAATCTAATCATTAGCAAAACATCAATGCCTCGTCTTGAACGTTTTGATGAACTTGCTAAAGCTTGCGGTTCCACCTTGTTGGAACGTCAGTTAGATTTATATTTTGAGAGGTCTGTTGCTGAAGACAAGGCTCTAGAGAGTGATATTAAGAAGGTGTGCTTGAAGTTATCTAATTCCATCAATGAAACTTGTGGTTTTCTTAAGGAAGTTTGTATTACGGAAGGCAGGGTAGAGGTAGTTGAGATGACAAAGTTTCTTAGGCACCATCTGCATAAGGATTGCCTTAGGTTGATGGCTTTGATGATTTCCATGAAGGAGACTGAATTAAGTGAGCGTGAGAAGGAGATATTTGTTGAGAAGCTGAAGGGGTGGTTGCCATTCTAGGGTCTGGGACATATGTTGTTGGTATTTGGGGTTTTTGGGTTTTTGGTATAGACTTTTGGTAACTTGGTTGTTGGTTAATATCACTTAGTATGGTTTATGCTTTTAGGTTGTCTCCTTGGCTGGGTTAATGTTGGGAATGCTTAAAATGACGATCATAATCGAGTCAATGAGTCTTGTAATATGGTCATGTAATAGCTCGTTAGAATCTTAAAAATATAGTCTCCATGATAGTAAAAGTGTGCCGTCTAGTTTAGTCTTAGTATTTACGTTAATGTTGAATTAGTGAAATATGTAAAGACAGCACACTTCCCTATTCTCATATCATGGACTACTATATATATGTAAACCTCTCATTTGAGAGGTGTGGATTTGTGAATGGAAAGAGAAATCCTCTCTTATTCTCTTACTTGTTCTTTCTCTCTCTAAACACATCTTTCTCTCTCTAACATATTATATGTGTGTGAACTGATCTAAAAAGGGTAACCTTCAAGTGGTATCAAGAGCCAAACAAGGATCTAGGAGTGCGTTTTTTGTGATTCGGTTACTGTTCATCATAAAAACTTCGAGTTAGAAGTTAAATTTTCCGAGTAAGGTTCAAAAACTTCGAGTTAGAAGTTAAATTTTCCGAGTAAGGTTCAAAACTTCGAGTTAGAAGTTAAATTTTCCGAGTAAGGTTCAAAAACTTCGAGTTAGAAGTTAAATTTTTCGAGTAAGGTTCAAAAACTTCGAGTTAGAAGTTAAATTTTCCGAGTAGGGTTCAAAAACTTCGAGTTAGAAGTTAAATTTTCTGAGTAGGGTTCAAAAACTTTGAGTTAGAAGTTAAATTTTCTGAGTAGGGCTCAAAAACTTCTAGTTAGAAGTTAAATTTTCCGAGTAAGGTTCAAAAACTTCGAGTTAGAAGTTAAATTTTCCGAGTAAGGTTCAAAAACTTCGAGTTAGAAGTTAAATTTTTCGAGTAAGGTTCAAAAACTTCGAGTTAGAAGTTAAATTTTCTGAGTAGGGTTCAAAAACTTCGAGTTAGAAGTTAAATTTTCTGAGTAGGGTTCAAAAACTTCTAGTTAGAAGTTAAATTTTCCGAGTAAGGTTCAAAAACTTCGAGTTAGAAGTTAAATTTTCCGAGTAAGGTTCAAAAACTTCGAGTTAGAGGTTAAATTTCCGAGTAAGGGCATATAAACCTTCGAGTTAGAAGCAAAAAGTCCAAGCAAGTGGTTATTCCTCCGAGTTAGTTCTATAATCTTCGAGCAAGGTTTCTAAAATTCCGAGTAAGGCATTAACTTCGAGTTAGTAGAACTTCGAGCAAGGATATCTTGAAAACCTTCGAGATAGGAATAACATCTCTGAGTAAGGTTGTTTTCCGATTAGGAAAATAATTTCTAAATAAGGAACCGAGTTAGAACTAAAATCCTTCGAGTTAGTAAAGAATTTTCCGAGTTAGGAAACATTTTTCGAGCAAGTAGAATTTTCTAAGTAAGGAGTAAGGACTTTTGCTAAGTAAGGAACCGAGCAAGGAACTATTCTCCTAGTAAGAAGCTTTTCTTCCACTTAGAAATCCTTCCACTTAGAAATCCTTCAACTTAGAAATCCTTCTTAAAAAAAATCGAATTTTTTATTTTTAGGAGTGACTAAACGTTCAATTTTTACGCAAAATTCAAATTTTGGTATAACGGTGAAAATTTTGACCCAAAATTCGAATTTTTACGGTGAAATTTGGCGTCAAAATATTTAAAACTCAAATTTTTCTAGTAACCTTAGAATTGCATTTTATGGAGTATTTCAAATTCTGGGAGTGAAATTTTTCAAATTCAATTTTTGACGGGAAATAAGAAATCACTATTTCGACCTTGTGTGTGACATATCAACTTTACACATTTTAGTTTGATTCTTCCGATTCCATCACAACAATCACGAGGGAGAGAAAATGTATCAATCAAGGTCGCAAATGAATGAACAGATGTCACAAATACCCAAACCTTAACCAACAACAAACACAACTCCTATATCGTTGAAACGATCCAAGATCAACTTTATCACACAACGGAATTAAATTGAAATGGAATCAAGTCCAAAAGAGAGAGATACACAAGAGCTTTTAATGTAAGAAAAAGAGAGAGAAACGAAAGAGAAATGCATGGCATGTTTTAGATTACTTCATTCACACCTTAAGGGCCTCTCAAACAAAGACTTAGCAGGAACTCGTACCGAGAATGGATTTAAAAGGGCATTTCCATCACTCTTTGGAGAAGATGCTGAGATGTTCACAGAAACTATGTTCCTCAACGTGGATCAACTGGAGAAGCAACTTGAAAATGAATAATTTCATGAGAATGGATCCACGGTCGTCTTTAGAATGCTCAAGGAACAGTTTCAGTAGTTCATCGATTCGTGGTTCTCTTCGGATTATGACAGTGTAATGGTACGCAAGTATTTTTTAGAATACACTCAAATCGAGGTTCAAACTTTCAAAGACATATTGATCCAACAAATGGACTCTATTGAGAAGTCAATTGCTGAAAGAGTACTTCACAGAAGAGAGTATGACAGAATGATGAATGAAAGGAAGTTGCAGACTCAAGAGGAACAGGTTAATGAGGTTAAAGAAATGGGTGCTAGTTTGGTTGTTACGAAAAGCAGTGGGACAGAATCAGAACAACAAGAAGAAAAATGCATATCAGGGAATGATACTGATGCTGAAAGTGCATACATCAGACCCATTTATGACACAGAGCCTTTGGCTGAGGTACCAAATTATAACATTTTTTATGTCAATGACATGATTTCTTCATCTTCTGAAATACGGCATTCTGAGCAACCTCAATTCACTAATGAAGGAGAGGTTGACCAGAATGTTGAACAATTTCACGACAAATGTCCTTCACTTGTTTCATTAATTGAAAACAAAACAACAGAACTGTCAAAACAAACTCTCGAGTCTAAAAAATATTTGACATCGGTGCTTGAAGGAAAAGAAAAAGTTTTTGAGAAAAACTATGATAATGCCAAAATCAAGTTTGATTTTGAAAAACTTGAAACGAAAAATATTGAGTTGGAACATACTGTGGCATCATTACAAAATGAAAATGAGCATTTGAAATAGATTTAGAAAAACCTGTTTGATTCAACCAAACGTTCACGAGTTCAGACACAAAACTCAAACATGAAACAAAAAGAGACTGAAGATTTGAAGTTTCAATTGTCTGAATTCGCTGATAAAAAGTTTGAAAATGTTTTGGAAAAGATTGAATCAATAAAAATGAAAAAGGTTGAGTCTCAAATCACAAAATTTTCCTTTCCAAATACCCTATTCAATTCTAATACTCCAAATTTTGAAAAGGAGACGGGGGAGAAAATGTATCTTTTTGAAAATAAAAATCATGTGCTTCAAACAAAAGTGGTTGAGCTTGAAACGCTTTTAGCTCAACAAACAAACGATTTTGAGGATGTCAAAACTGACTTTTTCAACAAAACAACCAAATTCGAAAATTATTTTGAAAGACTTTGCTAGGATCCTAGACACACGATTAAGGTGGTTAAACCTTCTAACTTTGTGTGTATGATATGTTGTGTTAAAATGATTAAGTGCGCGGAATTCACTCAACCAAACTTAGAAGGTTGTGTATGTTATGGAAATGGAATTGTTATGTTTGTTAGTTAGCAATGAACACATAAAGATTATCACCAAACGATTCAATATTATTAAAGATAATAATATGAGTGATCTTGAAATATCACTAGGGTTACAACCTTGAATCCTATGTTTTTATCACTTGTGATATATTTGTGTTTGTTCTAACAGTTATATATGTTCTAACATATGCATGGACTAACTCTTTATACACGTACACAATATCACTAGTCTAAGATCTCTTTTATAGTCAAAAGATCTTTACAAATTGCTTAAAGTCTTGGCCGACTTACTTGGTTAACTTATGCTTATTGAGTGTCAGTACATCAGATACAACATGTATCTATGTATACAACTTGTTAACTAAGCACATGGAGTAAGATATTATCTACCGTATATTGTTGACCAAAATACAATAAATATCTTTTCGATCTTATCCTTTCATCAGCAGAGTGTTCACTATCAGCAGGAACAATCTATCGCTATCAGCAGAATCCATCAGCAGGAACAGCATTATCAGCAGAATTACACTTAGAGTATTTCTTGGATTAGAACCCGATATTAAACATCTTGAATATTTAATTCCCAACAATCCTCCCCTAAACATGTGAATCCTTTCAAACATGTTTCTGAATTAAATCTTGGATTGAAGATCTTTCAAACACTTATGTTCTTCAAGATTGAATATCTTCTCAGTAATTCATCTACTTTGCTCTTCTTTGACTTTAGCAATATCAAAACATATTGAACCTATCTTGGACTAAAAGATGGTGCAATTTCCTTGGATGGAGGAATTATAAGAGGCAATGATGCTGTGTATCTTGGATGCTTGTTTCAACAAGTGAAATCATCTAACCAGCATGTCTTTGAAGTGAAATTGAAACCTTTCTTCGTTTGATCTAGATAGAACTTTCTCCTTTGGAATGTTCTTGTCATTTTCAACCTCCTCATCATCTTGTATGCTCTTGTCTTCTCCTTCCATATATTGGATTATCTTCCTTTTCTGGGCCATTATTTCCTCCCCTGAGATTGTTACCTCCCCTGAAGTAAATAACTTTTGTTTCCTCCCCTTGTTTGGAAGATCTCACTATGTACCTTTGACTGATCTATCAATGTGAACTTGTTGTCAGACAATATTGTACATGAAGCCATCAATTCCTTAAGAGTTTAAGTTACTGTCCTCATCACTTCTAGGTGTGTTAACTCCTATGAGAGGTGAATCAGTGGACATTTTGATTCATGATCCATCAATGGATGGTTTTTGTGAATCCTTGAAAATCCTTTTAAGAAATCATTTAACTTAGTAGTATGTTCATGATTTTAGAATTTAAAAATCATACTACTTTCAACCATTTTGAAGAAATTAAGTGTATAACAGACACTTAATCAGCATTTCGGTTTAAAGCAACCTCTGGTTGTGTGAGAACCAATGTTTTTCAGTTATAAATAACTGCCTGTGTGCAGATAAACTCATTCAAAGAGCTTTCCTGACAGGTTTCCAGCTCATAGTAATTGTTGCCTCTAACACAAGTGTTAAATTCACTTTTACTAGCTGTTCTTTCTATCAGATGTCCTCAGACTTGCACATTATACTTAAAAGTATAAAATGATAGAAAGTGAGTTGCATCAGTTACTATCTGATCAACTAAGTCATCAATTCAATGTGAAATATCATAACTAGATTTCAAGAAAGAAGTTTTAAGGAGCTTTAAAGTCCCAAACTCAGTCCATCATAAACCTATTATGGTCAGCAGCTAATATCTCAATTCTGCTGTTTCCATTTCACTTGAAAACATCCTTTGTGTTTTACATATTCATACCTGAAATTGTTAGTCTAAAACCAAAAGAACAATGTACAAAGTACTTGTCTTGCATTAGTATAATCATAAGACCAACTATATGAATAACACAATTTAAATTTTGTACTAGCAGCACCTTGTGTGCTTTAGCAGTACCTTATGATACATTAGCAGTAGCAAATGAATCAGTAGCAACAACAAAAATTTATTTACAAAAACACATCATTTGAAAATTTAAAGATTAAGCATTCCAATACTTGCTACCAAGTACTGAAATCTTGAAACATCAAAAGCTTTTGTTAGCAGATCTGCAAAATTATGTTCTGAAGCAATTTTAAGAACTTGAATTAATCTTTTATCATTGCAGTCTCTTATAAAGTGATGTCTAATTTCAATGTGTTTTGTTTTAGAATGTTGCACTGGATTTTTAATAATACTGATTTGTTATTTTAGTTTCCAAAGGAAAAGGCAACGTATGCGTTTTCCCCGGGTCGTTTCCCAACGAAGGTCGAATATCGAGTTGTCGTTAACGTGTCGAATACGTGTGGTGAATGAGTGAAAAAGAGTGATTGATTTGTGATTTTATACTACGAACAATTAAATATGAAATAAAAACAACTAATTAAGCTAATTAAACAATTAAACTAAGCATGTAAACCTTAAAACGAAAATTTGAATTTAAAAACGTTACGCGACGAATTATAAAACGTAAATAAAAATGATTTTGTGAAATTTAAAACCTAAAAATAATTTTCCTAGATTAAAAATGATAAAAGAAAATTTTTGAAAAAAGAAAAATATTTTTTTTGACTTTTTAATAATTTTTTTATGAATTAAAAACTAATTAAATCTATTTAAATGATTTAAAAATAGTAAAACTAATTAATAAAATCTGCAAATTTTTGAGTAATTTTAATTTTTAATAAGAAATTTAAGAAAAATAATTTCAAAAACTGATTATGTCTAAATAAGTTGAAACAGTAAAATAAGCACTTGGAAATAAGCTAGAAATAAGCTAAAATAAGCCAAAAATTCTAAAAAGCTAAAACTGAAGTATTATACTACTGGAAGCATAAAGAAACTGGAAATGAAGAAATACGCACACAGAATAAGCTACAAATAAGCTGAATAGTTGATAATCAAATTAGATTTAACACATCTATGGTCCTACTTTGACAGTCCAAATAAGCAGTCTAATAAGCTATAAGCTAAAACCTAGTGGGGGCAAAAGACTCCCAATACTACTAGCTACTCAAAACAACTTTAAAATCCAAGTTCCAATCTAAATTGCTATTCTAAATTGACCCTTGAAAAGTAGCTAGTAGGACTGCATATGGAACAAGTTATAGCAGACCAAAAAGAAGCCAGTTACAGACCTGTATTAAGCTATCTAAACAACCTCAAAACTTAAATCCCAGATATCACACCAAAAGCTTATTATGATAACTCACTGTAGACTAAATTTCAAGGCTAAAGCTTAATGAAATAAGATACAAAGTATCTCAGATCAGCAGTGCAGAAAAACAGGTCTGCACACAAATTTTGACAGCAGAAAGATGAAAAGTGCAGTCCTAGTCTAAACTAATCCAAGAGTTGCAACCTCTTTTTAACATCTTAGATGAACCTCAAAAATTGTCGTAATGAAATTCTTAGCTACTAACAAACAGTTCTAAAATAAAAACAGCTTAAGAATTAATGCAATTCACTCTAAACTGATACTAATCTAAAACTACAAAAACAACCAAGGATAATGGACAATAAAAAAAAATAGCAACAATAAGCAGCACTGGAAAACTTAATGAAATAAAACTTACACCTTATCCTAGCTTAAACGAAGTGATCTCATAACCCAGTTCTAACCCAGGCTTATAAGCCAATAACAATATACCCCATATCAGCTTCTATACCAGCTTATCCAATCAGCTTATCCAAACACCTTAACTTGTTGAGTTTTTGTTTGACTTTTGTGAATTAATGAATTCAGGACAGAAATGGTCTTAAATATAGCTTTCAGTAGCTATGAAGTAAAATTTAAACTCAAAAGTTTTAGAAAACAGCTTATAAATAAGCTAACTTATTTATTATTTATTATTATTTTTTTTTTTTTGAATGATGATAAAAAAAAACAATTATAATAACTAAAATAAAATAATGAGACAAGTAATTAAAACAAAGCTGAAGTAAAATTTTTCATTAAACAAAATTAACGATTACAAAAAAATAAAATTCTGATACAACCAAATTTAAATTGACTGAAATTTTAAATGACAATAAAACAATTAAAATTAAAACATTTCTAACAAAAAAAATTACAAGCCTCCATTTGAGAAGAAATCCCCACTATTTATAGGCCTCGATCGATTCTTCTCGAGTGTCCACGCTGGCGATCCGCGTGCACTTGAGCTAATATCCACCCTTAGATTACATCTTGCTCACCAAGCTTCATCTCTGGCCGTACGATCATCATTGGTGCGTGTTCGGTCCAATCAACAGCTGCCACGCGTCATTCTTGGTGTCAGTAGCTTCCTAGAAGTCCGTGCAATGACAATCTTACCCTTAATTGTGGTAATTTTGTTCGGTAATACTTAGGGTTCATCGGTAAATAGTGAAATCTGGGTTGGGGAATATTTGGGCGCGTTTAAGTGTGAGAGATGAGTGAGGTGAGTTTGTTATTTTTTTGTTTTGACCGAAGACTTTTATCTTTTGACCGGGGTATAGGATTTAGATGGGAAGGTTGGGCTCGGTTAAGGAATGAAGGAGGATTGGGCTTTTAGGATGGTGTGGGCTAGGTGGGTTATGGGGTATTTAGGTTGGGTTAGTTTTAATAGATTGGATTGGAAATACAAATCCGGTTGTGGTTATAGGATGTTTAAGTTTTGTGTTTAATCAAAAATTCAAGGACCAAAATTTGCAAAGGCTGAAATTCCAAGGACCTATTATGCCAATCTTGTAAACTTAATCCAAGGCTTCTTTTGTCAATTGATGAAACTTCAAGGGTTGACTTTGACTTTTTTTTTGCTTCCCGGCATCGGCTAAAAATACACTTCCATATCTCGTGCTCGGTTTCCCGGTCTTTTGCTTGATTTTGTCCTTTTCTTCGATATCCGTGCCTGCATATGTAAAAACACAAAAATACAATATATTTGGCATTTTGGTCGGGTTTTTGGTCTTTTTGGGTCCGGTTTTGGTCTAGAAATGGTATGTGTTTAAGCGCATACCAAAATTCCCCCAGACTAAGATATTGCAATGTCCTCATGCAATGTTATAAGAACTCCCCGATTTTCCTTTTTATTCTATTTTTGTATTTTCTTATTTTTCACGTGACGGCTTTGTCGAAAATCATTATCTAACGATAACTTTTAGGATCACGGAGCAGGAAACACGACTCATAAAGAAGTGACCATACGGATAAAATTCGTCGTTCCTGATTTTTCACAAGTCCCCAAACTAAGCTTAAAAACGAAATCATTGTTATTTACAAGTTAGATTGCCAACACTACTCAGAAAAGTAATTGTGGACACCTTGTTCCCAAATTCCTATTTTCCTCTATTTATTTTATTTTTGGTGAGAAATGAATTTCTTCAAATTCTCGTTTCGATAATTTTTATTCCGATAAAGATACCTAGTTTAAACGCTAAGTAGTTTTCAAATCTTCCCTCGAAAACCGTTGCATACAAAAATGAGGTCCACATCAAGGTCTCTGATTTAACACGATTTTGAGAATATCCCTTTTATTTGCGACCGAAACAACTCATCTACGAGTCCAGAGACGGAAGCCTTTATTAGGATACCTCGGAGTCGAAATTTGGCATTTTTAACATTATTAAGCACATATTATTAATCCTTGGCCTTTTATAACAATCACAACATCGGCTGCGAACCGGCAAGATGTGATAGTCTATTATGACCTTGGAATTTTTCCTCTGCCTTTATTAGAAGTCTACAACATCGGCTGCGAACCGGCAAGATGCAGAAAACTTTTTATGGCTTTGGATTATTATTATTTATTTATTATTCATTATATATTTTGCCAAATCCCGAGTCCTACGGCTTTTATAACAATCCCAACATCGGTTGTGAGCTGGCAAGATGGAATAGTCTATTACACCGTAACACTGGCAGTACCTTGATGTGTACCCAACTTTCATAAGCAAGGATTTTCTTAAGAAGGATTAAAAACTAAATTTCGCCAAAACTAAAATAGCTTTAATTATTTATAGAGTATTATTTTTGGTGAAACAAGCTGATGGGAACAAAAAGCCACAAATAACTTCGATGAGCTCTAAAGAGAACCACTACTCCACGTTTAGCAATCTAACTTATAAACAACTCTATCATTTCTCGTTCTTCGCAAATTTAAAATCTTAAGTAATAAGATCCGCGAATGCTTAGCCTTATAATCAAGCCATGCATATATAAAGTCAAATACGGGAACTTGCAAACTCTTAAAAAGAATTCGCGTTTTATAGCTCCTTGTGTGAAAGACTAGCACGAGCTTATAGATTATAAACGGTTAAGGGAACAAGCTAGGGCTCAACACGCCCGGTCAAGTCAGAAATTTATTCCTACTCTCACCAGCGGAAAATCAACAAAAATGTCAAAATTTATTATATTTTTGGAAAAAATTTTAAATTTTTCTCATTTTTTTTTTTTTTTTTTTTTTTTTGGATTTTTCAAATTTTGGAGGAAAGAACGGGGTTGCATGAGAAAATGGCAAAAATGCAAGGCAAAAATCAAATCGAAAGATTACCCCCCCCCCCCAGACTAAAACGAGACATTGTCCTCAATGTCTTAAAGGTAAGGGTTCTCCTACATAAATCTAAGGCCGTTTATTAATTATGCCAAAAGATAAATGTAAACGATAAGATTTAAGGATATCGATAAGCAGCGAATGATGAAACTCGAGTAGCGTGAAGGAAACTACGAGCACGAGAGTCTTCATCATCGGGCATTCCTGGACACATCACAGAAAACACGAAACACAAGATACGGAAGAGGGGATCCCTCCTCATGTTTTATTAGAAATAAGATAAGAGGATAGATAGATAAGCATGGGGTGCCTCCCACGAAGCGCTTGTTTTTGGTAACCGAGTCACATGAGCTTGACTCGACCCCGAATTTATTTGTCCATGGGGGAGCATGTGGAAAAGATAATCTCCATCGGACTTTCGTTCAAGATGTTTGGATAAACACTGAAGCACATGAAAGTTCCACTCCGATGAGATACCCGCGGTATTTTTTAGAAGAAGAACCAGAAATGGTAATACCGGGGTCAAAGATGGTATCCTCACTCCCGAAGGAGTAAAGGATGGGAGAAGCCAAAGTATAGGTGATGAAGAGCATGAAGATTTTGATGATGATCATAATAAGCTCTTCATCATCAGCAGAAATTTTGTCAAAAGTCTCGGGCGGGAGGGTCGGGATTAAATCTTCATGAGAAGGGACACCTCCCCCCAGACTAGAATCTTCCTCCAGATCAAAATAGAATTTATCATATTCTGGAGGAGATAGAAAGAAAGAAGGTTCATCGGAGAACTTGTTGGGATAAAGATCATTCATCTCAAAATGAAATGATTCATATTCGGGAGGAGAGATATGAGCATGAGAAGTGGTACTGCCACTACTCGTCTCCTCCGAATGATCAATATCGAAGAAGAAGGTTTCAAAAGATGGGATAGAAAGATTGAGATCAGATGTGGGATTGCCACTAGCCGTGTCAAACGTAAAATTCTCATATTCGGTACAAGCATCCTCGAGCTCGAGCTCCAGAGGATCTGACGGCTTTTCTTCAAGAATAACTTCTTCATAAACTTCATCCGGGGGAAAGGAAAGGAATGGTTCATCAATTATTTTTAATGAATCATCTTCCCCCGGATCACTGTCAGTCTCAACAATTTCCGGCGAAATTGGAGATTTATCGAAACATTCCTCGACCTCTTCCCTAGAGATATCACTTTCTTCCATCGTAGGAGAAAGATGGGAAGAGTCGGAATTAAGAATCTCGATGTGATAAACTTGTTCTGGAGGTGGGACAAGTGGTGTGCTCTTAGAGCTAGCAATTTCCACCGCTTCCGTTATAGTCTCCGATTCGTCTTCATCATCGTCGTCAAGAACACTCTTAGCATTTGCGGCACAACACTCAAACCATTTGCTCGATCCAGGATTGATTTTCATAGCCTTGAGCTCAGCACGTTTTTCTGACATGCTCTTGACCATGAATCTGGAAAGGTTGGGATCAACTCTTTTAGGAGCAATTACGGGATCGGATTTTTGATCAACCGTAGCGACATTGCATTTGTCGGTTTGAGGTTGCGAGTTCGGATTAATATTGAATGTAACTTTTTCCTTATCGACCCGCAAAGTAATTTCTTCACCATATACATCGATCAAAGCTCGCCCGGTCCTCAAGAATGATCTTCCTAGAATAAGAGGAACCCGGGGGTCGGCTTCGAAATCAACTACCACAAAATCTGCTGGAAAATGGAACTGCCCCACTTTTACAAAGACATCCTCGGCTACACCTTTGGGAAGGGTTATGGATCGATCCGCAAGCTCGAGGGTCATGCAAGTGGGGGTGAGATCGGGTAGAGAAAGCTTCTTCCAGATGGACAACGGCATTAGGTTGATGCTTGCACCAAGATCGGCCAAGGCGTGACATTCAACCTTTCCCGGAAATTCACATGGGATGAGAAATTTTCCGGGATCTCCAAGCTTTTCCGAAAGCTTTTTGAGAATTGCCGCGGAGCAGTTTTCGTTCACTGGAGTTTTTGTCATTTCAAATAATTTTTCTTTATTGCTCAACAAACTTTTGAGTGTGGAAGTGAATTTAGGCATCAAGAGCAAAGCATCCGCGAAGCTTATATCGAAATGTAATTCTTGAAATATTTGAAAGAATTTTTCCATTTGACTCGAAGCTTTGTCACGGAGCTTTTGATCACTCAATCTCGAAGGATACGGAAGATTGGTCTTAACGGGAGCTTCTTTAGGAGCTTTTTCTTTTGGTTCAACATTTTTCGGTTCAGATGGATGGATGGCCGGAGGTTGGACGTCTTTGGTTCCTCCGTTGTTAGTAGGAGGTTCCATGTCCTTGGTCACCTCGGTCTCACGGACGACTACCTTGGGAGGTAGAGAAGAAGGGGTAGCCGGAGCCGTGGGTCCATCATATGAAACACCGCTCCTAGTCGTGATCGCCTTAGCATCGCCCCTCGGGTTGGCGATCGTGTTGCTTGGAAGAGTCGTAGTACCCGAACCCGAGGGTCGATCATTTAAACGTTTGTTCAATTCGGTTATCTGATTAATCATCATTCTATTCATTTCCTCTTGTTTCTTTTGCTGTTGTTGGCTTTGAAGAATGAATTGCTTTAATAACTCATCCGAGGGCGATGGGTTTGGCACAAATCCTTGATTTTGATTGTTTGGAAGATTTGGCCCTCGGTTGTTTTGAACAAAACCTTGGTTGTTTTGAAAATTTCCCTGATTAAAATTTCCGGGGTTTTGAAAATTTCCTTGATTCGGGGCTTGGTTATAATTCCCTTGGTTTTGATAAACTTGATTGCCCCGATTTTGATTTTGACTATTTGGAACATTCCGGTTTTGCACTTGCTGATTTTGATTTGGTGGGAAACCGGGTGGTCCGAGAAAATTGTTAGAACGGTAGCTGAGGAGATTACGGTCTCCTTGAGGTTGGTAACCGTTACCACCTTGATTGAAATTTCCAGAAGCAGCATACACATTCTCTTGAGTGTAGCCACCGGAGGCTGGGCACTCGAAATATTGGTGAGGACCACCACATGTCTCACAACTATGGTTAACAACATTCACTTGATTGTTGTTGTTTTGAGTTGAAATCTGATTTTGATGAATTCTCAAGATAGCCGTCGACAAATCATTCATTTGTTTAGAAAGAGCGGCTATCTCGGAAGTAGAAGAATCAGTGCTAGATCTTGTTGACTCATTCCTCTCGGCAGAGGAATCCCAGAAATTATGGTGGGTAGTCATATTTTCAATGAGATCATAGCACTCTTCGGGTCGACGTTTCATAAACGTACCACCGGCAGCAGCATTAATCGTATCACGGTGTCGTAATGTCAAACCGTTATAGAAGGTATCTATAATAGTGACTAATAACATATTGTGGTTCGGACACCGATCAATCGATAACTTGTAGCGTTCCCATGCCTCAAACAATGATTCATCGGGAAGCTGACGGAAATTGCTAATCTCATTCCTTAATTTCGTCACCATCGATGGTGGGAAATATTTCGCCAAGAACTTCGTAACCATTTCGTCGAAACTACGAATGGAGTTCTTGGGAAGACGATCAAACCATGCGGTGGCATGATGCGTTAATGAATAAGGAAAGAGATATAGCCGAAGGGCGTCATCGGAGACCCCATTTTGTTTCATACTTTGGGTGACGGTTATGAATTTGTCAAGATGCTTGTTCGCATCATCACCCGGCAAGCCATGGAATTGGCACGAGTTTTGGACTTGTTGAATCATATGATGCTTAAGTCCAAAATCGGCGGCTTGAATATTGACGGGGGCAATCGGGCCACCACGTCCGTGCATTGTGGGTTGGCACAGCTCCTCCATCGTTCGGAGATCGGGAGCTGGCATGTGATTATCACCTCCCACCGGCGGGGGTTGATTGTGTGGTTCATTGGCCATTTCCTAAACGTTTGAGAAATGAACACGGTGATTATGACGAATAATCCTCTCGGGATTCGATAGTGGTGAAAGAAGAGGGTGAGAAGTAGAAGATCGGGTGTGCATACACCAAAAACAAACAAAAATGAAAATCAAAAATCTTTTTGTATTTTTGGTTGGGAATTATTTTTGGCTTTTTAAATATATTGGAAAACAAAAGACTTTATTTTCTTTTTGGTAACCGTTACGTTAACCGTAACCGTTTCCTTTAAAACTACGCGCAGCGTGGCGGGAAGGCAAAGGTAGCTCCGAAGATGCTTAAAAACCCGCCTTCTTCAGCTCGACAATTTAATGTCAAGCTTCCTTAAACCCCGTAATTAGGTTGTAGTAATAAAGTAATCCGATAACGATCAATTTCACGATTTGTTTTGTTGTAATTCGGAATGGTTTACAACCGCCCTCCTTCAACGGAAGACCGAGGATTTATTTTTAATGGTGAAAACACTTTAGGAAAAGTGTTTTTTAATTATTATATTTTTTGTATTTTTTTTATTTTTCAAAAACAATTAACTTCCGAGGAAGGGTCTTCAAAACACAATTCTTATGGCGAAACTCCAACTCTTTTCAAGCCTTCCCCGGCAGCGGCGCCATTTTTTTGATTTGTTATTTTAGTTTCCAAAGGAAAAGGCAACGTATGCGTTTTCCCCGGGTCGTTTCCCAACGAAGGTCGAATATCGAGTTGTCGTTAACGTGTCGAATACGTGTGGTGAATGAGTGAAAAAGAGTGATTGATTTGTGATTTTATACTACGAACAATTAAATATGAAATAAAAACAACTAATTAAGCTAATTAAACAATTAAACTAAGCATGCAAACCTAAAAACGAAAATTTGAATTTAAAAACGTTACGCGACGAATTATAAAACGTAAATAAAAATGATTTTGTGAAATTTAAAACCTAAAAATAATTTTCCTAGATTAAAAATGATAAAAGAAAATTTTTGAAAAAAGAAAAATATTTTTTTTGACTTTTTAATAATTTTTTTATGAATTAAAAACTAATTAAATCTATTTAAATGATTTAAAAATAGTAAAACTAATTAATAAAATCTGAAAATTTTTGAGTAATTTTAATTTTTAATAAGAAATTTAAGAAAAATAATTTCAAAAACTGATTATGTCTAAATAAGTTGAAACAGTAAAATAAGCACTTGGAAATAAGCTAGAAATAAGCTAAAATAAGCCAAAAATTCTAAAAAGCTAAAAACTGAAGTATTATACTACTGGAAGCATAAAGAAACTGGAAATGAAGAAATACGCACACAGAATAAGCTACAAATAAGCTGAATAGTTGATAATCAAATTAGATTTAACACAGCTATGGTCCTACTTTGACAGTCCAAATAAGCAGTCTAATAAGCTATAAGCTAAAACCTAGTGGGGGCAAAAGACTCCCAATACTACTAGCTACTCAAAACAACTTTAAAATCCAAGTTCCAATCTAAATTGCTATTCTAAATTGACCCTTGAAAAGTAGCTAGTAGGACTGCATATGGAACAAGTTATAGTAGACCAAAAAGAAGCCAGTTACAGACCTGTATTAAGCTATCTAAACAACCTCAAAACTTAAATCCCAGATATCACACCAAAAGCTTATTATGATAACTCACTGTAGACTAAATTTCAAGGCTAAAGCTTAATGAAATAAGCTACAAAGTATCTCAGATCAGCAGTGCAGAAAAACAGGTCTGCACACAAATTTTGACAGCAGAAAGATGAAAAGTGCAGTCCTAGTCTAAACTAATCCAAGAGTTGCAACCTCTTTTTAACATCTTAGATGAACCTCAAAAATTGTCGTAATGAAATTCTTAGCTACTAACAAACAGTTCTAAAATAAAAACAGCTTAAGAATTAATGCAATTCACTCTAAACTGATACTAATCTAAAACTACAAAAACAACCAAGGATAATGGACAATAAAAAAAAAAATAGCAACAATAAGCAGCACTGGAAAACTTAATGAAATAAAACTTACACCTTATCCTAGCTTAAACGAAGTGATCTCATAACTCAGTTCTAACCCAGGCTTATAAGCCAATAACAATATACCCCATATCAGCTTCTATACCAGCTTATCCAATCAGCTTATCCAAACACCTTAACTTGTTGAGTTTTTGTTTGACTTTTGTGAATTAATGAATTCAGGACAGAAATGGTCTTAAATATAGCTTTCAGTAGCTATGAAGTAAAATTTAAACTCAAAAGTTTTAGAAAACAGCTTATAAATAAGCTAACTTATTTATTATTTATTTATTTATTTTTTTTTTTGAATGATGATAAAAAAAAACAATTATAATAACTAAAATAAAATAATGAGACAAGTAATTAAAACAAAGCTGAAGTAAAATTTTTCATTAAACAAAATTAACGATTACAAAAAAATAAAATTCTGATACAACCAAATTTAAATTGACTGAAATTTTAAATGACAATAAAACAATTAAAATTAAAACATTTCTAACAAAAAAAATTACAAGCCTCCATTTGAGAAGAAATCCCCACTATTTATAGGCCTCGATCGATTCTTCTCGAGTGTCCACGCTGGCGATCCGCGTGCACTTGAGCTAATATCCACCCTTAGATTACATCTTGCTCACCAAGCTTCATCTCTGGCCGTACGATCATCATTGGTGCGTGTTCGGTCCAATCAACAGCTGCCACGCGTCATTCTTGGTGTCAGTAGCTTCCTAGAAGTCCGTGCAATGACAATCTTACCCTTAATTGTGGTAATTTTGTTCGGTAATACTTAGGGTTCATCGGTAAATAGTGAAATCTGGGTTGGGGAATATTTGGGCGCGTTTAAGTGTGAGAGATAAGTGAGGTGAGTTTGTTATTTTTTTGTTTTGACCGAAGACTTTTATCTTTTGACCGGGGTATAGGATTTAGATGGGAAGGTTGGGCTCGGTTAAGGAATGAAGGAGGATTGGGCTTTTAGGATGGTGTGGGCTAGGTGGGTTATGGGGTATTTAGGTTGGGTTAGTTTTAATAGATTGGATTGGAAATACAAATCCGGTTGTGGTTATAGGATGTTTAAGTTTTGTGTTTAATCAAAAATTCAAGGACCAAAATTTGCAAAGGCTGAAATTCCAAGGACCTATTATGCCAATCTTGTAAACTTAATCCAAGGCTTCTTTTGTCAATTGATGAAACTTCAAGGGTTGACTTTGACTTTTTTTTTGCTTCCCGGCATCGGCTAAAAATACACTTCCATATCTCGTGCTCGGTTTCCCGGTCTTTTGCTTGATTTTGTCCTTTTCTTCGATATCCGTGCCTGCATATGTAAAAACACAAAAATACAATATATTTGGCATTTTGGTCGGGTTTTTGGTCTTTTTGGGTCCGGTTTTGGTCTAGAAATGGTATGTGTTTAAGCGCATACCACTGGATTTTTAATAATACAAATTGTACTACTATTATCAATATGAATAACAGTGTTTAAGAAATTGTACCCATAATCAAGGAGTTGGTTTTGAAGCCATAGAACTTGACTAGAGCAACTTGCAGCAGCTATGTATTCAGCTTCAGTTGTTGAATTTGCCACACTTGTTTGCTTCTTACACAGCCATGAGACAAGTCTACACCCAAGGAATTGACATCCTCCAGTTGTTGACTTTCTGTCCAAGCTAGCACCAGCATAATCACTATCCGAATATGCTACCAAGTCAAAAGGAGATTCCTTTGAATACCATAGACCCAACCTTGGTTAACCCTTGAGATATCTAAAAATTCTCTTGACTGCAGTTAAATGAGAAACCTTTGGAGTAACTTGAAATCTTGCACAAACACAAACAGGAAACATGATATCAGGTCTAGATGATGTAAGATACATCAAAGAGCCTATCATAGATCTGTAATTGTGTACATCTACATTTTCTCCATCTTCATCTTTCAGAAGGTGCTTCTCAGAGTCCATTGGTGTGCTTGCTATTTTTG
This sequence comes from Artemisia tridentata subsp. tridentata, assembly GCA_021014915.2. Lineage (NCBI taxonomy): Eukaryota > Viridiplantae > Streptophyta > Magnoliopsida > Asterales > Asteraceae > Artemisia > Artemisia tridentata. The sequence goes on from CP139508.1 coordinate 404,566,707, forward strand.
AATCAGCAAATTGAAATTTTCTAAGTATCTCTGCAACATATTTGTCTTGACTAATAAATATGCCTTCAGATGATTGCTTAACTTGCAAACCCAAAAAGAATGTAAGTTCTCCCATAGAACTCATCTGAAACTTATCTTTCATAAGCTTCTCAAATTCTAAACACATATATTTCCTAGTAGATCCAAAGATAATGTCATCCACATACACCTGCACTAACAGAAGATCCTTCTTGTGCTGTTTGATGAACAGTGTCTGATCAATCTTTCCTCTTTGAAATCCATTTTCTAATAAGTAGGAAGCTAGTGTTGCATACCAAGCTCTTGGTGCCTGATGAAGGCCATATAGAGCTTTCACTACTCTGTACACTTTGTTTGGATGTAATGGGTCAATGAAGCCTGGAGGTTGTGAAACATACACCTCTTCTCCAATTTCACCATATAAAAATGCACTTTTGACATCCATTTGGTAGACTGTGAAGCCTAAAAATGAAGCATAAGCTAGAAACAGCCTAATTGCCTCAATCCTTGCTACTGGAGCATAAACTTCATCATAATCTATCCCTTCTTCTTGTGTGTACCCTTGTGCTACTAATCTAGCTTTGTTCTTGATCACAATTCCTCTTTCATCCCTTTTGTTCTTAAAAACCCATCTAGTGCCAATTACCTTCACACCTGTAGGTAAATCAACTAGCACCCAAACCTTTTGAATCTTGAACTGAAGAAGCTCTTCTTGCATAGCCTCTAACCAGCTTGAATCATCTAGGGCGATAAGAATATTCTTTGGTTCAGCTTGTGAGAGAAAACATATAAACAAACAAGAGTTTGAAAGCTCATGTTGTTTTGAAGCATAAAGGGCATCAAGAAGCCCTTGTTGGTCTGAAGACTTCAATTGGTGTCTTGTCTTTACACCTGACTGTATATCTCCAATCACATGATCCAGGGAATGAACTTTGTGAATTCTTGATTGTGGTGTAGTAGGAACTTGATAATTTGATGGAAGATTGTTGTAATCCACCTCATTATCTGAGAATTCTGCTTCTTTTGTTTCTGAAGGGCCAGCAGCAGAGTCATTTGGCCGAACAGCAGAATCAATAAGCTTATCAGCAGAGTCATCAGCAGAAACAGATATACTACCAGCAGCAACAGAAATACTACCAGCAGAAACACTTTGTTGTTCCTGAGTTCCATATTCTTAACTTTCATCTTCAACACCTTCTTTAGCTTTGCTAGAAGAAGATTCATCAGTTGTCGAAGTTGATTCCACAATTGTACTTGACCATATTGGCATTATCACATCATCTTGATCTTTCTCTAACTCTGCCTCATTTGTTGTATAAGAACCTGCAAAATCATTAGTTTCTACAACAAAAGGCACATAATTCATTGAATTTGTTAGATATTCTAGATCAAATAGCCATTTTGGTCCTTGACCTTCTACATTGGATTTGTTTTCTAAAAACTCCACATGTAGATTTTCTTCTACTATTTCTTTTCTTGTGTTGTAAACTCTAAAAGCTTTGCTATTAAGAGAATAACCAAAAAGAAACCTTCATCTGCCTTACCATCGAATTTTCCTAAATGGTCTAAGGTATTGAGAATTGTCACATGACATCCAAAAGGTCTAAGAAATCCTATTGCAGGAGTTCTACCATTAAAAAGTTCGTATGATGTCTTATTGTGAGGCTGCACAACTAAAACTCTATTTTGAACATAACAAGCAGTGTTGACTGCCTCTGCCCAAAAATTTATTGGTAGCTTAGAATCAGCTAACATTGTTCTAGCAGCTTCAATTAGTGTTCTATTCTTTCTTTCAGCTACACCATTCTGTTGTGGTGTTCTAGCAACACTAAATTCTCTTCGAATACCTTTTTCTTTGCAGAATTCATCCATAACTCTATTCTTAAACTCTGTCCCATTATCACTTCTAATGACTTTTACTTTCTTGCTTACTTGATTTTCTATCTGTGTAATGAAGTCCTTAAGGATGCTTGATGTCTCATCCTTAGTGGCTAAAAAGAAAACCCATGTAAATCTACTATAGTCATCAGTAATAACTAGACAATATCTCTTATGCATTATGCTCATTACTGAAACAGGTCCAAATAAGTCCATATGTAGCATAAACAAAGACTGATTGATAGAGTTAAAAATCTTGGGCTTACAAGTGGCTTTGTGTTGTTTGCCTTTTAGACAAGCAATGCATGTTTGATCATTTTCAAATCTTTTGTGAGGTAAACCTCTTACCAAACCATTCTTAACAATTTTATTTATGGTTTTGAAGTTAATATGACCAAGCCTTCTATGCCATTTCATTGATTCTTCCAATGTGGCCTTTGCAACAAGACAAGTTAAATTCTTTTTAGGAATAATATTCTTCATGTCTACACTGTACATATTGCCCTTTCTAGGAATTCGAAGAAGTACTTGACTTTCATCAGGCATCTTAAAATCAGGAGAAAGTGCAAGACATTCAGTCTCACAGAAAAGAACATTATTCTTTTTGTCACACATTTGTGAGACACTAAAAAGATTATAATTTAGCTCTTTTACATAGTACACATCTTCAAAATCTAAATTTCCGGTTTTGATTGTACCTTTACCAGAAATTTTGCCACGAACACCCCCTCCAAAGGTAACATATCCTCCATTTAAAGCTTCAAAATCTGAAAGATAAGACATGTTGCCTGTCATGTGCCTTGAACATCCACTATCTGAGTATCCTTGATCCTCTTCCTGATCATTTGAAAGTCCCTGCACACAAATAAGAGTGTTAGTTTCTTTCGGGGATCCAAGCCATTACTGACTTGGATCTGCCTCTTGCATCAATGTAATTGAATCTTTTGAGAATAGTTGATGCAACATTGGATTTGAGAATCCAACATGCTGAGGCCTTAACAGCATTTGCCCTATTTCCCTTATCAGCAGGAACTGATTGCTTAGCAGCAGGAACTGCTAACTTTTCAATTTTACCCTTTGGTCTCCAAATTTTTTTATGGACCACTGATTTTGATTGAATGGGACTTAGAACAGTTGTAGGTGCATGATTGAAAAATGTTTTTGCACCCTTAGCTGTTAATTTTGGGTTAATAGTCATAAATGGTCGAGCAGCAGGAACAAATTTTTTAGCAGCAGGATCATTTGGTCTATCAGCAGGATCAGATTTTGAGATAGACTTATTTTTGACTACTCTGGGGTTTGATCTCTTAGAACTAGAGTGAAAGTGAGATTTAGGTGTTTGCCTATTGAGGTTCACTCTATGGTTTTCATACCCAGATACCCATTGGTTGCAGAAAGCTGCAAGATGGTCAAAACTACCACATGTGTAACAAGCTTTATTATAAAAAGCAAAGTCATCACCTAATTGGTTAGACTTTAGGTTGTTCCAATTCCTTTGGTTACCTCTGGGCTTGTTAGTGGTTCTATATTGCTCACAATATCTAACTGGTTGCCTAACATGCTTAATGTTTGATTTAGGCCTATCAGTATTGTGTTTGACTACCTTAGAAACACTTGTTTCTACTTTCTTAACCACTTCAGGTTTAGACATAACCTGTTCTTCTTCATCATCATCACTATCAGTTGTACAATCTTCAACAACTATAGCATCTCCTTTCTTAGCAAAGGACACCTTGTCCTGATAAAGTAAAGTTTTATCTAAACTTTTACTTATCTTTGCTACCTTAAGATTCTTACTAGTCTTAGAACCATATTCCATGATTGGTTCTTGAAACTCAGCTAAGCCTGTATGTGCTAGGTCAACACCTGGAGGTGAAGGAACACCTCTATATGGTGGAGGGACAGTTTTGTAACCTACACCTGAATTAGCTTTATCAATTACCTGAGCTTCCCAAATCTTATTCATTCCTTCTGAGGCATGTGCTAGAGTATCTATAGTTACCTTAACATTTTCTTTTTCAGTTTTGACTTCAGATAACTGTCTACTTTGATCATTAAGTAATTCATCTCTAAATGTTATTCCTCTTTTTAAAGCATTTAAGTCATCAGTAAACGTAGATTCATTCTTTTTATAATGTAGAATCTGTTTTTCTAGAACTCCTACACACCTCTTATGATTAGCTAAATTATAAAGGGCATCAATTAACTCTTCTCTAAAAGCATCAAATCTTTTTTTAATGTCTTCATAATTTTTAAGATTAGGACATGAATTAGTACAAGTAGGAATAGTATCTACCTCTGAATCAGAAGAAGCCATTAAAGCAATCTCATCGACAACAAGAGCAGCATTTGGTGGTGCATCCTCTTCAGTAGCCATAGAGCTCCAATCATATCCAATACCATCAATGGCCAGCATAGCCTTTGGCTCTTCTACCAGTACTTCCTTATTCCTTTCTTGTTTATACCAAATGTTTCTATTATCCTGCTTCCTTGGGCTTCTACATTCTTTAGCAAAGTGTCCCAACCTATGACAGTTAAAACATTCTACTTTCTTCTTATCGAACCCAGCAGTATCATTACCATTTATGGTAATTTGCTTTCCAGTTTTCTGCCAAAACTTCTTAGCCCTCATGCTAAGTAAATCAACTTGCCACTTAATATCCATCTCTTCCAAATCATCACCATCAACCTGCTCAAGGTCTTCATGATTTAAAGGAGAACCACTAGCTTGACTGGTTATAAATAGGGCCGTTCAAAGCGCTCGCCGCTCGCCGATCGCTCGCCGATCGTTCGGAAATTGCTCGTCTCGATCCGTTGCTCGATTGTAAACGAGCCGCTCCGCTCGGTTCGGTTTGTAAACGAGCCAAGCATGAGCAAAGGTCTGCTCGGATCGGATCGGCTCGAATCTGCTCGAATATTTTTATTATATATATAAATATATTATATATGTATGTATTTATATAAATATAAATTTATCTTGTAACTATCATTCTATAAGATTTATAGATTAACATTCTTGTAACTATCATTCTATAAGATTTATAGCTTAGTTAGAAATTATACATAGTAAATTCGAAGAATATGACGTGACAAAATTCTATTTTCTAGATGTATGTTTAATACTAAGCTCTCTTTGCTTCATTCTATGCTTAATATGATTCTGATTTCAACCCACATGCTGATATCTAAGCATGGAAATTATTAATGTTGCCATGAATTATTATTGTGACTTCATTGGTACACCTTTACTATCCAGTTAATACATTTGTGCAGATAACATGTTTGTTCTAACGCCTCAACTGAGTTTAGTTTATGCTATATTTGTTTGTTGCTTCAAATTATACGCGAGTAGTTGGCATAAAAAGGTCACTGTGAAAACAATCGGATATGTGGATCAATTACTTTAGATGCAATCGAGCGAGTTCGAACCGAGCCGAGCTGCTCGGTTTTAAACCAAGCGAGTTCGAGCAATGGTTTTGTGCTCGTTTCATTAAATTCGAACCGAGCCGAGCTGCTCGGTTTCAATTCGAGCCGAGTTCGAGCAGACGCTCGCTCGGTTCGGCTCGGCTCGTGAACAGCCCTAGTTATAAAGGCATAAATGTTGGATCACCAAGTCCAGCAATATCCTTTTGTACACTAGTAGAAGGACCACCATAAGTAACATTAGAAACACTGTCAACTTCATCTACCTCCTCTGTATGACTAACACTAGGAACTGACAAGAGTGCAGCATTCCCAGAACTAGTACTATAATTTCCACCTCTCTTTAGACTTTGTTCAACAATTTTAAAGTTATTAAACAAATCATTAAGCTTCATTGTTTCAATTTCTGGTTTGTTCATCCAGACAATAATATGAGTATGAAAATCACTAGGTAGACTTTTCAAGAACTTCATGTTGAGATCTTCCTTCTCAGTCTCAACACCCAACACAGCTAACTGACTTACAAGCTTGTGTAGTCTTGAAAATAGTTTGTCAAGAGACTCATTACTAAAAGCAGTAAAGTTTTCAAATTGGTGCTTTAGTAAAGTCTTCTGTGTCTTTTTGGTAGTTTCATTACCACCAAACCATGCACAAATCTCTTCAAAAAGAGTTTTTGCATCAAGATATTTGTTAAAAGATAGCATTTGCTCACCAGGAATGGTCATAAGCAACAAATTTCGTGCTTTCTGATCATTTCTCTTCTGTATCTTTTCATCATTGGAAACTGGTCCAGTATATCTTTTTCTTACTGTCTTCCCTTCAACAAGAACATCTGAATAGCCTAAAGTGAAGGAATCACCATACTGAATTATGTCCCAAAGAGCATAATCTTGAACCATGAAATATTGCTCAACTCTCATCCTCCATAACTCAAACTTATTGGGTTTGATCATGGGCAACTTTGCAGCAACATTTGTTTGAACATCTTGTACATCCATTTCTTGTTTCTTCTAAAAAAACAACAATATCAACCTGAGCTCTGATACCACTTGCTAGGATCCTAGACACACGATTAAGGTGGTTAAACCTTCTAACTTTGTGTGTATGATATGTTGTGTTAAAATGATTAAGTGCGCGGAATTCACTCAACCAAACTTAGAAGGTTGTGTATGTTATGGAAATGGAATTGTTATGTTTGTTAGTTAGCAATGAACACATAAAGATTATCACCAAACAATTCAATATTATTAAAGATAATAATACGAGTGATCTTGAAATATCACTAGGGTTACAACCTTAAATCCTATGTTTTTATCACTTGTGATATATTTGTATTTGTTCTAACAGTTATATATGTTCTAACATATGCATGGACTAACTCTTTATACACGTACACAATATCACTAGTCTAAGATCTCTTTTATAGTCAAAAGATCTTTACAAATTGCTTAAAGTCTTGGCCGACTTACTTGGTTAACTTATGCTTATTGAGTGTCAGTACATCAGATACAACATGTATCTATGTATACAACTTGTTAACTAAGCACATGGAGTAAGATATTATCTACGTATATTGTTGACCAAAATACAATAAATATCTTTTCGATCTTATCCTTCCATCAGCAGAGTTGTTCACTATCAGCAGGAACAATCTATCGTTATCAGCAGAATCCATCAGCAGAATCCATCAGCAGGAATAGCATTATCAGCAGAATTACACTTAGAGTATTTCTTGGATTAGAACCCGATATTAAACATCTTGAATATTTAATTCCCAACAGACTTGAAAAAGAAAATGTTGAGTTCGAATGTAAATTGGCTCGTAAAACGGATGATTCTAAAGCTGAAAAAGATCAACTTTTGAAACAAATTGCCTCTTTAGAATCAAAATTGGCATCCCAAGATCATCTTTCTCTTCAAAAAGAATACAGAGATTTGAGAACTTTATACAATGCTTTAAAAGTGAAGTTTGATTCTCTTAACCGATCAAAGGGAAAAGCTCCTATTTCAAAATTTTCAACACCAGAAGAGAGTGTTTCGAAGAAGGTTTACATGGGTGAATCTTCAAAACCATTTTTGAAAAGGGTTTCCCAGTTTACAACTTATTCTTTGCAAAAAAGAAGGAAGTTTTTAAAGAAACCAAGTTTTTCTGAAACACTTACTTCTCAAAAGTTTTAAAATCCAAATGCTTCAAAAGAAAAGACTCGAGCTTTTGAAACTCCACACTCTCATTTTACGCCGGTAAAGCAAGTGTGGAGACCAAAACAAAGTTGTTTAAAACCCTCAAATGCTTCAAATGGAAAGAATCAAGTTTTTCAAACTCCACACTCTCGTTTTACATCGGTAAAGCAAGTGTGGAGACCAACGCAAAGTCATTCAACAAATATTCAATATCAGAATTACTTTCGCTGCAACATAAGAATGACTCTACTTTGAACATTCCAAATACCGAAAGGTTTCCATTTATCACAAAAACAAATCTTCAAAGAGAACCCATGAGGTTCAACTCTAGATGGAAATCTTCTTCTTCAGATTTTAAAACTCCAAGAGAAACACCGGGTTTCTCAAACAATTTTTAACGGAAAAAGGTTTTAAATCTCCATTAATTCCACGAGTGTTATTTCAAAATGAAACACCGATTTTTAGTCCTCGTTGGAATTCAACATCTTTAAATCAGATTGACACAACTTACAAATGGATTTCAAAATTTAGTAAACCCGTTTGCACCGTGCTTAAATGGGTTCCCAAGGTTGTTGTCTAATCTAAACTTTAAATGACTTCTTAGTACGTCAGCTAAGGACTCGGACTTCAACATAATGACTTGTACACACATTACATTGTACAACTCGGGTTTCAAAGAAAGGAAAGTGCCTTGCTAAACCATTCTTTAAAATCAAGTGTGCACTTATCCTAAAAACAAAAAGGCTAATTCTTCTCTGGCTTGAGTTATTTTAAAAACTTTCAACAATCTTTAAGCTCAAGTCAACGGTTGTTGATCTAATGTTAGATAACACTACGATATTTTCAAAGAAAGGACCTTGTTGTACATTTTGGTGCGACAATCCTAACAGAAAAGAAATTCTTGAGAAAAATTTATTCAAAAAATTTCAAAAGGTTTTTCAAAACCATTCAAAATTTTGCTCAAGATTTTCAAATCTTTACTCCCCAATTCGCTCCAAAGTTTAAAAAATGTCAAAACGTACGCTAGTTTTGAAGGGGAGTATTTCAGTGAATAACGTGTTAGTTACCTTGAAGCAAAATTTATTCAGGAATTTTTTTTTCAAACAGAAATTTCTAAATCTTTCATAATTTTTCTTCAAGAAGATTCATTCCCTCAAACTTTAAGAAGTTTAAAATTCTCAAAACAAATGCGAGTTTTGAGGGGGAGTATTTACAAAACAAAAAAATGTTTCGTCAAAATCATGCTTAATGGCTTGCGCACAGATAACAATGCACAACCCGTTCTTGTAAAGAAAGGACCCTGAGGTACGCTTTAGTGCCTCAATCCTAAAATAAGGAGCGAAAGCTTCTTACTTTTGAGCAGAATTAACCGGGATTTTCTAAGTTTTTCAAAATTATGCTCAAGAAAACAAGTACGCCCTTGTTAAGGGGGAGTACTTGACACAAAATCTTTGTTCATAACAACATAAGTTCTTGAAATTCTTCCTGTAAACCTCAAAAAGCATATTTTAATCAAAATTTTATCAAAAACAACATGAATATGCTATTTTTGAGGGGGGGGAATGAATATGTGATTAAAATATGGTAATTCAAAGTTGAAATATCGCATGAGCTCGACTCAGAATTGTACCCTCAAATTGACGATATCATAAGTCAGTAATCGAAAAGACATGTCCTGGACAGGTAATAATTTCAAGCCGGTTTATCCGGTTATGTAAATGTGTCTTGCAAAAGACTTGTCTAAGTAGAATGTACCGATTTCGAGAGATTTTCTTTGAATATGATCTGGACGGGCAATAATTTCAAGCTAGTTCTACTAGTGACGTAAACGTGTCTCGCAATGATCATGTTCATTGAAAATCAATCAATTCTAAAAGTGCTGACTCTACCCGACATGTGCAAATTTAATTTAAACACTTGTGAGCACATGTTAAGGGGGAGTATTTCTGAAAAATACAAAACTCTCAAATTATAATCAATATAAGTTTGCACTCATAAACACTTTAAGAGATTTTTTTCAGATGATTGGTTTTATGGCAAACATAGGATAGTCATGGAGATATAAGGTGACTAAGGTTAGGAACCATCCTATGATCCGCCAAAGCCGTAGGGATCTACCCAAGGACAATACCAATAGTTTAGAACTAGAAAAAGGAGAAAAGAAATGAAAGGAGAAAGAAGGGGTTGAAGAATGAAAAAGAAAAGTAAAGAAAAGGGTGAAAAGAAATAGCCCTCCATTTATTCAACCTTAGGGCAGAAACCGGGTTCAACTCATTTGCTACTAGTTGTCACTAAGGTGACACTGGTATTGAAGATTAAGCCATCATGGACCCAGTGACGCACTGCACTAAACCTTCTTTCCACTCAGGTGTCTCTCAAAAGACACTTGTTTCATTTCTCACGGAGAACCCTTCATCATCTATCGACCTCTCATTCAGAGTTATGTTGATACTGAAGAGGATACCATCTGCTCCATGCCTCCGATGACTAAAATCAATAAGCACTTGATCGAGTCTAGAGCCACGAGATACATAAAAGATCTCATCGGAACACTTAACATTTCTACACTAGTTGTTCAACAATAAGAACACCAGTTGTGAATTATAAGAGTCTTGCGCAGATCTTAGTAATCTGCCAAGAACATTCATGAGGGAATTCACAAATTGTGATTCTCAGTGATTGAATGGAAATCCTGCCAGGGTCAACATCAAACAGTCCTGACAGCAGGTCACTTCGGCAATCCCTTGTGGATTACGCTTAGTGTTATTGGTGGTTCCAAATGGTCTACAGTCGTGTAGTGATACTTCGGTATACTTCAGCGGCTCACCTGAATTGTTGATACACTTAGGTGTATCTGTGTCAGCCCTTTCGAGGGCATCCTGTAACAAATGGCAATTTTCCATATTAATAATTATGATTAATTATCAGAAAATGTGCATTAATTATTTTCTGACACTGGTTAATGAGAGATTATCTCAATTAAATTACATTGATACACGATTTCAATACCAAGGAACGAGCTCACACACGGACCACGAAAACCGTTTAAAACTAATTATAACACAAACGGACTATATCACTATTCCTAGCCCAACAAATTGGCCTGCTACTATTCATAAGCCCAAACCAAATTTATTATAAGTTCTATATACAAGTCGACTGAAGCACTCAAGCTTTGCCTTGATTTCTCTTAAATTCGATACATAACACATACGAATTTTTACACTACTCGATTCTTCATACTACAAACACTCAGGATCAACAAATCCCATTTCTTAATTCAAAGGTTTGAGCACCAAACGAAACACAAAGTAAAACACGATCGAGGCATGAACAAATTCAACCAATGTTTAACCAAAATAACCAAACTCGACAAAACAAGTTCTAACCTAGGTCTTCTATTTTTATTAGATGAATGATAGTCTATAGAACCATTCCTAACCATTTCTAAGCTTTTGGTCACATTACAAAATGTTTTGGACATTTTAATATGTTGTTCGATATACATATATGCAAAGTTTGATCATAACCGAAACACCACATGAACCCTCCTCCTAATGCATTCATAACTCGACTATAAGCCTATTGATGACGTATAGTCCGCATTCGGGTCACGAGTCCGACCAATGGACGCTACTAACACTTAAGCCCATCACGAATGGGCTCAAGCATCCACGATAACGGTTTGGGCTCACGATGGCCCAAACCCAAAGTTATTTATGGTCTTGATATAGGATATCTCTTATTTATGGGATATATATCACACGACCGACTTAGGCGGATACGCCGAAGGGTAAGGAACATGAAACCAACAAGGGTTTCGTGTGTATATATAGAGCATCTCGGCTCTCATTAAAAGGTACGATCTATAACCCTAACTCTTCAACTAAACCCTAAAACCGATTACTTACTCTCACGCCAAAGGATAATCGTGGGAGAAAATCCCACGATAAGCCTAACGGTGTCTTTTTGTTTTCTTAGTGCGCAGGTCTCAAGCATTAAGATCTAATTGGTACGGAAACAAGGAACGCCCAACTTTTGTATCAACAAGTGGCGCCATCCGTGGGACCCAACACTAAGAACTCTACGAAGAACTAGAATGACGAAGCACGGAAACCCAAATCAGCGGACTCCGCAAGCAAAGAAAACGCATGACGACCTACAAGGTAAGAAGCAGCAAACTGATGCAGCCGCTAAGCAGGCCTCTGGGACAACCAGTGCGCCCAAAAGCCTAGGATCATACTCAGATCTGGCTTTTACTCCAGTAGAACCGATCACAAGGACTACCCATGCTACTACAACAACCACTAGCACGGTAGATCTGCTGCGCACTCCTTTCACCATGTCAGAATTAGACCTCACTGAGCCGCCAAATGCGCCTATCCGAAACAAGGGTCCTGATGTGGAAACAAACATCCTCGCGCTTGAAGGAGTCACGCCTGAACTAGCGCCAAGTGATTTCGTGTCCCAAAACTACGAAACCTTGGCTGCGCTGATGCGAGAGGAGGCGAAAAAGAGGTCAAGTCAGAGTCTGCAAGCCAGACTCAACTTTGACCCTGAGCATGAAGCATCCCCACCGCGTTACCAAAAGGAAAGGCGTGAGAAGGATGGCCGCCGACACCCAGTGTTTACTAGGATCGGAAGGAAAGTTGTGGACGATGAAGCAGCCGACTCACAGTCTCTGGAGGAGCGTGAAGATGATGGACGGCGCACCAATGTCCACGCTAGACTTGGCAGTCGCAGGATCCACGATAGACTTGGGCGACGATGCTCCCCAAGTGAAAGCCCTTCAAGCTCGGATTCCGAGGATAGTCGGCGCAAGCGCCGCAAAAGGGTAAGCTCATCCTCAAGTGACTCCTCGGACAACGAGGACAAAGAAACAGGACACTGGAAGTCCAAGGGGAGGTCCCGCGACTGGGAAGATGAAGATATGTCTCGTCCCTAGCGCCGCCAAAAGGTTGACGCATTCACTCGGCGCATCAGTGATTTTTCAGAAGATAAGAGAAGGCGCATGCCCGCTAATGTTAAGACTTATGATGGGATAGGTGATCCTGATGACCACCTAAAAATTTTGAATCAGCAGCAACCATCGAAAATTGGCCACAACCTGTGTGGTGCCACATGTTTAACTCTACTTTAGTAGGGAATGCGCGAAACTGGTTCAGTAAGCTTCCACGTAGAAGCATCGATGGGTTTGAAGAGTTGCGGAAGGCGTTTCGTTTGAACTTTACTCAGAGGAAGAAGTGCGCCAAGAACCCTGTCGAACTCGCTAGGGTAAAACAGCGCCAAGGGGAATCCACAAGCGCTTTTATGGAGCGTTTTAAAGACGAATGCATACAGGTCAAGGCATGCCCCGAAGTACTAAAGATCTCAGGGTTTATGAACGGAATCAATAACCCAGAACTTATAAAAAAGTTAAATGATAGGGTTCCCCAAACCTTTGACGAACTCATGAAGCGCACGAGGTCCTTCATCCAAGGAGAAGCCGCCGCTGCGGATAGCAAGAAAGGCTACTCAAACTATAGGTCACAAGAAGAGCCAAGGAGATAATCCAATGACCAGAGTAGCAATCGTAACAAAAGCTATCGCAGTCAAGGGGGCGGACGGGGAAACGACAAGTATACCCCACTAACGAAGACTCCGAAGGAGATATTTGCGACGGAAGGCGCGAACTTTCTGAGACCACCACCGATGCGCACCCCAGAAGATCGGCGCGTAGGGAACGGATACTGCGAGTATATATTCCCACAACTTGCACCTTATTTAACTATAAATCTTATATATACGTATATATATATACTCGTATAATACACATACAGGCATTATTCACTCATAAACACACTCAATGGTTTCTCTCTAGCTCATTTTGCTCACTGCCGAGGATACACAAGAAAGCCATAAGCGTTTTTCCTTTGCTCGATCCATTTTCAAGTCATTCGAACCATTTGGTGATCATACAAAGCACCACCTTCAATTCTAAGTCCTTTAAATGTATAAGTGTTGCAAAAAAAGGTCTACAAGGCCGATTAATCGACGATTAGGTGCTACATGGCCACCGACCTTGCCGATTTATTTAACTGGGTCAAACAAATAGGTCAACTGTGGTCAACGGCGGTCAATGGTGGTCAAACTTGCCGGAAACCTATAAATCTTGCCGGAAGTACCCAAAACTCATTGTAAACTTATTTTGATCACTTATAGTAACTCTTTAAGTCTATTACAAGTTGTTTTTTAGAAAATACCTTGCCGAAAATACCTTGCCGAAAACTCACCAGAAATACACAAAACTTGCCAAAAATAACTAAAATTTGTCAGTAATGCCAATCCGATTAATCACCGATTAATCCCGCCTAGACTGATTACAAGCTACAAGGTGGTCGACCGCCCGACTACCGATTCGCGATTTTTGCAACCTTAATAACACACCCTCTTATAAGTATTGTAAGCCTTTCTTATTCATGTTCTACTCGTATATATAATTTTTCATATATCATGCATCATATTTCATCTTGTTCGAATCGTATATTTACTTTGCTCGTTTATACGCTTTCTTGTTATACATTTTTCATACATATACTTTGACCTCCTTCATGGATGGCTAGATTTATGAGTTTTACATTTATTCGACATTTATGTATACATATTTACACATATCGAGCATCATTTTATCTTTCGTACATCGCATATTTCAATTCTCTTATATATATGGCACTTTTATTATTTCGTAACATGTGTAAATCGAATAAGAAACAACTCAATATAATCGAATACATATATACAACACGTTGTTTTTATTACACGACCTGTTTGCTCACAAGACCATCTAACAAATTTATGTTTTGAGTTTCCCTTGAAAAGCTCTCGAAAGCCCTTTTTAAATGCTAATCCTAATGCTAATCGGACCAACTATTAACCCTTTGTTATTTGTCGATTAGGCCTTAACCGAGAAATAAGCCCAATAAGCCTTGGCGAATAAGCAGTTAAATATGCAATTTGAATGTGATTTTGTGATAAGAAAATAAGCCCAAAGAAAAGCCCAAAACCCTTTTAGACCCAACGGATCGAGAAACGATATTGGGCTTTGATTAAGCTCGTTAAAAGCCCAATAAGTGGAAAAATAAGCACTTTTAAAAATAAGCTGATCATCTTGACTTAAATAAGCTTTATAAAGCTATAGAAACTTTCGGAATTCTTTTCCCATCCTTTTTGTGATTTTTGGACTAAATTTGCAAACGATATTTACTATTTGGGTTAAATATGTAAATTTTGTATAACTATGTTCTAAACTGTAAATTGGGTAACCTGAGGGTAGATATTGATAATTCAGTAAACATGAAGCATAAATTGTCACTTTGGAAACTTGTGGACTTAATATGTAACATTTGACTAACGGGGGACTAACGATGCAAAACCTATACCGTTAGGGTATAAATTGAAAATTCTGTTAAAGACCAAGGGCTGAACAGTAACAATTACTTATAATCATTTCTATTTCATATTTTGCACATTTTCATTTAAGTATGTGTGTTAATACAAATATCGTCCTAAAGACGTTATTTATATTTTACGATCTTTGCTTAATTTTGTTAATGACAATTACAAAGTATATCTTTTAACAAAGCATAAATATAAGCTAAAGTCTTTTAAAAACACATTTACATTTTACATAATCACTAGGAATAATATTACATACATTTTACATTTACATGTTTCACTTTTATTTCTTAAATTAGAAATAAACACATGACATCATAGCCATACCTCATTAGGAAATCTTTAGAAGATTTACACTATATTTTGAAAGATCTTTAAGTTACAAAGTTGACTTTGTAAGATCTTGACAAGACTTGCTTTGATATGGAAAGATATGGAAAGATTCTTGAAAATCTTAGCTGTCCTGCACTGGCGGATCCAAACCTATACAAGGGCGGATCCAAATTTAGGGATCCGCCAAATCCGCCAACTGTTTAATCAGTTTGCCTATAAATAGCAAGCTGATCATTCAGGCACATCATCACTCATATAGCTTAAATTATATATTCACTCATTTGTGCATTACTAACCCATATCATTCATTCATTTTATAGATCTTACTTTTGTAGCAAAGAAGATCAAGCATACAAGCTTCAACATACTTACTGTTGCAAGTTTCATTAGTTAGATACTGTGTGATTTGTTAGTGTTCACACATCATTGTTATATCTTGCATTCAATAGAGTTTGGTTAGTGTTTTAGTCCTTAAAACACAAAGAGTGTCGGGAGTGGTTGTACCCTTGTGAAAGAACCAACGGGAGTGGTTGTACCATTGTTAAAGAACCAACGGGAGTGGTTGTACCCTTGTAAAGAACCCGGTGTTTAGCTTAGTACCGGATAAAGATTAAGCGACGTGTAAAGGTTTTCTCCACATAGAAGGGAGTTTGTTTCTTAGTGAAGAATAACTCTCGAGTTAGAGGCTCGAGGAGTGGAGTAGGGCAAGGAAGAGAGTCCTTGCAGCCAAACCACTATAAACATCCGTGTTGTGTGGTTTGATCATTCCTTTCCTTACTTGTCATATATATTGCTTGATTATTTGTTTATATATATTTACTTTGAAATCACGTTAAGTAACAAAGAGAATTAATTTTAAAAGGTAAAACTATTCAACCCCCCTTCTAGTTTTCCACAATTGGCATCAGAGCTACGTTACTCAAGATTTTCAATATATATTGTATTTTAAAACTTGAAACGATCAATGGATTTTGAAAACTTTAAAGAAGGGCAATCTATGCAAAGACCACCACTATTTGAACCAAATTGTTTCATATATTGGAAAAATCGCTTTGAGACTTATGTGAAGTCAAAGGATATAGATCTATGGTATATAATTGTAAAGGGTGATTACAAGCCCATAAGTAATGACATTTCAGGTGGTCGGTATCAAGGTGCTTCTCTTACTCGTCACAGTGATGAGCAAAAGGAGTTGATTACCAAAAATAATTAAGCTAAAATGATGCTTTATAACGCTTTACCTAAGAAAGAATATGAAAGAGTTTTTATGTGTAAAACGGCTAAGGATATTTGGCAATCATTGATTATCACTCATCAAGGGAACTCACAAGTCAAAGATAACAAAATTGATCTTCTTGTTTAACAATATGAAAAATTTGTTATCTCTGAAGATGTGACCATTGATAGTGATTTTGCTAGATTTAATACTATAATTACATCTCTTAAAGCACTTGACGAATCTTTTTCTAGTAAGAACTTTGTCAGGAAATTTCTTAGAGCACTTCATCCGAAGTGGAGAGCAAAGGTGACAGCTATTGAAGAATCTAAGGATCTTTCAAGCATGACACTGGACGAGCTCATCGGAAATCTCAAAGTTCACGAGATGGTGATGGAAAAAGACTCAGAAATAGTTAAAGGCAAGAAAGTGAAGATGAAGTCCATTGCCTTGAAAGCTAGGGTAGAGTCAAGTGATGATGAAGAGTCTAATTCGAGTAGCGAAGACTAAGAATATGCCATGGCCGTAAGAGATTTCAAGAAGTTCTTTAGGAGACGAGGAAAGTTCGTAAGACCACCTCGTGAAGAAAAGAAATCCTTTCAGAAAGACCGTGATGATAGAAAAGGAAAGGTAGATAGGAAATGTTATAGGTGCGGAGAATCTAGTCACCTAATAGGAGAATGTCCAAAGCCTCCAAAGAACAAATCTCAAAGAGCGTTTGTTAGTGGAGCTTGGAGTGACATTGAAAGTGATGACCACGGGCCTAAGAACGACGAAGTTGCTCTCATGGCTCACGACACAGAAGAGGTACATTCTGACTCGTCATATTCCTCTATTGATGATGAAACCTTAGAAGTAGAATATAACAAACTGTGTGATATCACCTTAAAAATCATAAACAAAAATAAGTTCTTAAAAACCAAAACGACACTTTTAGAAAATGAAGTCTATTGGTTAAAAGAAAAAGAGACACGATCAGAAAAGGGTAAAAGTGTTAAAGAAACATGTGTCTCATGTCAGGAACTTAAACTAGAAATAGAAACACTTAAAACCACACAGGAAGATCTTATCAAACAAAACTCTAAATTTAAGAGGTTTGATAAAAACATTTGTTTAGCAGATGAGTTAATGCAAATTCAAAAGTTGCCTCATGATAAAACCGGACTATGATTTATGAAATCAGGAAACTTAAATGACTTTACGAAACAAACAGTGAAAGTACAAAAACCTGTTCCAACTGAGTCAGATACCCACGGATCTGGCGGATACAAAAATTTGGTTCCTCTAGTTGTACCAAACGGATCCGCAGGTACAGTTGATGAACAGAAGGTTCGTAATTCGGATCGTACTGAATTCGTTAAAGTTACTAGAAAACCTAGCACTAGTACAACTATTAACAAACAAAAACCAGTAGTTACTATAGGAAAAGGTCAAGTTAATAATGAGTTTAGGATTAAAATCGTTCAACAGAGACCTAAAACTAGTTTTCCCAAACACCCCTTTCCTAAGAGTAACTTTAACTCATAACATCATTATCAGAATAGTTGGAACCAAAATATGTCTAGGAACTATCAAGGTCCCAACTACATGCCATGGAACACTTGTCCACCTTTTCCATACATGAACCATGATAATGTTATGTTTAACCCAAACGGACCCATGAGATATTGGGGACCAAACGCTTGAGTTTTTCTTGAACTTAGGTATGCTTAAAAGTTAAGTTAGAACCAGATGAGTGGATTAAAGATAGTGGGTGTTCAAGACACATGACGGGGAACAAAAGCCTTTTCTCATCCTACCAAGTGTACGACGGAGGTAATGTCACATTCGGTAGCAAGCTTAAAAGTAAAATCATCAAAAAGGTACAATCTCTCATGACTCTCTCACTATTGATGATTTTGCTCATGTAGATAATTTAGGATTTAACTTGCTTAGTATTAGTCAATTATGCCGCAAAAAGTATAACGTCCTTTTCAGTGAAAATGGAAGTAAAATACTAAAAGATGGCATAATCGTAGGAAAAGGTGTTTTGTAGAATAACATTTACGTTATGAAATTAGACAAAACACCTAAAGACAAACTTTGTCTCTCCTCTCTGGACGAAAACTCAACTCTATGGCACAGACGCTTAGGTCATGCAAATATGAGGTTAATCCAGTCCTTATCATCTAAGGAACTTGTTAGGAACCTACCCAAGTTGAAATATGACCAACACTTTTGCGATGCTTGCAAAATTGGGAAACAAGTTCATAACAGCCATAAGGCTAAAAACATGGTGTCTATATCTAGGTGTCTAGAATTATTACATATGGATTTGTTTGGTCCATCCGCTATACAAAGTTACGGGGGAAACTTCTATACTTTGGTAATAATAGATGATTACTCTAGATATACATGGACTAAGTTTTTGAAAACTAAAAATGAGGCATTTGATAAATTTGAAATTTTAAGTAAGATAATTCAAAACCAAATAGGAAATAGCATAGTGTCAATAAGAATAGACCATGGTCGTGAATTTGACAACGAAATCCAATTCGGAGCTTTTTGTGATGCTAATGGCATAACATATAATTTCTCGGCTCCTCGAACTCCCCAATCAAATGGTGTAGTAGAATGCAAAAATAGAATAATTCAAGAAATGAGTAGAACTATGTTAAATAAACAAAATATACCTCAAAAGTTTTGGTGTCACGCTGTAGATACATCCACATATATCCTAAATTGAGTTTTAATTATACCTGACCGGATCTACACACACTCCTTGTGTTTGATGTGATACGAAGAATTATACTTAGTCTAGCACGTGGAATTTACTAGCTAGCACTTAGAAGACCTTGTGTGTTTTGTATGATTAGAATAAACAAAGAACACAGAATAAATAACTTCCAACGATTCAATATTATTAGAATAATAATACGAGTGATCTTCCTATCACTAGGGTTTACAACCTTGAATCTTTCTAATATGTATTCGTCTGTATTGTGTGTATAAACCTTAACCTAGGCAATCCTTTTATAGACTAAGGATTCCTGTACAAGATAACTATCAATCTATTCTTATACGATATACACAATATATTTTCCATAATTATCTACTTTACAATAAATCATAAACCGTCTGAACTTCTATACTCAGCAGTCTTAACTGCTCTTGTCTTCAATACTCCTTCAGCAGTCTTAACTTCTTCCTTCAACAGTTCTAGCTGTTACCTCCAACAGTCTTAACTGCTTAAGCTTAATTCCTAACAATCCTCCCCTAAACTTATGATTTCCTTCCAATCATTAAGTTTCTTCAAATTAAGCTTCTTCTTCTTATTGCTGAAAATTCTTTCAAATACCCATCAAGCAAATCTCTTCGATCCAGCTTTTACTTCTTGTGCAAGGTTGAATATCTTCATTACCAGCATATTAGCCATCTCAGACTCTTCATTAGCTTCTAGTTTAGTAAATACCAGCATAGTCAAAACACCTGGTCTGAGTGGATAATTCTTTTCAACCAGCATATATATCTCTACTCCATCCTTTGTAGATACTCTGTGTACTCCACATGTACCAAATAACTTCAAGAGATATCCTTGACTTGAGCTTGAAATCTCCATATTGATTCTCCACCATCTGGTTCATACAATCTCTTCAATTGTACCCATAGTTCTTTGTCTTTATCTTCAACTGGATCAATATCTCTGAACTTCTCTTTTACTAAACTCCAAAGTTGATTTAGATCTTCTCTGTCAAATCCTTTAAGCAAATCTTCAAACAACTTATATCTTTCAGAAATATCTCCTAACCTGATAATCTTCCAACCCTTCATTCTACCATCAGTAAACACTTCCCAGTCAATTATTGGATGTTTGACCTGCAAAGGTTTAATGTAAGAATACTCTGGAATAATCACCATCATGCTTTTAATCTTCTCATCAGTTAATCCTTCTTCATCACACTTTTGTTTCTTAGTAACTTCTGATTCTATAGATTCTGCTTCCCTCTTCTTACCTGTTTTGACACTTCTTTTTGGAGAATTCAAAATAGCATAAGTTTCACATAATTCTTTTTCAATAATAGCATAAGACTTTCCCTTGAAATCTTTCATTAAATAATTTGCTGAGTTCTTCAGATAATGCTTCATATTCTCAACAAGTTCTCTCTTTGTAGGTAACTTAGTCTTGTACCCTGACTTCTGGTTTTCTCTTATTCTATGAATCAGATCTTCCCACTTTTTAACTCTATTCTTCTTGAGTATAAATTCCTTAAGCTCCTCTGTCTTCTCATCTTCATTTAAATCTTGATCTCTAAGAACCATAAAAGCTTGTGCTCTTACCATTACATCAGAATCTAGAAAATATTGCAACTGTTCATTGAATTCTTCTACATCAACTTCATTTGATCTTTTTCTTTCCATGAATTCAGATATATTCCTTATGTCTTCAGCAACCAATTTCTTTAAAATTCTTCATCATGATCCATCTGGGCTTGTTTAGCTTCCTTTTCAGCTTCCTTATCAGCCAAATCTTCTTCTAACATTAGCCTTGCAACCTCTGCATCATGATCAATATATTCTTTAGATTTTGGTTTCAACCTTTTAAGCCTTTCAAGTTCTTGAACAGCAGCCACTTCTTCAGATGTCATAGGTTTCTTTCCTTTATTTGCTCTTCTCCTTTCATATTCTTGTTCAGCAGAAGTTTCTTCAGTTGGAACTGCTTGTTGTTCCGACTCAACAGTTTGAACTGTTACTTGCTCTGTCTCTTGCTCTGTCTCAGCAGTTTGAACTGCTTCTTCATATGGAACTGCTTCAGCTGAAACTTCATGAATATTACCAGAACCTGAACCTTTATCATAACCTTTTTCTTGTTCAGAACCTTCTTCATACCTCCCCTGAGATCCTGATCTATCTTTATCATCAAATTTCCTCTCTTTACCAGATTTCCTCCCCTGTTTGGAAGAATTTTCATCATCCCCGTCCGAACCATCTGAATCATCATCATCAGAATCATCATCCACGATCACTCTTGCCCTTTTCTTTTGCAACTGTTCTTCAAGCTTCTTTACCCTTTTTGTTAGCTTTGTGTAAACTCTGGCAAAAGTCTCCTTGTGAGCTTTAAAATCCTCCTTAGTTTGCTTTAGCTCCTTCTCCAAATTGTCAACCTTGTTTACTAACTTGGTACATAAAGCCGTCAATTCAGTTTGTGAAGAACTACCCTCATCACTTCTAGCTGTATTACCTGCTATGAGAGGTGAATCTTTGGGCAAGGATGTAGTCACAACCCTAGTTAGACTAGGTTTAGACCTTCTCCTATAAGTGATGGGTGGTTGTTGGGTTGTTTCAAAGTCTTGAGTGGATGTGTGATGGGGATCAGTTGGAACTGCTGAACCTTCACCCAACTCAGCTTGAATCATTTGAGGAAATAATGGAACTGGTTCCCCTTGAAAAAGTTTACTAGCCATAGTCATATTTTGAAAAACCTTTGATTGTAGACTAGGCGTAGGAAAAATTTCAGTTGGTTTTGTAAGCAGGTTTTTCTTTTTATTCAAAATTGTTTGAACAAACCTGGGATACATTAAAAATTTTGTTTTATTATCAACATTTGATGCCATACCCTCAAAAATATATTTTGACCAGTTAAAAACTCTGTTTGTAGACAAACAAATGAGAGCAATAGCAATATTGCTACTGAATTGTTCCCAAGCAGTCTTTTTATTACTTAAACACAATAGAAGAGTATGTATCAAAAATCTCCATTGGGGTGAAAAACATGCCTTTTGAAAAGTCAATTTATGATCAGATGTATTATACCCCATTTTTTCAAGTTCTTCCCAAATTTTAGTATTTAGCATGGTGTCGATACCATCTGAGTCATTTAATTTAAGATGTCTCCTAAGTATAGACTCGGTAACAACAAATTTAATGCCATCTACTTTAGTATGAATTTCTAAGTTTCCATCACCACGTGTCAAGATAGATGAATTCTGCCAGAACTGTGTGATGTGCGAAACATAAAGAGTAGGAGAAACAGTTAGAGCATACCTTATGTGAGAGTGGTTGAGAAAATCCACAACCTCATAAAATTTTGGCCCATCTCCTTGCTCTGTTCTTTCTAAAAACGCAACCTGGTTGTGACGCTTAGCAAAATCCAATCTTGCCATTCTTAGTAAAAAATGTTAGTTAACAGCCGTGAATAGTAATAATGGTGAGTGAAAAGATAGAAGATGAAAGTAATATTGAGAGTTTATGGAGAGAGTTAGGGTTACAAGTTGACCGACTTAAAGAATATGGTAACTATTTATTTTAGTATAAGGATATAATAAAATAAAAGTTAAAAATATCTATAAGAGGATCCCTTGAAATCCGTAATTCATCCAGTAAAAATCTCAACAAACCGCCAACGGCTAGTTTTTACTCCAAAAATTAATTACCGACACGTCAGTCATAACGGCTAGTTGAACCGTTCCAATATTTTGTACTACCCGTCTCAACTGTTGAAAAATTTTATTGAGCCGTCTCAATTTTGTGAATTAAGAATTTTAAAATAACATGGCTCATACATAGTTTTTAGCAAACTATCAGCTATCAACGGATTTGATATGTCTTTACCAATAGTCGTTTGCTTTGGACTAGCCAACTCTTCACATTTAGATATGGTGAGCTGATAACCATACAATTTTTGGTAAATTGTCAACCATAAACGGATTTGATTAGTCTTTACCAGAAACCGTTTGCTCTGGACTAGTTGGCTCTTATGTGGATAAGACATGGTGAACCAATTACCATTTGTTGTATGCAAGGATCACATACTAATCTCCAGAACACCATTAAGTCCAAAACATCAAGCATTCATAATTCCTTGGTGTTTACTCTCTAATCCTGCAATTGTTAGTCCAAAAACAAAGAATTCCAAATACAAGCACATGACTAACAATGCATATAACAAGAAAAATTAATTTCCTTGTGGAACCCAAGCCAAATCAGACTTAGGCTTTCCTCTAGCATCAACATAATTTATTCTTTTCAAAACAGTCTTAGCACCATTGGGTTGAATTGGTCTCCATACCCAACATGCAGAAGCATTCACTCCATTTCCCATGTTTCCCTTAGCAGTGTTTTTATTCACACCAGTACCAATTACCCTGCTAGCAGTTGGAACTGTTGGCTTGGCAGTTGTTACCTTAGGTTTCCAAACTTTGTTTTTCACCACTGCTTTCTCATAAAAAGTTCTTTTACCAGTTGTGTAAGATGGTTTAAAAACATTTATTTGATTTTGAACTGGTGGCCTTGGGTGAATTGGTCTCATAGGTCTGACAGTTGAAACTGTTGGTCTAGCAGTTGGAACTGCTGGTCTAGCAGTTGGAACTGCTCTAGGTCCAGACCTTAAAAGAACTGATCTAGGTATCATCTTATCATTCCTAGGAAAAGATTGAGGTTTTGCAATGCTCAACCTATGATTTGTATATCCAGATACCCATTTATCACAATAATCTGCAAGATGATCAAAACTACCACAAGAGTAACAAGCTTTCCTATAGCAAACAAAATCCTTTCCTAATTGGTGGATTTGAGGTCATTCCAATTCCTCTGGTTACCTCTTGGCTTGTTTGTGGTTCTATACATCTCTGCATACCTAACTGTTGGTCTAAAAGGTTTGGCATTTGAACTAGGCCTAACAGTCTCAGGTTTAACCATCTTTGGAACTTTTGGTTCCTTCACTTTAGCACTAACAGGCTTAACGACAGCCTGATCATCCTCATCATCAGAAGTCTATTCCTCAATTGTTGGAGCATCTGAGTCCTTAGGTGAGGACCTATCAGAAGACACCTTGTCCTCAGATAGTGACTTATCACTTGCACTTACAAACACAGGTTTATCAACTACATCCTTCTTAGGTTGAGGACCATAGTTAAGTTCTGGTAATTGAAATTCAGGCAGTCCTGTGTGTTCTAAGTCTATACCTTTAGGTGATGGAATTCCTCTATAAGGAGGTGGAACTGACTTATATCCTAGGCCTGACTTAGCTTTATTCTGAATCTGACTCTCAATTATCTTTTTAACACCTTGTGATGTGTATTCAAGTGTATCTACACTCATCTGAATGTTCTCCTTAGCCTTCTTAACCTGTTCTAGCTCATGTTTTAAAACAGTAATCTCATTCTCTCTAAACATTAAGTCCCTTTTAACAATAATCATATCATCAGAAAACTTAGACTCATTGTTTTGATAATGAATAATTTTCTCCTCTAACACAGCTAAAGCTCTCTTATGATTTGCTAAGCTAAAAGCAGTTTCTCTTAATTCTTTCCACTGACTCTCATATTTTGTTTTAAGTGTTTCTAATTCTTTTAAAGCTTCACAAGATTTAGAACATTTTGAAACTTGTACCTCAGAATCAGAAAATGTCATGAGAGCAACCTCTGTAGATGCTTCTGCTTCCTCCTCTGCAATATAGCTCCAGTCAAATCCTAAGCCATCAATAGCAACCATGGCTTTCGAGCTTGAATCAGTAACCTCCACAACTCTTGACTTGTTTCCATATGCTCTACTCTTTCCATCTTGTTGACTTGGCAATCTACACTCCCTTGAGTAATGACCTTTCTTGTGGCAATTGTAGCACTCAATCTTGGACTTGTCATACCCTGCAACATCATTACTGTTTATGACAATCTTCTTGCCAGTCTTCTTCAAGAATCTTCTAGCTCTCAAACTGAGAAGAGAGAGCTGCCACTTAATATCCATCTCTTCAATATCATCTTCATCAATCTCTTGAAGATCTGAATGAGTCAACATACTTCCATTGTACTGAGTAGTCAGGAATGCACAATAAATATCATCATTCAAAAGTCCACTAGTACTGCTTGAGGTGCTAGCAGTACCAAGATTTGCACTAGCAGTTCCAACTGCTCCAGCAACTTGCACTTCATCATCTGGATTTGAGGAACTGGGAGTTGATACAAAGGCCAAATTCCCTGAGCTTGAACTTGAACTTGATCCAGCAGACTTCTTAATCTCATGTTCAACTATCTTGAAGTTGCTATATAGATCCATTAAGCTCATGGAATCTATATCAGGCTTGTTTTTCCATACTACCACATGCATAGCCCATTCAGAAGGTAGACTTCTTAGAAACTTAGAGTTGAGATCTTCCTGAGGCATCCCAATCCCTAAAACAGCTAATTGGCTCACCAACTTTTGAAGCCTATTGAACATATGATCCAATGACTCATTACTTGCTGCAGTAAAGTTCTCAAACTGATGCTTGAGAAGAGTCTTCTGTGTTTTCTTGGTGGCTTCATTCCCACCATATCTTGCAACAATAGCTTCAAAAAGAGATTTAGCACACTTGAACTTACTAAAGTTCAGCAACTGATCATTAGGAATAGTCATCAGAAGCAAACTTCTAGCTTTAAGATCCTTCTTGTATCTTGCCTTCTCTTCATTAGAAATTGGCTTTGTCTGCACTGTAGTCTCATATTTACCTTCAACAACAGTTGTTGTTTCAACAGGGGTAAACGAGTTTCCATCTTCAATGATCTCCCATAGTGCATAGTCTTGCACTTGGAAAAACTGCTCTATACGAAGTCTCCACATGTCGAACTCATTAGGTTTAAGCATAGGAAGCTTAGCAGCAATGTTGGTTGTGGATTGTGTTGTTTCCATGTCCATCTTTGTTCTTCTCGGATCTTCTAAATCGATGTATCAGCAACCTGTCTCTGATACCACTTGACCGGATCTACATACACTCCTTGTGTTAGATGTGATACGAAGAATTATACTTAGTCTAGCACGCGGAATTTACTAGCTAGCACTTAGAAGACCTTGTGTGTTTTGTATGATTAGAATAAACAAAGAACACAGAATAAATAACTTCCAACGATTCAATATTATTAGAATAATAATACGAGTGATCTTCCTATCACTAGCGTTTACAACCTTGAATCTTTCTAATATGTATTCGTCTGTATTTTATGTATAAACCTTAACCTAGGCAATCCTTTTATAGACTAAGGATTCCTGTACAAGATAACTATCAATCTATTCTTATACGATATACACAATATATTTTCCATAATTATCTACTTTACAATAAATCATAAACCGTCTGAACTTCTATACTCAGCAGTCTTAACTGCTCTTGTCTTCAATACTTCTTCCTTCAATAGTTCTAACTGTTACCTCCAACAGTCTTAACTGCTTAAGCTTAATTCCTAACAATACCATTTTTAAATAAAACTCCATATGAACTTTATCGAGGCAAATAGCCTACATTAGGATATTTTAGAGTTTTTGGAAGCAAGTGCTTCATTTTAAACACAAAGGATTATCTCACCAAGTTCGACCCAAAGTCGTATGAAGGTGTATTTCTTGGGTATTCACAAAATAGTAAATCATACATAGTTTTGAACAAAGAAACCTCAAGAGTCGAGGAATCGTTGAACGTAACATTCAATGAAAGTCCACCTCCCTCTAAGACATCACCTTTGGTAGATGATGACTTAGTTGAAAGTCAAATGGTCGATAATCAAGAAAATGTTGAAAGTGACAAAGAAGATGAACCGGTAAAAAGAGAAATAGTTAATATTAAAGAAACGAAAAGCCATCCATTAGAAAACGTCATAGGAAAAATCAATGAAAGAACATTAAG
Source organism: Artemisia tridentata subsp. tridentata (assembly GCA_021014915.2). NCBI lineage: Eukaryota > Viridiplantae > Streptophyta > Magnoliopsida > Asterales > Asteraceae > Artemisia > Artemisia tridentata. The sequence continues at coordinate 404,593,817 of CP139508.1, forward strand.
ATCTAAAGCTCAAAATAAAAGTAATTTCTTTTGCTTTGTTTCAACAATTGAACCCAAAAATATAAATGAGGCTATAAAAGATGAATCTTGGGTCATTGCGATGCAAGAGGAATTAAATCAATTTGTTAGAAATGACATTTGGACATTAGTTCCACAACCTAAAAATCAAACAAAAATCGGTACAAAATGGGTTTTTAGAAATAAAATGGATGAAAATGACGTAGTATCTAGAAACAAAGCTAGGCTAGTAGCACAAGGCTACAATCAACAAGAAGGTATAGATTACGATGAAACATTTTCACCCGTCGCTAGACTTAAGTCAATTAGGATATTACTTGCATATGCATGTGCACACGATTTTAAATTATTCCAAATGGATGTTAAAAGTGCATTTCTAAATGGTTTTATAAATGAGGAAGTATACGTTGCACAACCTCCCGGCTTTGCCGATTTTGAAAAACTTAATCATGTCTACAAACTTAAGAAAGCTTTATACGGACTTAAGCAAACACCAAAAGCTTGGTATGATCGACTTATGACTTTCCTAGTTGACCATAAGTACACCATGGGCCTAGTAGACAATACTCTCTTCACCAAGAAAAAGGGATCACATATTATCGTAGTCCATATATATGTGGATGACATTATATTCGGTTCAACTTGTCAAGAGTTATGCGACAATTTCTCAAAAATCATGCATGACGAGTTTGAAATGAGTATGATTGGGGAACTAAACTTTTTCTTAGGTCTCCAAATTAAACAATTAGAAGATGGGATATTCTTCAACCAATCAAAGTATATCAAGGATATGCTTAAGAAGTTTGGTCTTGAAGACTCAAAACCTATGAAAACACCTATGTCCTCCGAAACCAAACTCACAAAGGATGAAGAAAGTGAATCCATAGATAGCACTAAATATAGATGAATGATTGGTAGTTTACTCTATCTAACGGCTAGTAGACCGGACATTATGTTTAGTGTTTGTCTATGTGCACGCTTTCAAGAAGATCCCAAAATATCCCATCTTGAAGCCGTTAAACGGATCTTTCGGTACATAAAAGGCACTACACATTTAGGATTATGGTATCCCAAAGGAACGGGTGTAGAAACCATAGTGTATGCCGACTCAGACCATGCCGGTGATTATGTTGATAGGAAAAGTACAAGCGGTATTTGTACTTTTGTAGGATATTGTCTCACCTCATGGTTTGCTAAGAAACAAACGGCCCTCGCAATATCAACAACTAAAGCCGAGTACGTGTCAGCAGGAAAAGCTTGCCAACAAGCTATGTGGATGAAACAAGCTCTCGTCAATTATGGAATTGAACTCAAAGACATTCCCATTCTTTGCGATAACAAAGGAGCTATCGACCTCAGCAAAAATCCAGTCCAACACGCTAGAACCAAACACATAGAAATACGTCATCATTTCCTACGTGACAATGTTCAGAAGGGCAACATCTCAATTGAGAAAGTTTCCTCAAAGGACAACATTGCCGATATCCTCACAAAACCTCTCAAGAGAGAACCTTTAAACTATCTTAGACTTGGTTTAGGATTAATGGAACCTAGTGAGTAGATAAAACATTAGCTCGTACCTTAGATTAATCAAACACGACAATAACCAAATTCTGTGTCCTGATCCTGCAGATCCAAACGACAATAAGGGCGGATCCCTTATTTTGGATCCGCTGATCCGTGGCTCACTAAGTCTGGTTTTTAGTATATTAAACAAATACCCTGTACGATTCATCACACTTCCCTAAAACATATCACCTACTGAAACTCGACTCAAAATCAACTAAACTCACAATTTAGGTCATCTCCTTCTACAAATTTGTGCTTCAACTATCACTGTAAGTATCCTAATCATATGTACATTCCTGATCTGTGTCTAGGATTTCTATTTCATGCACAAAATCAAAACTTGGGGTTTATGCATATTTTTAGTAAAATCATGAAACATATTTACTGAATTGCATATCAAATCATGTTTTCCTTAGTTAGGAATTGCATCTTGTAGTACATTATCATAATTCATCAAAAACCCCATGAGAAATTTTTGCAAAAATCTTCTCACGACTAGGAAAAACGGTTTTTGAACATTGTTCATACAAATACAAAAACGTTATGTTTTTAAACATCACTTGCATAATGTCTCTTGAATGCTAAAGAGAATACATAACTAATATGTGTTTTCGGGTACATTCAATCAAAGCTACATTAAAGTAGGAGCGTTTGGGTTATCTCTCGTTTTATCATAAAACTTGCATTAACAAAATTTTCTTGCATCAAAAGGAGTCGAGATAACCGCACCTCCACATTGTCCCTATGTAGGCACACACTAGAAAATATTATAAGAATTTTCGATAGCCTTAACTCAACTATGTAATTTTCATGTCTAGGATAACCATGCCTCCCGCGAATTATTATGATCACAAAGAAACCGTCAAATACCTACCTAAACATCACAAAACCAAAGGACTTAGTGAGGAACAAGTTGAAATATTCAAAGCCTTAGAAAAACGCTATGTACATGAGGGTAGAACCATAGATCCCTCATTCCTAGAAGGAACCGTTCTTAGAGAACAACTTGCTGCCATTCGATTCGATAGTCTCCTAGACATCGATGAACTCATAATCCCCAGATTCATACTTGAAATCTATGCAACGGTAGGTCTCACCACAAATGATTATGGTTACATGAGTGTTCATTTCAAAATAAACCAAGCTCAGTTCAACATCCCTCTAGATCAATTTGGTGATGTTTTAGGTGTTCCAAGTCATGAAGATTGTTTCTATTCGGACAAATGGTCATTGTCCATTCTCTATTCCAACCTTGATCGTATACATCCATACGACACACCTCTAATCTCAAAAGAGGACATCCGTGCTTATCTTTTCATCCCTAGAAACAACCAAACTAGGTTAAGTCGAGGTCATCAAGTAGATCGAGACCCATTTGCTATGGAGCTAAATGAACTTAGGCCCCAATTTAAGAAGCTAGAGGAAGTTCTTAGAGCAAATGTCATAAGCACCATAGGAAATTGAGATCATGTCAATGCAAGCCTTTGTTACATGATGTATTGTGTGTCAAACCACCGACCATTCAACCTCGCTTACTATATCGCCAAAAGAATGGCCGATATTCCGGTTCAAGGCACCACCGCCATGCCTTACGGGATGCTTCTCGCCCGTCTTTATAGAGCCTTTGCACCCATTCCTAGAAATGCTTTAGGTTTCGTTCCCGACTACCTCAAAATTCCACACACCTTTGTTCCTCTAAGTGATCATAGGGTAGCTGTAGCAAGAGGAAAACGTGCTCATCCTCCTACATCATCATCATCGTCATCATCCATGAGCGAAGAGGATGGTTTTCCAAACTCTAGGATCTCTCCACCGGAGTACTTAAGTCAACTTCCACCTATCCCAAATGAATCAACGGAGTTTCGGAAAACTAAAGGAATGGTGAAAAATTTGGGCCGTTGGATCATGAAGCTTCATAAGAAAATGAGCAAGAAGTGAAGTTTAAAGAATGTTTGGTATTAGACGTTCTCAAATAATGATGTGTTGAACTTGTATGTTTCTTAAGATATTATGTTAGCACTTAGCTTGTATGTGAACTAACTTAAAATTGCAGGACGATAACACGTGTTGTTATCAATTTTCCAAGATTAAGCCACCGTTTGGCTTAACTCCCTTTATGGTAAGTTAATATGATCGGATTAATCTATGTGTAAACGTGTGTTAGAACCTATATATTCAGTATTTTTTCTATCACATATTAGTTATTACATATGTTTTACGAGAATTTTCAGAATTTGAACGAGAAACGCGAAATTCGACATATGTTCTGTTTGTTTTAGCACCTATGTATGGCGGATATGGCGGATCCTAAAATTTGGATCCGCCTGTTGTATTCTTTGGCTCCGCCATTCATGAACCTGCGGATTCCGCAGAACCAAAATTTTGGTTCCGCCTTTGTTGTCGATTGGATCCGTAGGCTTCAACAGTAAAAATTTTTAAAATTCTCGACTAATCCCGATACTTAGATTATTGATTATAGTTTTTAGAATTCCTTTACTAATCATGAGACACATTAGGATTATTTAGAAACACTTAGATTCATAAGAAATTCATTTCCCACCAAAATTTGAATATTCAAAATTTTCATGTAAGTTACCTGTTCTGATACAAGCAAGGAACCCTCTAATGGGATCCGTGAAATCCGTGGGAACATCACATCAACAGATTTTCCACTCACTCCTTGCATTAACTGCAAATCTCCCATATTTCACTCAACTCCATTTGTATGGATTGACCTTAGGATGTGACAAGCTCATTTACTTGCTCCAAATCATTAGGAACCAACATTCCTCATTGGATTCACATCAAATCCAAACACTAATTTCAATAATCTTACTGTCTATAAATTAGGAAGATTAGGATCATCAAAAATCACTCACTCACCATCTTCTCTACATATCTCTCATGTACTTCTTAGCTACCTTTCCCATCTTAACCATGACAAAATCAAGTAACTCATCTACAAGCAGACCCGCAAGAAGGACAGCTCGTATGAGTGTCCGTCCTTGTTGCTTTGTAAACTTAGCCAACTCATCATCATAGGAGTCATCTCCACTTAACATATCCTCACCAATTTCCAATGAGAATTTTCTCAACCTTGCCACTCCAACAACACCTAACACCATCATCAATACACCACCACCAACAATCACTCCTATAGCTACAACACCACCTCCTGCTCCATCTCAACCTAGCAAATCACCTTCACCACCACATTCACCACAACTTCAGCCTCTAGAATTATTTAGAACACCACCTTCATCACCTCATCCATATTTGGATGATTTGGAAGACCTTCCACCAAGGTTAACCAATCCTCCTCCCATGACCTTTGAAGGTCAAGAACCTATGCTTTTTCATCCCCTTTATCGGGATATCCACGGTCCTTTATACCGTGATCCACAACCACCTCAACCACAAACACAACCCCTCTCACCAACATCCACACTAACTGCCATTGATGAGGCAATGTGGATCAACCAACCACAAACCCATGAGGAGATCAATGAGGAGCTCACCCGCCTCTATGCTTTCTCCAATATGGTAGATTCTCGCCTAGGTGAAGCCATGGACCTTCAATCCATCTTGCTCAACTCCATCACCCCTCCAACATCAAACAACCAACCACCACCACCACCATCAAACAACCAACCACCATCACCACCACCAAACAATCAACAACCACCACCACAACAAAACAATGAGCCCACTCTTCCTCCTGACTCTCCAAGGCATAGTTGCTCACAATGCGAAAGGACCGCTCATTTGGCCCAAAGGACCAACATCTTGGTCCATGAGCTTCAAAATGAGATGTGGTTCATCTTGAACCACATTCTCGAGCGTCTCAATGCGCTCTCTCACCCTCCTCAATAGGAGCTTTTTATTTTTTTCCTAGTTTCCTTTTATAGGAACTTTTAGGATTTTATTTTAGGATTTTTCTTTTTAGAATTTATTTTTAATGTAACATCATTTTTTCCAAGTAATGAATGTTATATTTTTATGCTTGTGAGTGATCAATATTTGGCATATTATCTTGTTTTGGTTTACTAACATCATAGTATGGTTGTTTTGAATTCTCATAATGCTTTGATCACTTTGACTTAGGTGCTCATTTTTTATCAGACACTTGGTTTTGACTTTTTAAAGTCAAATGGGTTAAACTCTCTTGTTTGGTTGACCATTACCTATGTATTTTGCTACTTGGTTGGATTGATTCACAACTAACCTTTGTTTTGCAGCCTTTCTTAACCTCTAGCAATGGGGAGTATACATCGAGGGGGAGCATATCATATTCTAACCATTTGTTTTGTAGGATCATGCATCATAACCTTGGCACTCCATTTAAGGGGAGTATAATCCAAGGGGGAGCTTTAAAGTTCTCAAAATCACATTCAGCTACGCATATCTTCTTTTTGTTTCGACAAAAAGGGGGAGATAGGATTAAGTTTTCAAGTTTTCATCACTATGAAACATCACAGTACATACTTTTATGCTTAAAATGGTTTTTTATTTAAAAAACTTGCATAAAATCAACTTAATCTATATTTTTAAAAGACTCATACTTTATTTACCTCTTTGCTTAAAAATACACTTTATGTTTTGTCATCAACAAAAAGGGGGAGATTGTTAATACAAATATCGTCCTAAAGACGTTATTTATATTTTACGATCTTTGCTTAATTTTGTTAATGACAATTACAAAGTATATTTTTTAACAAAGCATAAATATAAGCTAAAGTCTTTTAAAAACACATTTACATTTTACATAATCACTAGGAATAATATTACATACATTTTACATTTACATGTTTCACTTTTATTTCTTAAAGTAGAAATAAACACATGACATCATGCCATACCTCATTAGGAAATCTTTAGAAGATTTACACTATATTTTGGAAAAGATCTTTAAGTTACAAAGTTGACTTTGTAAGATCTTGACAAGACTTGCTTTGATATGGAAAGATATGGAAAGATTCATGAAAATCTTAGCTGTCCTGCACTGGCGGATCCAAACCCATACAAGGGCATATCCAAATTTAGAGATCCGCCAAATCCGCCAACTGTTTAATCAGTTTGCCTATAAATAGCAAGCTGATCATTCAGGCACATCATCACTCATATAGCTTAAATTATATATTCACTCATTTGTGCATTACTAACCCATATCATTCATTCATTTCATAGATCTTACTTTTGTAGCAAAGAAGATCAAGCATACAAGCTTCAACACACTTACTGTTGCAAGTTTCATTAGTTAGATACTGTGTGATTTGTTAGTGTTCACACATCATTGTTATATCTTTCATTCAGTAGAGTTTGGTTAGTGTTTTAGTCCTTAAAACACAAAGAGTGTCGGGAGTGGTTGTACCCTTGTGAAAGAACCAACGGGAGTGGTTGTACCCTTGTTAAAGAACCAACGGGAGTGGTTGTACCCTTGTAAAGAACCCGGTGTTTAGCTTAGTACCGGATAAAGATTAAGCGACGTGTAAAGGTTTTCTCCACCTAGAAGGGAGTTTGTTTCTTAGTGAAGAATAACTCTAGAGTTAGAGGCTCGAGGAGTTGAGTAGGGCAAGGAAGAGAATCCTTGTAGCCGAACCACTATAAACATCCGTGTTGTGTGGTTTGATCATTCCTTTCCTTACTTGTCATATATATTGCTTGATTATTTGTTTATGTATATTTGCTTTGAAATCACGTTAAGTAACAAAGCGGATTAATTTTAAAATGGTAAAACTATTCAACCCCCCTTCTAGTTTTCCACAATGTGCATTCTCGTCATTCGTTTCAGTATATTTATTTTCGTTACGTTTATAATTATATAACGAACTTTTAACGATTTGCTTAACATGTTATACAACGACATTCGAGGAGACGATAATTGGGAATCAAAAACATAAAAACAAGATAATATTATTTTTGAACTTTAAGCATTTTAAGCATATCAAACTCACACATCACAAACCAAATAGTTATCCGTTACTCGTTGTCACACTCATTATTCGTACTGAGCCAAAACTGTCAAAAACTCAGGCTTCATTATTAATTCAGGTCGTGTGTTGGAGCCGTTCCCATAACTTATTAGATTTCATATTTCACCTTGCTGGGTATACTCAAGGTGAGTCATAGCCACATTTTTACTCGTTTAATAACTTTATACTCTTTGGGGGAGATACATGCTCATTTTATTTAAACTCATTACTCACTTTACATGGTTGATTATTCAAAATGTTTCTTGTCAATCTACATACTTGCTTGATTATTCGAGTACAATACTATTCATTCATTACCTACACATCAGGGTGCATAACTACCTGTACCATTTGGGTACTAGATACCTACACTACTTGGGTACGTAACTACCCACACATTTGGGTGCATAACCACCTACACTACTTGGGTACGTAACTACCTACATATCAGGGTGCGTAACCACCTACACTACTTGGGTACGTAACTACCTACACATCAGGGTGCGTAACCACCTACATTGCTTGAGTACTTTAATACTTACAGGGAGTATAATCTCCTACACATAGCTAGAAAACCTTTTCGGTTGCATGAACTTAAAGCTAGACATTTATATTGGACAACTTTACTGTTATACTTAAAGCTAGACCTTTTCGGTTGCATGAACTTAAAGCTAGACATTTATACTTTAACACAAAGGTTGGTGGTCACATGCTTCACTTATGGTACAACTTTACTGTTTTACTTACAAACTCTATGAACTCACCAACCTTTGTGTTGACACTTTTTAGCATGTTTTCTTAGGTGTTTAATTGATTGACATATGATGATGCAAGGCAGTGCGTGGCAAGGGCATAGGCACACTTTTGGAGTATACACATAACACTCATGACCAGGGTTTTTGTACAATGGGACAACAAATGACAATAATGGGCCTTGTTTTCCGCATTTCAATTATGTAAAACTGAAGTTTTATTTAATAAAGCTTTTAAAACGAATTTGATAAATTCATTCTCTATTACTTATGTTATGATCCAGTTAAGCAGCACCCCAGATGTTAATTCCGTTGCGATCTAATTTTTTGGGTGTTACAGATTGGTATCAAAGCTAAGGTTATAGAGAACTGGGTACACATAAAACCTAGACTATAACCGCTTTTTACAAAAACTCAACCTATGACCGCCAGTGCCAGCCTGTCTTACTTGCCACTTTACTTGCTACTTTATTTATTGTTCAGCAAGCTTAGCATATACTACGTGCTACTGTCATAACACATACTTTCATATTAATGCTTATACTTACGTACTACTTTGAGGACACATACTTACGTGTTAACCATATACATATACATATGTACTTATTTGATGATTTGTTCTTTTTGCCTTACACTGTAAGTATCTTCTATATACTTACACACACACGTACACCGTCTTTATCACAGAAAATGCCTTCCCTTATGAAATCTTACTATTCAACTCTGAGTTTAACCACTCGTTTTATTCCCTTGAAACACTTATATTGCTATCATATAGGAAATCACCCATTTACCTAAATGCGACTTTATCCTATCACGCTATAACATGTCTCCTCGAAACATTTACACTTAGAGCCTATTTTCCCTACTACTCACTCTCCCTTACTTATTTTGAAGAAACATGACACCTGAAAGGCAAGCCCTAAACTTAGCAGCCCTGGAACAACTCATAGCCCAACGAGTCGCGGAGGCTATCGAGACGGGAATCCGCATGGCATTGATGGGCCGTGAAACACATCAGGAAACTAAGAGCACAAACCACAAAAGAAAGTTTGAAGATGGCTCAAAATCCAACCACCTGCCAAACAAACGACAGGAAGTCGCTAAGGTTTATTCTGCTGGACCCAGTGACCAGAAGGTCTATGCGGGCAAATCACCATTGTGCAATCGTTGTAAGCTTCATCACAACGGACCATGCTCCGTAAGATGCGGAAATTGTCAAAGGATCAGCCATATGGCCAGGAATTGCAGATCACCAGTTCTTGCTACTGCTCAAAGGGCACCAGTGCCTAATCAAAGAACTACTACTGTCAAGGACAAATCTTCCATTACATGCTTTGGTTGTGGAGAAAAAGGGCACTACAAGAATGAGTGCCGACAGAAGAAAAGCTCGCCAATACTCGGATGTTAAGGGCGGAGGTTAAGCGTTTACGTCACGGGCGTAACTAATCTTAGATTCATATGTATCGTTTCAGTACCCACTAAACCGAGTAGTTTTCAGTTAGTGTCTGATGTATTTTCCAATAAGCTTGAAATTTTCAAAACTTGTAACCGACTTTTAATCTATAACAAACTCATTTTGTCATAACTCTCTGTTGTGATTTAATCTTTTATATCATGCTCTACTGAAATGCTATTCAATTATGTGATGACTTCTCATACTCTCATGCAAAATCTCATCATTTGTTACTTTCTTTTGTAGACAAATGGTTCCACGCAAATCAAACCATACTTGAAATGCAACTAATGCCACTCCCCCTCCAAACGTAGTCAACCAGCCAACATTGGCACAACTTGTGGCATAGTAGGTGGCAGAAGCCATGGCCACTACTGCCAACGTGGGATCAAGCACTAACACCAGTGATAGAGCCGCGAGACCTACTAATGTCAGTCGGGCCTGCACATACAAAGAACTTCGTGCTTGTGATCCAAAAGTTTTGGAGGAACTGAGGGAGCTGTCAGCTTAGCAAGATGGCTAGAAAAGTTGGAAACTGTGTTTCGCATCTGCAATTGCGAAGAAGAATCCAAAGTTAAGTATGCCTCGTACACTTTGACAGGCAGTGCTTTAACTTGGTGGAACTCGTACATGAAGTCATCAGGAATGGATATTGATTACGCTATGGCATTGGAGCAATTCAAGGCTTTAATGCTCCAGAAGTATTGCCCTCGCACTGAGGTCAAAAAAATGGAAGCGTAATTTTGGAACTTGAAGGTTCAAGGCACCAACATTGTGGTGTACACACAACGCTTCCAAGAGTTAGCATTACTATGTCCCGAATTGGTTGCTACTGAATCACGAATGATAGAATGTTACATCGGAGGATTACCCATGAACATCAGAGGGAACATATTGGCTGCTAATCTTATCGACTTGCATAACACAATCTCCATCTCTCACAACCTAATGGATCAGGTGATCCAAGATGTGGCAGAAAAAGGAGGAGATAACAAAAAAAAGTGGGAGGACAACTTAAGAGACAACCATCAACAGAACAAGTGACAAGAGGTCGCCAAGGTCTATACTATTGAGTCGGGAGAAAATAAGGATTACGCAGGGAAGTTACCCTTGTGTAACCGTTGTAACTACCACCACAACGGGCAGTGTGTTGGCAGGAGCACAAATAGCACTAGAGAATAATCGAAATGCAGAGGTAACCTGCTATGGGTGCGAAAAGAAGGGGCACTACAGGAGCGGGTGCCAGGAAAACGTAAACAACAAGACTTGAACGTAATATCGAAAGGTCGACTGCCCTATATGTCGAGACCTAAGATTAAATTCTCTAAAAATGTATCCCTGTGACGTTACATTAGTATTTTCCTACGAACCTTGTCGTATTGTATGAATCCAGTGTACATTTATCTTGAGTTATAAGCTTATTTAACTCACAACTATCTGAAAACTCATATCAACTAGATGTGACTTTACTACTACCTTGGAGATAATGAATTGTTTCCTATTGCCCTACAAACTATTTTACATAATCAATTCGTAACAATACTCTGCCATCCTGTTAGGGATCTGATTAATATCATTCCTGGCCGAACAATAGACTATTACCATCTTATTAGGTTCTCTCACAAACACTAAGATCCATTTCAGAGCTATCCTATTACCATCCCAGGGATTTCTAATCCAATACCATCGTGCGAACCAATTTTTCTTATTACCTTGAGAAATTATTTAGGTTGCCATTTTACAAAACAACACGTTGAACACCATCTAAAACCCTTGAGAAACATAATACCACTTTGACTGAGCCAAGCATCACATCATTGGTCCTCAATTATATATAGCCTAATCACCTGTGTCTAATTTGGGAAAAATCATGTCATGAATGGAACAGTCATCTTTTCAAAACTCCTAAAACAATCGACATTCGAAAGCAAAGCTTTACGACAAGACAAACTGTTCGTAAACATCCCTCTTGAAAATACTCTATAGATATCTACACCTATTACCAATCATCCCAATGAAAGAAATCCGACATGAGTAAGAACTCGAATTCACGAGAGAACGTGAAGATGAATTCAAGACCAAATATCCCTTATCTTTTTGTATCTCCAGCTGATAACCTAAGTTGAATGTCGGGACGACATTCAGATAAGGTTGGGAGACTATAACAAATGGCAATTTTCCATATTAATAATTATGATTAATTATCAAAAAATGTGCATTAATTATTTTCTGACACTGGTTAATGAGATATTATCTCATTTAAATTACATTATCACTCTACGATAACTTAAACATTGATACATGATTTCAATACCAAGGAACGAGCTCACACACGGACCACGAACACCATTTAAAACTAATTATAAACCAAACGGACTATATCACTATTCCTAGCCCAACAAATTGGCCTGCTACTATTCATAAGCCCAAACCAAAATTATTATAAGTTCTATATACAAGTCGACTGAAGCACTCAAGCTTTGCCTTGATTTCTCTTAAATTCTATACATAACGCATACAAATTTTTACACCACTCGATTCTTCATACTACAAACACTCAAGAACAACAAATCTCATTTCTAAATTCGATACAAAACACAATCGAGGCATGAACAAATTCAACAAATGTTTAACCAAAATAACCAAACTCGACAAAACAAGTTCTAACCTAGGACTTCTATTTTTATTAGATGAATGATAGTCTATAGAACCATTCCTAACCATTTCTAAACTTTTGGTCACGTTACAAAATGTTTTGAATATTTTAATATGTTGTTCAATATACATATATGCAGTTAGACCCGTTTCCCGGATACTTGGACCCACCCAAGATGAAAATGGATAAATACCTTACGTGATTGGCCAGTCAACGAATGTTGCATTGTGGTCAAACCTAATAGTCAAAATATGACTAAAGTGGTGATGTACAATATGATGTATAACTAAAGGGACCTAAGTTGCCATTGTGGTAAGTATGTTATAGTAAGTTTTGTGGCCAAAATAGAAGGAATAGGACTTGAGGGGCCATTCTTGCCATTAGTCCAAACTTGTGCCTAGATAATTATATCCAGGAAAGTCTAGACTTTTCCATATTATTCAAGAGGGTGTGAGGATGTCGGTTTTGGAGAGAAAAGAGAGGGAAAATGATAAAGGTTGATGGGTTATGAAGATGGGTTGAAGATGGCTACTCATTAGCATGATGATGACAAGTAAGTAACCTCTAATTAATGTTAATTGATTAATTCAAGAGTTAGGGTTTATGTATCTAATTTGGGGGAAATGGGTAAATGGTGGTTTCAAGATAATTAATGGGTTATAGTGTTTATGAGGTAAATTTATATGGGTTTAGTTAGTACTTTAAAGGGTGTTCATCATATGATCAAAGTATGATCATATGATGATCAAGAATGTTAAAAGGTGTGTTAGTTGTTATAGTTGATAGTTTTGAGTTAATAAGTGTTTGTGAATGATGGTTGTGAAACTAGGAAGATGATGATGATGATATGTTGATGGTGATGATGTGATGATGGTGATGATAATGGTGGAACCATGATTGTAGCTTAGCTTTGGAAGCTAAGGTAAGTAACTTTGATTTCTATATGCTTGATATGAATATTCCATGTTATGTGTTATGAATGAGTTGATAGGATTAAGCCTTGGATTAGGAAGTGGATTAATAGGAGGTATGGAAATGAACTAGGGTCAAGAGGTAGGTTATGAGGTTGAGAGGCCTAAGGTAAGTTTATGTTCATTTTGCGTAATATGTTATTATGTTGAATGTGATATGGTTATGATGTTGATATGATAGCGGTAATGAGAATGGTTGGCATGAGCCTAATGATTAAAGGCGTTCTTGATGCATATGAATGTGAATGGAAGTATTGATCATATATTAATCTAGTTACTTACTAAGCGAAAGCTTACCCCTTTTAGTTGTTAATGTTCTTGTAGGTTATGCGCGACGGAAGGAAGGTTCATGGGTTATAGCATAAGGATTTGGAAGTGGATTTGGAAGATAATAAGCATTAGGAGCTAGGTAGAATACCAAGCTCGGGATAAGGTTGTACCCTCGAGAGTCTTTCTTATGATTTGTATAATGTGTGTCAAGGTCGTCGTAAATTTTGGATGGTCAACGGTGTGTCCAAGTGTGTTAAATGGTTTACGGTCAATGTTTAAAGGAGTGTTGGGTTTAAGTATGTAAGTACCCATTTTGGGTTGTAAATGGGTCAAGTGTCATTGGAACATGTTTGATATGTTAAGTTATTGATGTTGGTCAAGTTTGATGTAAAACGGAAGTCGTATGGTTTGTTTGTAGTGAAAATGGGTCAAAACGGGTTTTAGTGCATAACCCGTCTAATTTGTAAAGTACCATTTCGGGGAGTTAAACGGTAAATGTTTTTGTATGAAAATGAGCTCAATGATATACTAAGTAAATCTGGAAGTTTTGGTGTCGTTTTGAGTTATAGAAGTCGTGTTCCGGAATATATACGAATGCAGAAAATTTGTATGAAACAGCAGGTCAGCCATACGGCCGTATGGTGTTTTTCCATACAGCCGTATGGTCTCAACTCAGAATCTGTATGAATGGCCATACGGCCGTATGGTGTTTTTCCATACAGCCGTATGGTCTAAACTCAGAATCTGTGTAAATGGCCATACGGCCGTATGGAGTTTTTCCATACAGCCGTATGGTACTTTTCCAGATTTTGTCGGTTTTAGTCGATTTTTGAAAAATCATATCTTTTAAACTGTAAGTCGTCACGGGTCGTGTCACCCGTCGTTTTGAAGGTAATTGAGTCTAGTTTCATTTAAAAATAGTTTCAAGGTCTGAATGTCTATAGATTTTTGTCAGTTGTCAAAAGAGTAATAGGTTGTCCGTAAAAGTCAAGCGTTTCCGCGTAAAAAGTTTTAATTTTTGGTCTAAGCGAGCACGGGGTGTAACAACTTGGTATCAGAGCCAGGTTTAAGTGAATTAGGTTCTCTTTAGGATTGCCTAGACTTAAACCACTCGTAGACGCGTTGAGCTTAAGTTTAAGTAATGCGGGCAAATATTGGTTAAATTATAGGATGTGAATGTTGAGTTATGAAATGAATTATGTGATTGCTATATGAGTTTAATGATGAGAATTTATGAATGTGTTTTATGTGATGTATGTTGTGAAAGACTTGATGTGTGAGTGATAGGATTACCGTGCACCTCGGGTTGTGTCGGTAATTATTATGTGGTTATGTGAATGTGCATTATAGAAGTAATATAGAGATGTGTATCGAAAGGATAAGTGGTATGCTTGTTATAGAATGATGAAAATAGAATGTCGTAATAGTGAGAAGTTGTAGATGGACATGAAATGATATAAGAGGATGTGTACATGACAAGGATTTAGACATTTAGGTAAGGCGAATTATTAAAATGTGTAATTGCAAGATACTAAAGAGATGTATGAGTAATGAATGATAAATGAAGTAGACCGTGTATAAATTGATAAAGTAAAGTAGTAGTTACCTCAATGATAATAGACGAATGGTATGACATAGACATGTTCAAAAGTTTTAAACTATAATTGGATAATAGACTAATGAAGTATAAATGTTTTGTGGCGTTTATCTTTTATGGAAAGCATAATCGAATGTGGGCTAAAAATATGAATGAGATTAAGTATGTACTAAAGTGTTGTCATGAATGTATAAGATGTTATTTTGTCATAGGCAAGGTGGCTATGAATGCGTGTTATAATGTGATGTATAGAATAAGTGGAGAAGTAAACTACAAGGGAACTTGAATTAGATAAGTCGCGACTAGAATTCTTGTCATGACATGAAGTGTTAGAAGTTAGGTAAATGAACGAGTTTTAGATTATAATATAAGACCAATATATGGTCTAGAAAATAATTCATGTCTAATGATTGGGTTAAGCCGTGTCAAGATTAAGGTGAGTCAATCGGGATTGAAATCGACAACAATAAAAGAATGAACATGTGAAAGATAGAGTAAGAGGATAACGTGAAGTTAATAAGAAAATGATAAGTGTAATGTGGCAACTCGGATGAAATATAATGTGTGTGTGTGTATATATATATATATATATATATATATATTTATATTCAAATGTATGAGAGTATGAAAAAGATGAATCTTACTAAGATGGTGTCAAAGTAATGAAAGGTAATGGGTGAGTAATTAAAAATGTGTAAAGCAAGGAGAAAAGAAAACAGAAAGGCATTAGTCTAAGAAATGCTTGAACAATGAATAATAAGTGAACATAGAATTAGTAAATTAGAAGCGATTGATTGGTGATGATATGTAGCGAATTGTTTACCGTGCACTTTGGTTAGTGCCGGTGATTATATTGTGATTATACGAATATATGTTAAAGTAACGGTAATAGAATATGAGTAGGAATGATAAGTGGTATTAGAGATGGGCTAGCAAGTGAATTAATGATTTATTGTTTAAAGACTTGAAGATTAAAGAATGAGGTTAGGGAATGATGGCATGAAATGTGACCAACATATGGTCTCATTATATTTAGTGACTAAAGACTAATATTAAAGTGGTATAGAGACAGGGTAACGGTAAGGTAAAGTACTTGAGGTTAAGTTTTAACGTGAAGTTGTGATAAAGAGTGTTGGTATATAAAGGATGGAAATTAAACGAAAAAGTTTGAATGCTAAAAGTTAATTACAATAAGTTAAGAATGTAAACGAGGATGAGATGAGTAGGTAGGAGGATTGAGTATGTACATGAATGGGTAGTAATGATAACGATGTTATGGTTATAGGTAATGAAAGCGAGAATGACTTGACGTATTGATTGATAAATGTCTAATAAAATAAAGGTTATAGAATGAGATTAAAGCAAAATGATATGTAAATGATGACTAAGAGCGGTATTGCTCTAAATGCATAGATAAGTAATGAGATGAGTTAAGTACGAAAGCCAGAATGTAATGAAATATGGTGTGGTAAACGTAACGAGCTTATGTAATAAAATGTGTGCGAAGAAAAGGTGACGCTAATGAATGTGTTATAGTTAATGATCCATGAAGGGTAAATTTGTAGAAGGCGAGATAGAATAATATTGCTTAAATACATAAATGATTTAAGAAATGAGATAAGGTATGAGAATAAGAATGCGATGAGTTAAGAATGTAAGAGAGAATGAGAAGAGTATGTATGAGGTTAAAGTATTGTTTGGAAATTATCCTATCACGGCTAATGTGCTCCATTAGCGGTGATTATTATGATGAAAGTGTTGAATAATAAAACGTGATAAGTTTAGCGAAAGAATGTGAAAGTGACTTAAAATGTACAAAAAGAATAAATGATGCTAATGAACGAATGAAGATTTACCTATGCAAGGTTTAAAAGTGGAAAGAGTCGAGTAGACTAAAGGGTAAAGTAAGAAGGTGAAAATGATTAATGTGGATTTAGAATGTAAGGTGATAAGCACATAGAAAATGTGTAATTATAATAAGCAGGCTCATATGCTCTATGCACTTGCGTTCACTAAAATAAATGAATGAGATATTGTGTGTATGATAAAATGTTAATGGCTTGGATCCGATGTTAAAATGTGAAAGTGGTAAGTGATGAATGTTAAAGATCCTTCGGGATGAATGTTAATGATCCTTTGGGATGAATGTTAAAGGTGGTATCCTTTGGGATGACCAAGTAAAGGAATGTTAAGGAATCCTTCAGGGTGAATGTTAAAGATCCTTCGGGATGAAACGTATTGCCTTCATCGGCAAATGGGGTTGCCTACATCCTTGGCAATAGAAATATCCCCAGAATGAATGTGTTAATGATACGGATTCAAGTCTAAAAAGGAAATGGGAAGTATAAAAAGGATGAGAGAATAAAAGTTAAATTTGGAAATAGGAATACTTGTGTTATGTTGGAAATATATAACCATGAGTTTATGTTTCTTGATTTACATCGATTGGGACGCCTTTCCATGTAAATGAGGAAGCATGAATGAGTGGGCTTATGTGTTGCCGACATGACACGAGTAGGGTTAGGGAAGAAAAAAGCGGAAGTCTAGAATTAGTTAGAAATTATAAAGACTAAGATAGGAGGGATTAAAATTGGAGTGCGTCTTTTAGTAAGACTTAAGAGAAACCTATGTTTTGAGTGCTAAGTATAAGTAGAAGGAATTGAAGAATTGTAATAATGCTTAAAAAGGTTATAATACGTATTTGTGGCGTGGTGCGAAATGTGAGTAATGGAAATAATTAATGATAAGTGTCATGTGTAATGTGACGGCAAATGTTACAGTATGATGCTATAAAGCTAATTCACATGATAATTCTATAAGCCTTAGAAGGTAAACGAAAATGACATGAAGAAAGCAGTAGAAGAAATGAGGTAATTGTAGAAACGTAGGAGAAATGGATAAGTGGTGTTGATAAAATGTAAAAGTATTATCTAAGTGTATTTATGCAAATTAAATAGCTCGATTTTCTCAAGTAACTTGTAGTTAATGAATGAGAATAGAGGATAAAGCAAGTGAGATTGTGATGTAACGGTAAAAGAATAGACTAAAATGATAACTAGCTTTAGTGAATAGGCCTTGTTTTATGTAATAAGCGAGGTAAGAGTTGCATGGTTATAGAAGTAAGTAGGAGGTAATGTGAATTAAGGCTAGGTGATGTGTTATAGTATGCATAGAGTTGCAAGAGCACTTAGACAGTTGCAATTAAATGAACTTAGAATCGAAAATGCTAAGAATGAGGTGTATTATGTGACTAAGTTTTTGTTAGCATTAGATGAGAGATTTCGAGGACGAAATCTAAATAAGGGGGTAGAATTGTTAGACTCGTTTCCCTGATACTTGGACCCACCCTAGATGAAAATGGATAAATACCTTACGTGATTGACCAGTCAACGAATGTTGCGTTGTGGTCAAACCTAATAGTCAAAATATGACTAAAGTGGTGATGTACAATATGATGTATAACTAAAGGGACCTAAGTTGCCATTGTGGTAAGTATGTTATAGTAAGTTTTGTGGCCAAAATAGAAGGAATAGGACTTGAGGGGCCTTCTTGCCATTAGTCCAAACTTGTTCCTAGATAATTATATCCAGGAAAGTCGAGACTTTTCCATATTATTCAAGAGGGTGTGAGGATGTCGGTTTTGGAGAGAAAAGAGAGGAAAAATGATGAAGGTTGATGGGTTATGAAGATGGGTTGAAGATGGCTACTCATTAGCATGATGATGACAAGTAAGTAACCTCTAATTAGTGTTAATTGATTAATTCAAGAGTTAGGGTTTATGTATCTAATTTGGGGAAAATGGGTAAATGGTGGTTTCAAGATAATTAATGGGTTATAGTGTTTATGAGGTAAATTTATATGGGTTTAGTTAGTACTTTAAAGGGTGTTCATCATATGATCATATGATGATCAAGAATGTTAAAAGGTGTGTTAGTTGTTATAGTTGATGGTTTTGAGTTAATAAGTGTTTATGAATGATGGTTGTGAAACTAGGAAGATGATGATGATGATGATATGTTGATGGTGATGATGTGATGATGGTGATGATAATGGTGGAACCATGATTGTAGCTTAGCTTTGGAAGCTAAGGTAAGTAACTTTGATTTCTATATGCTTGATATGAATATTCCATGTTATGTGTTATGAATGAGTTGATAGGATTAAGCCTTGGATTAGGAAGTGGATTAATAGGAGGTATGGAAATGAACTAGGGTCAAGAGGTAGGTTATGAGGTTGAGAGGCCTAAGGTAAGTTTATGTTCATTTTGCGTAATATGTTATTATGTTGAATGTGATATGGTTATGATGTTGATATGATAGCGGTAATGAGAATGGTTGGCATGAGCCTAATGATTAAAGGCGTTCTTGATGCATATGAATGTGAATGGAAGTATTGATTGTTGGGAATTATCATACAATTCAAGAGAAGACAACTTAGGTCTGGTAATATGTCAGAGTTAAGTCTGTCTTTGTAATTAGGTCTGGTAATACAAAGTTATGTCTGGTAGTCTGTTTAAGTCTGGTTGACTTATTATGTTAAGTCTAGTCGTGTTATAAGGAAAGTCTGTTAGAGATAAGTTAGGAAAAGATACAAAACGTGTAAGTATCTTTATAGAAGATTCGTGAATATCTTCTTAGTCGGTTAGCATTAGGGTTTCCTTGTGTTATAAAAGGATCCCTAAGATTGTTAGTTCTGTGTGTGAGTTGTACGAGTTTCACTATTGTGATTAAAAGTAATATACGAAGTTAGTGTTATCTCTGTGTGTGTTCTTCATTGTTCATGTTAAGTTTCCGCATTAACATTAACAATTGTTAAGGGTTTCTCACTTAGACTGGTTTGGATTTATCCCAACCATCTACTAGGTATTCATGACTACTTAGAGATCCACATACAATTCGTGGACCAACAAGTGGTATCAGAGCAAGGCGAGAGACTCTGAATTCGAAGAACACTTAATCTCAAAAACCTAATTCTCACTCAAATCACCCTACACAATGTCTGAAACCGATAAGCCTATTAACACTGAAACTTTTTCAATCCATAACAGTGAGGATGAGAGATCAAACCATGAAGATGAAGGAAAAACTGAAAAACCCGTAACTCCCAAACACAACAACAACCATCCCTTCCACAACCACAATCACAATCTCAAACATAAAACTTCCATTACTGAAAAGAGAAGAATATGATATATGGGCCATGGAGATGGAACATTATCTGGAGTACATTGATAGTGATGTATGGAAGGTTATTCAAAAGGGAAATTCTAAGAAAAGAATTTCACAAGGGACTGATGGGCAGCTGAGAATAATGCCACCAGTATCTGCTGAGGAGATTAGGGCTGTGGAGAAGGAAAAGAAGGCCAGAACCTTGCTCCTTATGGCTATTCCTAAGGAGCATCTGCAAAGGTTCCATGGCATGGTTGATGCTAAAGAGATGTGGGAGGCTATCAAGAAACGATTTGGAGGCAATGCAAACTCCAAGAAGATGCAAAAGGCTGTTCTTAAACAGCAATTTGAGACATTCAGTGTTTCAAAAACTGAAGGATTGGAGAAGGGCTATGACAGATTTCAACATCTGTTAACACAACTGGAAGTTCATGGTGCAGCAGTTTCAAATGAGGATGCAAACCACAAGTTCCTTAGATCTTTACCATCATAATGGGGTAATGTATCTGTGGCGATGAGGATAAAGGAGGAAGTAGATTCAATGACACCTGATGACCTTTACAATAATCTTAGGATGTTTGAAAGGGACATCAGTAATAACACTCAGGCATCTACCAGTTCATCAAATGTTGCTTTTGTGTCACAAAACAAAAGCAGTACTTACAAGGTTAAACCTGGTAGTGTTAGGTCTGGTATCTATGAAACTCCTTCAAGTGAAAGATCTGCATCAAGTTTTACTGATGAAGTGATACATTCTTTCTTTGCCAACCAAACGGAAGATAAAAGCTTTATTAGTGAAGACTTAGAACAGATTAATGATGCTGAAGTTGAGGAGATGGACATAAAATGGCACATTGCCTGGTTGCTTTAAGGGTCAAACGATTTCAGAAGCAATATGGAAGGACCATCAACTTCAACAACAAATCTCCAGTAGGATACACAAAGAGGACAGTTGAATGCTACAACTGTCACAAGCATGGACATTTTTCAAGAGATTGTCCAGAGAAGAAGCCTGCTGATGGGAAAAGAGATGAAGATGGGAAGATGGAAAAGAATCAGATGAGCTTGCTGACAATGGAAGCTGGAGGAGTCAACTGGGGTGAGCATCCAAGAGTGAATGAGGAGTCTGATCATGCTCTCATGGCCATTGGTAATGAGGTATCATTATGCTCTAAATTATGCACTGATTCATATAATCATGTTAAGGCTTTGTGTGATGAGCAGTTAGAACAAATAGGTGACCTAGAAGTAAATCTTTTAGCACATAAAAATGCTGTAAAAACATTAGAGGCACAAAAGGTCACTCTTCAAAACCAACATGCTGCTTTAAATGAAAAACTATACTTTCAAGCTAATAAAATATATGAACAAGATGAAAAGCTTAAAAGGTATAGACAATTGGGCCTTAGAATTCAGAAGGAGATGGATGAGTTGAGAAAACGGGTAGATCAGTGGAACAATTCAAATAATAACCTGTTTAAGTGTTGGGATTCTCAAATTAAGTCAAATAAAAAATGTGGCTTAGGATATGAGGAAGATGAGAATAAGGCTATATTTAAGAATAAAGAAGAGGACTATGCTGATAAGCCTTTATATAATAGGTTTGTTAAGACTGGTGACTTTAAGGGAGTACCACCACCATTGAGTGATGACTATACTCCTCTTGAAAAAGAAGAGTTGGATGATTCAATCTTTGTGTATGGTAAGAAAGGTCCTCAAACACCTGAGTCAATCACCTCAGAGGACATAACCAGTAAGTATTCTTCTTGTCAATCCAATGACTCTGAAGGATCTATTGATGGTTCCTATGAACACTCTAAGTCTGAGTCAAAAAGTGAGGTAAAAGAGAATCCTGAACCTAAGGTTGTTATCAAGTGTGAACCTGCTGTTACTAAACCTGTAGTGACTAAACCAAAGCCTGAGACAGTCAAACCTAGTTGTGTCAATCACATAAAAACTCCTAGGGAATCTGTCAAAATGAGTGAGTCACCTAGAAGCAATAGTGTTCACAGAGAAAGTAGGAGTAGTTATACTTATGCTCCTAAAAGATGTTTTATGTGTGGAAGTTTGAGTCATTTAATAAGAGATTGTGACTTCCATGAAAAGAGAATGAAGAGAGAGGCTGAGCAAATGAGAATGAATGCTAATATGGGTCATGGTTCAAATAAACCAGTTTGGAATAATGCTAGTAGAATTAATCATGCCAACCAGTTTGTTCCCAGACCTGTCCAACTTAATAACTCTACCCGACCTAACTCTTGTGTTAATACTGGTAGACAAAATTTTAGGTCTGGCTTCAGGAACTTTAATGTGAATAGGCAAAATGGTAATTTTATGAGGCCTAATGTGAATACTGGTTATGTTAATTCTGTGAGATCTAATGTGAACACTGGTTATGTGAGACCCAAACAACCATTTCAAAAGCCACAGGTGAATACAAATTTTCAAAGAAATAATTTTTATAAACCTCATTCACCTGTGAGAAGACCAGTTGTAAAGCAAACAGCAAAACCTTTAAAGGGGAATGGGGGGTCTGCTGTTAAGACCTCAGCATGTATGTCTTGGGATTCAAACAAAAATAAATCCATGTATAAATCCCAAAACAACAGTGGATCAGGTTCAAATAAGAAATTTAAGTATGTTGATCCACAAGGCGGACCCAAGCCTACTCAGGCCTGGGTTCCTAAGAGAAACTAATTTCTCTTCTTTTTGTGCAGGATCATCCACTTTGCTATATGGAAGATAGAGGAATCCTTGACAGTGGATGCTCTGGGCACATGACTGGTAACAAGAACTATCTAAATGATTTTCATGAATTCGAAGGAGGTTCTGTTACTTTTGGAGGAAGCAAGGGACAGATTACTGGTAAAGGAAGAATAATTGTGGGCAACATAGAATTTGACAATGTATCCTTTGTGAAAGAACTTGGGCAGTTCAACCTTTTCTCAATATCACAAATTTGTGATACTCAGCATAAGGTGCTTTTTACTGAAACTGATTGTCTTGTATTGACTCCGGACTTTAAGATGCCTGAAGAACATCAGATTCTTCTTAAAGTTCCCAGACAACACAAAATGTACAGTTTTGATATGAAAGCATCTAATCCTGCAAAAGGTGCTACCTGTTTGATTGCAAAAGCTACTTTGGATGAATCTAAGTTGTGGCACAGAAGGTTAGGCCATGTGAATTTCAAAAACATGAATAAACTTGTGAAGAATAACCTTATGAGAGGTTTACCTTCAAAATTGTTTAAAAATGATCATACATGTGTGGCTTGTAACAAGGGAAAACAACATAGGGCATCCTGTAAGGTTAAATTAGAAAGATTAATCACTGAGCCCTTACATACCTTACATATGGATCTTTTTGGCCCTACATCTGTCCATAGTATAAATTATGCATGCTATTGCCTTGTCATTACAGATGATTGTACTAGATACTGTTGGGTGTTCTTTATGTCTAGGAAGGATGAAGCTACTCCTTTGATTCAAACTTTCATTAGGCAAATTGAAAACCTTCTTGATAAAAGAGTTAAAATCATTAGGAGTGACAATGGCACTGAGTTTAAAAACAAGAGCATGCTAGACTTCTGTGGTAATAAAGGAATTAAGCAACAGTTCAGTAATGCAAGAACTCCTCAGCAAAATGGAGTTGCTGAGAGAATGAACAGGACACTTATTGAGGCAGCTAGGACTATGCTAGCAGATTCACTTTTACCCACAACATTTTGGGCTGAAGCAGTCAGCAATGCCTGTTACATCTTTAATAGGGTTAGAGTGACTAAGCCTCAAAACAAAACCCCTTATGAGCTTATGTTTGGCCATAAATCAGTTGTTAGTCACATAAGGCCTTTTGGGTGTCATGTAACCATTCTTGATACTTTAAGTGTTCTTGGAAAGTTTGAAGGAAAGTCTGATGAAGGGTTTTTAGTTGGGTATGCATTAAACAGTAAAGCCTTTAGGGTTTACAACTTAGTGTCCAAGAAAGTAGAAGAAAATCTGCATGTAAACTTTCTTGAAGAAAAACCCAATGTCAAGGGAATTGGTCATAGATGGATGTTTGATATTGATTATTTAACTGATTCTATGAATTATATTCCTGTCTCCAAGGAGAATCAAGTTAACCCTATTGCAGGTACCAAAGAAGTTACTAACAATGCAGGTACCAAAGATCCTTCTAATACAGGGAACACTGATGATATGGCTGAGCTTGTTGTGATTCCATCTACAGAGAACAAGTCTGCTGCAGCTGAAGCAGAAATCAAGAATTCTTCTTCTCAAGAAAAGGATTCTGAATACAAATCTCAAGATACTGGCAAAGTAGTATCCCTAACATTACCAGTACTTCCAACTTTAAGTCTGGTAGTGGTGCTCAACCAGACCTTTCTTCAAGTGCTGTTTGTGTTGATTCTGAGATGCCAGAACTTGAAGTATTTCCAAATCCTAATGAAGGTATCTTTGAAGGGGCTTCCTATGATGAAGGAGGTATTATTACTGATTTCAACAACTTACCCACTGAAGTGGAGGTAAGTCCAACTCCCACTCTCAGGATCCACACCATTCATCCCAAGAGCCAAATAATTGGTGATCCCAAGTCTGCTGTTCAAACAAGAAGTAGAGTGCAACATCAGTCTGATTCACTTGCACTCATCAGCCTGATCAAGCAACAACAAAGGGTCAATCATAAGGACCAGCAACATTGTTTATTTGCTTGCTTTCTTTCTCAAAGTGAACCCACTACAGTTTCTGAAGCTTTAGGGGAGGAAAGTTGGGTAGAAGCTATGCAAGAAAAGTTGTTGCAGTTCAAGTTCAGTCTGTGTTAGATGTTGAAAAATGTGGTTGTCAGGGATGAGGGGTTATGAAAAGAGGGTCGTCTGAGAATTTCCATTTGGTATTCAAGAGATCTTAATTTCATTAGATTTATTCATACTAGATGAAATAATTTGAATGTCTTGTCACCTAATAGATCCAACGGCTATGAATAGTGATTTCCAACAGTCAGGAATAGTAAAATCTAACGGCTATGAATAGTGTCCCAACGGTCATGAATAGTAAAAATGTAATGGCTAGTTTTTGTGCCCAACGGCTAGTTTTACCCTATATATACTCCATTTTAATTTCCATTCTTCCACCAACCATATTTTTCTCATATACTACTTCCAAAAATGTCGCACCTTATTACAATTCTAGCAATCGTGTATGTTGTTGTCGCGGTCATTTACTTGGCATATGTTCCTAATGAGGACTACAAATTCTTGGTTGGGGTTCTAGTGGTTCTTGTTCCGATCGTGATCCTAGATATTGGCGCGGATAAGATATGGTGGTAATAGCCTCGAGTTAGGATCGTTAAAATGAGTCCTTGTTGTGTTTCTATGCAGTCTTTAATAAAGGTGAAATAAAACTTGTTTGTCTTTATGTCTAAGACCTAGTCTTGCTATCATGTTAATGGTTTGTTTGTATTTATCGTACAGAGTAATCAAGGTGATACATCCCGTAGCGGCTCTCGCTCTCATAGGTTTGGTGGTGTTCTTCCCTGCCTTGGCGGGTCAACCTATTGGCGATTCTATACCTTTCTTAGTGATCTTCGTAACATTAGCACTACCGTTGCTAATTATATTGTTATGTATTAATTTCCGTGGATTCTAATAAAATTTATGTTATTCGTGCTTTTCATATATAATTATGAATTTTTATGATCCTCGAATTTGTACTTATGTCGGGCTTCTCTTATTGGGGTGATGGGTAATAGGTGTAGACATCTATTGTGGGTGTTCAAAAGGGATGTTTATGAAAAGTTTGTCTTATTTCAATATTTTGCTTTTGAATGAAGATTGTTATTAGGAATTTTGAAAAGACGAATGTCTTCTTCATGACATGATTCTTCCTGAATTAGACATAGTTGATCAGGCTATGTATAACTGAGGACAAATGATGTAATGCTTGGTTCAGTCAAAGTGGTCTTATGTTTCCTGGAAGTTTTAGATGGTGTTCAACGTGTTGTTTCCATAAAGTGACAAACTAAATATATCTTCAAGGTAGTTAGAGAAATCGGTTCACACATCGGTGATAGATTAAAATCTTATGGGGCGGTCGTAGGTTAGCTTGAAATGAATTCTAGGTTTCGTGAAGGAATCTTATAGAATTGTAATAGTCTTTTATCTGGTCAGGAATGAAGTTAACCAGATTCCGAATAGGATAGCGGTGTATTGTTGCGATATGACTATGAATGGAATATAAACTGTAATAGACGTAGGTTGTGATTATCCTGGAAATAGTACAAGATAGAGATCTCTTAAGATAGAAAGGTATTTATTACACTTAGGTTATGCCATAATACTTAAGGTAAAGTACAAATGAAAATACAATCCTAGAAGGCTTGGATTATGACTTATTATTATAGCGGGAACTCCTTCTTCTGCTTAAACATTGTTGTCCCCTGACGTTGTTGGGGTTTTAACGAACTCCCATCCTCTTTCACTGACCTTGCCGTTCCAATTGGCATTCTGTTTTGGGCATCGGTTCTTGTAGTGCCCCTTTTCTCCACATCCGTGGCATACTACTACTACTGGCTGCAGATTTGCACCAGTAGTTCTGCATTCATTGGTTCTGTGACCCAATCTGTGACACTTTGCACATTTGGCCGGGCAAGGCCCAGTGTGATGTAGGTTACATTTGTTACACTGGGGTTGTGTTCCGGCATACCCTCTTCCTTCATTGGGTGCAGTCACATAAGCCTTGGCAGCCTCTTGTCTGCGATTATGTTGTTGATGATGGTTGTTGCGATTCTGATGGTAGTTACGGTTGTTGTTGTTGGTGGTGGTGGTGGTTACACGATCATCCAACCTTCTCTTGTGATCGTTGCTTCCGGAGGTAGAACTACGTTTAATTTCTCGTTCAAACAATTTTTGAGCTATGGAGATAGCTTCCTCTAGTGTTGCCGGTTTTGAAGAGGTGACATTTCCTTCTATGCTTGGAGGCAAACCCTCGACATATCTCTCTAATGTCTTTTCAACATCCGGCACCATGGTCGTACATAACACCGACAGTTCCTGGAACCTTCGGTTGTAGGTCTTGATGTCGTTCCCTCTCACAGTCAACCGATGAAATTCCTCCTCTAGTTTCCTAATCTCCGTACGAGGACAGTATTTCTTGAGCATTTTCGTCTTCAGTTCGGCCCAAGAAATGTGGTATGCTTCTTCCATTCCCATAGTCTGGGCGGTTGCGTTCCACCAGGACAAAGCATCTTCCAATAAAGTTCCTGTAGCAAATGTGACTTTGTTGTCTTCTGGGCATTTACTTCTCTTGAACACTGTCTCCGTACGTTCAAACCGTTGAGCTAATTCAGTCACTCCTTCTGGCCCTTTGAAATAAGCTGGTTGGCAACTTAAGAAGTCCTTGTACTTGCATTTGCGAGACTCAGATGTCTCACTTTCAGTGGTGGACCTGTTTTTGTTGTTGCTCGAGCGGGCCACGTTGGCCGCTTGAGTCTCTAGTGCTGCGATTATCATTCTTTAGACAGCTTCAGGAGTCATGGCTACTGTGGGAGTAGCAGTTTCCTGGTTTCTGGTGCGAGCCATTTTCTGTGAACATCACCAGAAAATAAATATTTAGATTTCACATAATGATCATGTTAGAATACGATGAGTAATAGGGAGTTTGCGTGCAATTTCTAATAACATTGTCATAAGGTGAACTCACAACCAACCGAGAATCATAGGAATCACGACAGGTTTGGGTATTGTCGTAAGTAAATGATTAACTCTTGGTATAGGATTGTTAGGGTTCAAAATGATTCATTATCTACAAAAGCTGAAGTTCAGCAACTTTCTCTTCATTCATCAAGTTTCTTCTGAAAGTTTCTAGTAATAATGAGGGGGATGGGTTAATGGGACCTGTTATGCGGGCCCGACCCTGAGAGGGTAAATCCTCCTCTAGAGTCGGTTCTCGTTGGTGAGGTGTAAACGAGTATGATTGGGTGAGGTGGTTGAATAGATGGTCGGGTCTAACCGACGGTGGGGGGTGATAATCGTAGTGGGGTGTATATGGGAGAAACTGGTCGGTTCTCCGGGTGTGGTGGTGAGATATGTGCTCGTAGAGCTAAAACATATAGGTCTTTTGTCAATGGGGAGGTGATAAATGACAGGGTGTCCTCGGATTCTACATCCAATGATGAGGTACTAAGGTGTGAGATTGTAGACATGGTATTGTAATAATCTGTAAATAGTAATTGTAATCAATCAATAAAATCAAGTATGTGAAAATCAGGGTGAAATAATTAGGTGTGTGTAAATCATCATAAAATAACCGGGGTGTGTGAGAGTGAACATAGCATAATCGGGGTGTGTGAGAGTAAACATAGCATAATCGGGGTGTGTGAGAGTTAATATCAAGTGTTGATATAAATAATGCATAAACACGTTATTAATATTTTTCGATATCTCTACATTTTGATAATCACAAAATGTAAAATCATTAAACGAAAGATTATGACGTAAACAAGTATTTAGTTGTAAATATCTATTTTAACAACTCAATCACTTAAGGTATGAATAAACAAATGCCTAATGCATTATATGATCAAAGGAACTTTTTCTTAATCACTAGATTTTTTATAAAATGTCACAAACATTTTATATCTTTTAGAAAATCATTTTTGGTATTAAATAAATATGTTTAATCTATTATAAATATATGAATTCAAATTTTTAACCAAAAATGGCAAAAATGTTCCCGAAAAACCTTCCCCAGTAAAAGACAAAATTTATAGCCGTTTAGGAGGGGCGGCCCCCTTAATTATAAAGGCGGCCCCCTTAATAATTAAGGGGACCGCCCCGCTCCTCCAACTGTAAATTTTGCTTATAAATACTGGTTCATTCCTGGCATTTTTCCTCACCTTTTGCACCCCAAACCTTCTGTTCTAAATCTCTTCCTATATCTTTCTAAATCCTTTGATCATATATTCTTAAGCATTGGTTTCTAAGTGATCCAAGCTTCTACCATTCAAGTGCAAAAGAAGAATACTTCTTCAACAACTAGAGAAGAAGTATTACAACTTAGTATCATCTTGTTACCTAAGTTGTTAGTTTAGTAAACTTTGTAAATCATTCATTCATTTGTGTATAAGGTGTGTATATTAGGTGTGAACATAAGTGATTAGATTAGTGTAGTGTGTAAGTAGTGAAGAAGGTGTATAAGTAGTTGTGGCTTAAAGAAGTAGTGAAGAAGTAGAAGTTGCGAAGGAGTGGAGGAATACAAGGCGTGAAATTGTGAAGAAATTAATGTGTGTAAGTAGTGAAGTTGTGTAGAAGTTAAGGTGTGTAAGTAGGGAATAGTGAAGAAGTAGAAGAGTATATAAGTAGTGCTAGGTTGTGAAGTAGTTGTGAAGCCGTCGTGTAGAAGTTGTGAAGCCGTCGTGAAGAAGTTGTGAAGCCGTCGTGTAGAAGTTGTGAAGCGTCGTGTAGAAGTTGTGATTGAAGTTGTGAGATTGGTTCTAGCTACGATTAGAACTCGACATTTAGCTTTGTGTCGTAAAATTGGTGTAAGCGAAAGTTGTGTAAGGTTTTCTCCGCCATAAGGGAGCTTGTTGACATAGTGAAGAAAACTCTCGAGTTAGGTGCTCGAGGAGTGGAGTAGGGCAAGGAAGGTGTCCTTGTAGCCGAACCACTATAAATCCTTTGTCTCGCGGTTCGATCTTTCCATCTCTATCTTTCATTTCATTTCATTACTTTACTTGCATTGTTAATTTAGATTTACTTATATTTGTTCATATTGTTCAAGAGTTGAGTTCACATAAATTCGAATATAAGTTTTTAAAGTAAACAAAGTTTTTTATAATAAATTAAAAAGACGTAAAACTATTCAACCCCCCCCCTTCTAGTTTTCCACAATTGGTATCAAGAGCCACTTCAAACAAGATTTTTAAAATATATTGTATTTTAAAACTTGAATCGATCTATGGAATCGGAAAAATATTTAGAAGGGCAATCTATGCAAAGACCACCGCTATTTGAAAGTGATGGTTTTCTTTATTGGAAAAATAGATTCGAAACTTATGTGAAATCAAAAGATCTTGATCTTTGGCATGTTATTACTTTTGGTGATTTTCCCCCTATTCAAAATAATCCCGAAACTAAAAAGGATGAAGTAGTATCTTTTGAAAAACAAAGTGATGATTTAAAAAGAAAATTTGCTAAAAATAATGAGGCAAAAATGGTTATTTATAATGCGTTACCACGTAAAGAATATGAAAGAATCTTTATGTGTAAAACCGCAAAAGAAATTTGGAACTCTTTGCTAATCACTCACCAAGGTAATAGTCAAGTCAAAGATAATAAAATAGATCTTCTTGTTCAACAATATGAACAATTTACGATTCCGGAAGAGGAATCAATAGATAATGCTTTTGCTAGGTTTAACACTATCATCACAAGTTTAAAAGCACTTGATGAGAGTTTTTCTAGTAAGAATTTTGTTAGGAAATTTCTTAGGGCTCTTCATCCAAAATGGCGGGCTAAAGTTACGGCGATTGAAGAATCGAAGAACTTGTCAACTCTTCAACTTGACGAGTTGATCGGCAACTTGAAAGTCTACGAAGCAATAATAAAGAAAGACTCCGAGATGGTCAAAGGTAAAAGAGAGCAAAGCAAGTCAATTGCATTGAAAGCTAGGAAGGAATCTAGTGACGAGGATAGCTCAACCTCCGAAAGCAATGACGAAGAATATGCTATGGCCGTAAGAGACTTCAAGAAATTCTTTAAAAGACGAGGAAGATTCGTTAGACAACCACATGATGAAAGAAAGGCATTCCAAAGAAACAAAGAGGACAAAAGCGAAAGGAAGTGTTATAAATGTGGCGACCCAAATCACCTCATCGGAAAATGTCCAATGATGTCAAGGGATCAAAATCAAAAGGCGTTCGTTGGAGGAGCATAGAGTGATAGCGATGAAGATGAGAAAGAAATAAAAATGACGAAAAATGTCTTATAGCAAAGGCATCCAATGAGGTACTTTCCGAAACCTAATACTTTAGTGATGAAAATCAACCATTAGATGAAAAAGACCTAGATAATGAATATAATAGGTTATGCAAATTAGGTCAAAAGGTTATAGCTAAAAATAAGTCACTAAAACATATTAATAATCGATTAAAAAATGAAGTACTCGAATTAAAAATTAAACTAAAACATTTGGAAAAAGGAAAAGAAGTTTTTATAGAATGCAAAACATGCTTAGAAGTCAAAAATGAAAATGAAAAACTTAAAGATGAAATTTTCAAACTTGACAAGTTTAAAAATAGTAGTAACTCACTTAAGAAAATAATAAGTGTTCAAATATCATCCGAAGATAAAAACCGGTCTAGGAATCAATTCAATCGATATTTCAAATAGTCAAAATAAAAATGTAAAGTTTGAATGTGAGTCTAGTAAACAAAAACTGTTAGAGTCAAAACCTAAGTATATACTTATAAAAGATAGAAAAATACCCATTGCTAGTGACGAGGAAGTAAAAATCAATAAACGTTATTAATATTTTTCGATATCTCTACGTTTTAATAATCACAAAATGTAAAATCATTAAACGAAAGATTATGACGTAAACAAGTATTTAGTTGTAAATATCTATTTAAACAACTCAATCACTTAAGGTATGAATAAACAAATGCCTAATGCATTATATGATCAAAGGAACTTTTTCTTAATCACTAGATTTTTTATAAAATGTCAAAAATATTTTATATCTTTTAGAAAATCATTTTTGGTATTAAATAAATATGTTTAATCTATTATAAATATATGAATTCAAATTTTTAACCAAAAATGGCAAAAATATTTCAGAAAAACCTTCCCCAGTAAAAGACAAAATTTATAGCCGTTTAGGAGGGGCGGCCCCCTTAATTATAAAGGTGATCCCCTTAATAATTAAGGGGACCGGCACCCAAATTAAGGGGACCGCCCCGCTCCCCCAGCTGTAAATTTTGCCTATAAATACTGGTTCATTCCTGGCATTTTTTCTCACCTTTTGCACCCCAAACCTTCTGTTCTAAATCTCTTCCTATATCTTTCTAAATCCTTTGATCATATATTCTTAAGCATTGGTTTCTAAGTGATCCAAGCTTCTACCATTCAAGTGCAAAAGAAGAATACTTCTTCAACAACTAGAGAAGAAGTATTACAACTTAGTATCATCTTGTTACCTAAGTTGTTAGTTTAGTAAACTTTGTAAATCATTCATTCATTTGTGTATAAGGTGTGTATATTAGGTGTGAACATAAGTGATTAGATTAGTGTAGTTTGTAAGTAGTGAAGAAGGTGTATAAGTAGTTGTGGCTTAAAGAAGTAGTGAAGAAGTAGAAGTTGCGAAGGAGTGGAGGAATACAAGGCGTGAAATTGTGAAGAAATTAAGGTGTGTAAGTAGTGAAGTTGTGTAGAAGCTAAGGTGTGTAAGTAGGGAATAGTGAAGAAGTAGAAGAGTATATAAGTAGTGCTAGGTCGTGAAGTAGTTGTGAAGCCGTCGTGTAGAAGTTGTGAAGCCATCGTGAAGAAGGTGTGAAGAAGTTGTGAAGCCGTCGTGTAGAAGTTGTGAAGAAGTCGTGAAGTAGTTGTGATTGAAGTTGTGAGATTGGTTCTAGCTACGATTAGAACTCGACATTTAGCTTTGTGTCGTAAAATTGGTGTAAGCGAAAGTTGTGTTAGGTTTTCTCCGCCATAAGGGAGCTTGTTGACATAGTGAAGAAAACTCTCGAGTTAGGTGCTCGAGGAGTGGAGTAGGGCAAGGAAGGTGTCCTTGTAGCCAAACCACTATAAATCCTTTGTCTCGCGGTTCGATCTTTCCATCTCTATCTTTCATTTTATTTCATTACTTTACTTGCATTGTTAATTTAGATTTACTTATATTTGTTTATATTGTTCAAGAGTTGAGTTCACATAAATTCGAATCTAAGTTTTTAAAAGTAAACAAAGTTTTTTATAATAAATTAAAAAGACATAAAACTATTCAACCCCCCCCCCTTCTAGTTTTCCACATCAAGTGAGTAAGATAATCTTAAAACATAGTATATTGAGCACGGTGTTGTGCAGGCACGGAGGGCGTAACGTGGTATGGTGTAAAGTGGTTCGTTTTGAAAAATACAATTATAGTCCAATGTTTAAAACATTTGGTTCTCTATAACTATAGCTCTGATGCCAATCTGTAACACCTCCTAAATTTTGAGTTAATAGCGGAAGACTTAATAGGGTTATTACTGGTAGGATCATAGTTATAATCATAGAAAACGACTCAAAAGAGACGTTTTGTAAATCATTGTCATTCATTTAGAAATTCAAGTACAAAAGGAGATTTCAACATTTAACATTTCACAAAAGATATTGTAATTTGTCATAAATGACAAAATTTATGTGACACCAAGACCATCTGTTACATGCCCACTCTGTGCCTTGAATGCTCCATAATAAACCTAAGATAAACATGCTAAAAAGTGTCAACACAAAGGTTGGTGAGTTCGTAGAGTTTATAAATAAAACAGTTTATTTCAATAGTTTCCAAGTTTAAAGTGATAGTTGTAATAAGTATAAGTTTTGATGAAAAATAAGTAGTGGGTCAAATAATCTCCCATGTGCTAATAATAGCGGGTCAAGTAATATTCCCTGAACATATAATAGTGATCAAATAATCTCCCTTGTACTAATAACAACGGGTCAAGTAATATTCCCTGAACCTATAATAGCGATCAAATAATCTCCCTTGTAATAATAACAACGGGTCAAGTAATATTCCCTGAACATATAATAGCGATCAAATAATCTCCCTTGTACTAATAACAACGGGTCAAGTAATATTCCCTGAACATATAATAGCGATCAAATAATCTCCCTTGTACTAATAACAACGGGTCAAGTAATATTCCCTGAACATATAATAGCGATCAAATAATCTCTCGTGTACTAATAACAAGGGTCAAGTAATATTCCCTGAACATATAATAGTGATCAAATAATCTCCCTTGTACTAATAACAACGGGTCAAGTAATAGAAAAATGGGGCTATAACTCACGGCAATCCGTGAAAGTTTAGAGTATGAAAGTAATTGAAAATAGTTGAGCATGTATCTCCCCCAAAAAGTATAAAACAAGTAATAAAAGAGTGTAGGGGCTACGACTCACCTTGTGGGTAACTGGTAAGATGGAAATGAAATATCAAGTGAAACTACTGACACGGCTCCAAAACTTGACATGGATAATAGTAAAGTCTAAGTATTTGGTGTTTGTGACTAAATATAACAACGTGTGTGAAAACGAGTAATAGATAACGAATGAGTGTGTGATATGAGTGTGACATGCTTAAAATGCCTAAAGTTTAAAAATAATATTATAAATATTATTATCATGCTTTTATGTCATATATTCCAATAATTATCGTTCCCTTAAAAAGGTGTGTGAACGAAACGTCAATTAAATCGTTTAAACTTGTTAATTGTAATCATAAACGTAAATAAATGAAATGTGAACAATGTTAATTAAATCGTTAACAGTTTGATTAATAACGTAAATAAATACGTGAACACGTAATTATAAATGTAAATGTGAAATAATTATAAACGTAAATAAAATGTGAATAAATGATTATAACGTAAAAATGTGTACGAAATGAGATAAAAATGCATACGAATGAGAACGGAAATGTAAAAATGTGAAATGAAACAAATATGTAATAAATTTGTATCTTGGTCCTTGTACTTTCATTATTTTTACAATTTATACCCTAACGATGTTAACTTTGCACCGTTAGTCCTTTATTTATATATATTACATTTTTAGTCCTTAACTTTTCCAAAAGGACATAAGGTCAATATATTTACTATTTTAACATGTGCAGCCCCTCGGTTTACTGTTTGACAGTTTTAGAACACAAGTTTAGGAATTTGTCACTTTTAACCCAAATAGTAAATACGTTTGCAAAACAAGTCCTTTTTTCACAAAAATTGTTGGAAAAATATTCCGAAAATTTCTAACGCTTATTAAGGCTTATTACAATGTTTCTCAACAGCTTATAGGTCATTTAGCTTATTTTTAAGATATTGGGGTTTTAACGCAAAAGTTAAAGCCCAATAGTAAATTTTGATATGTGGGCTTTAAGGGACGAATGGGCCAAGTCTTGGGCTTATATTTTGAGCTTAAAAATGTTACTAAAAGTTCCACATCCTCAGCTTATCGAATAAGCTAGAATTTGACTTATTGGGCTTAACAGCCCACTTCGAAACTTATAAGGAAAAACGGACAGTTTCAAGGTTACTAGCTTTGAGCTTATCGCGAGCTTATTAAGGGCTCATGGAAATAAGTTTTACACATGAACTTGGTCGTTGGGACAGCAAAGAATTAGGACAAGAAATAACATTGGGGTGTCGTGTTTATGATTTAGAATTAAATGGCTCATTCCTTAGCGAGTAACATGTTTCAAAAAAATGAGAAAGTAAATAACACAACAATATAAATGTGATTCGAAACTTAAATAAAATGATGCAATATGTATTATACTGATTTTAGGTGTCGAGTAAGATAAGAAATCTTGTCGTTGCCATCCCTTAAAGGAGGTCATACATATTGTACATCAAGAAAAAGTAATAACGAGTGCAAGATAATAAATATAAACGTTATACGTTCGACATAAACTAGAACGATGCATGAATTGCGTATATATGGTATAAGATAGATTGTAACGGGTTGAGAAAAACTTACAATACCTAAGAGACTTTTGTAATGTGCGAAAGGACGAAGAACAAGGCAAATGGTTCGTAAATCTCGCTAGAACAAATCAAACTAGGGCACGTTATGGAGTTGATCACGCCTTGGTACGAGTCGAACGGGACTACGGTTGGCTCTGGACTCCAAAGGACTTGGCAACAGTGTGTTTTAGTGAGTGTGAGATTACGTGAGTTGTGAGGGAGGGATTATGCATGAGTATTTCTCTCGGTATATATATATATATATATTAGATAATACTATATATATATATATATATATATATATATATATATATATATATATATATATATAATATATATATATATGTAGGGTAGGGATACAATGAGAAGGGGCTTAAAATGAGAAGGGTAGGAAGGATTGTGGGAGTGACATGTGTCATCCCCATGCCACATCATCATGCCGCATCACGGTTACTGCATCGTGATGCAGTAAAAATTTTGGCGGGAAATTTTTTTTTTTCCCGCAAAAAAAAAAAAAATTTTTTGGCAAAAAAAATTTTTTTTTCGCCCGCCCAAAATTTTTACTGCATCACGATGCAGTATAATTTTTTACTGCATCACGATGAAGTAAAAAATTTTTACATTCATTTTACGGTTACATGCATTCATGAGATGTGGCAAAGTGACACATGTCACTCCCACAATCCTTCCCACCCTTCTCATTTTAAGACCCCATTCTCATAATATCTATATATATATATATATATATATATATATTATATATATATATATATATATATATATATATATTAGATGGAAATGATCATTTGAGCAAGTTGTGGAGGGTAAGATACGGTTCAGAGGTATAAGATCACATGGAATCTCACTTAACTGAGTTACACAAGTTGAGGTGAGTAAGCATTGTATTTTGGGAAAGTAAATAGAGATACATATACGTGTGCATGTAAGTTATACTATCATACGCATGTATTTATATATAGTTTTTAGATGCATGTATTAATAATAATACAAATTGCGTTTTTGGATAGGAGGTGTCAGATCGATTGTCAGGGGATAGGTAATATTCTATTTGCAATATTGAATTGCATGTGACACTGTCTTGAAATTTTAGATAAGATAATTATATATATATATATATATATATATATATATATATATATATATATATATATATATATATATATATATATATATATATATATATATAGTTTAAAAGAAATGTTGTATAGATTATATAGTATACGTGCCCGAGTGAGGTTTACTTTAGGTCTCGTTCATAAACCAAACGTTCAAAATAAAATGTGAGATTTATCACTCTCAAGTCCTAGGTGTATAGAAAATCGAGTTATATAAAATAAATGATATCTTGTGTGTCGAAATTAGATTTAAATGAGGCCAAGTGAATGAGTTGTGTTGAATTGTATAAAAAAGGAAATTTTGAAATTTATTAATATTGGTCGGGCCATGATTAGTAATTGGATCCGTTTAGTGTTCAATGAGTATGTTTGATCCGTCGTGGTCCGCTTGTGAGCTCGTTACGTTGTGTTCGTAATGTATTAACAAAATTTTAAATTTAGACCGTAAAAAGGGTTAACTGAACTGTATTAATATTTAATACTTGATTAGCATTGTACAAATTATTAGGAAATTTTACATGAGGTTACAAGTAGTGACATGATTACTGGTGTAAGGGGAAGCGTATATTGTTGATTATTGATTTGGAACAGGTGGTTCCAACACACACACATGGGAAGAAACACACACAGAGGAGATTTGATTTTTGGATTTGATTTTGGTTTCGGTTCTTAAAGGTTTTAAAGGCTCGTTCTTATTTATTCTTATTGGCGAAGACGATTATTTGTTATTTATTTGAAGATGAAGTTGAATTTTTCGGGTTTGTATTTTTATTATATCTACGAATTGACAATCACTTGAAGGAGTTACGTTATTGTGCTCAGTGATTATTGTCAAGAGATTGCGGTCTCCCTATACATCGGTTTGGGTATACGTTCGAAGTTATATTTAAGACATGAGTTTGGGATATTCTACTTCAGCATCGAATTGGTAAAAGTTAGTTTTCTTCATCATTACATAAAGCCTACAGAATTGAAGATTCCAGTTAAAGAACTATTCTTTATTGATTACTACTGCTTGGTTTCGAGTTCTATTGTAGTCATTTTTTATTGGTATTCATGCTGCTATGATCGTTCATGGATGGTACTACATGGTGTTCGTTGCTGTGGTGGTTAGTTATTCGACAAGTTCTTTCAAATGGTTAACATATGGGTTTCAGGGGAAGCTTATTGTTTAAATGATTAACCATTTACGTGCTACATCGAGGTGAAGGTTTTTATAGCTGCTCGTTGGTATTTTTACTGAAGATTTTGGATTTTTCTGTCTTAGGTTCATTTATAAAAGAAAGCGTTTTGGTGTTCATTCATGGAGGGCAATTCAAGACATTGGAAGACTAGATTGGAAGTATGGTACTGGTTCGTGGTTATGAAGATCAAGGTTGCATATTTTTGTCCCCTAATTGATGATGACAAAAAGGGGAAGAATATTTACATAGAAGATTGCAACTTGTAGAGCCTTGGTGATATAGCATGGATGAAGATTGACGACATCTTTCATGTATATAGTTGGTTTTATCATTATCAACTAGGGGAAGATTGTTAGGAATTAAATTTGAGTTGATATTGACAAAACATGAAAGATGAAAGATTATTATGAAGACAAAGATGAAGAACCTAATATGTATTATTTAAAGTCTTTGTAACCCTAATCCTCTATTATATAAAGAGGATAGGGGCGTTCATTATTATATACAGGAGTCAAGATGTAACTCCATTAAAGGTGTGTGTGTGTAAACCTAGGCGTATGGTTCATGTTTAGACGCCTAGGGTTAGGGTTAGTGTTTGTTTAAGCCTCAAGGATCTTTGATCCCTGTTAGAGTGTAACCTTGCTATACTTGATTACATAGCATTGGGCCTAATTGTGTTAGTAGCTACTAGGAGATGATGACGAGAAAAACCTTGTAGCAATAATAATGATACTTTTCTTTATTCCGCTGCACATCGTGTTATTCATTATTATTGTTTATCCCACTTGCTCTAAACGATCCACGAAGTTGTTAATTATAACTTCACACTAACTATCTAAATTACAGGTAACCATGGAGACCAGGAGTTCTACCACCACCATTTCCATCATGCTCATGCAAGCATCACGAAGAAAAGTTCTCACGAAGACTAAGGCATAACAAAAGTTCAAAAGTCAAAGATTGAAGCTAAAAGAAGTGAGAACTACTTTAAGTATGAAGATCAAAAGTCAAAAGAAGTATGAGCATGGTGGAAAAGACGTAAAGATATCGTGATTAAAGAACGTTGGTGGAAGGCAGATCAAGACATTACCATATCACATCACAACAAGAACAAAGAACAAAAATTATAAAGACGGCGAAGCCGAAGAAGCAAAGAAGACGTCTAATGATCACAAAAAACAAGAACGAAGAACACATATCACAAAGCATGATTGGAACAAATGATCTAGCAAAGCTATTACACAAGGACTCAAAGTTCAAGACAACAAGCATCAAAGAAGATAAATGATCATCCATTTCTATTGATGGACCCATAACCCACATGTCACAGAATGAGATCTCATTGATCACCCCTTAGGGGGAGATTGTTGGAAACGCAAAAGTGATGATCATAAGTGTAATCAAAGAGAGATCTCAATGATCGTCCCTTAGGGGGAGATTGTTGGGAATGCTTAAAGTGACGACCATTATCGAGTCAATGAGTCTTGTAATATGGTCATGTAATAGCTCGTTAGAATCGTAAAAATATAGTCTACATGATAGTAGAAGTGTACCGTCTAGTTTAGTCTTAGCATTTACGTTAATGTTGAATTAGTGAAATATGTAAAGACGGCACACTTCCCTATTCTCATATCATGGAAGACTATATATATGTAATCCTCTCATTTTAGAGGTGTGGATTTGTGAATGGAAAGAGAAATCCTCTCTTATTCTCTTACTTGTTCTTTCTCTCTCTTAACACATCTTTCTCTCTCTAACATATTATATGTGTGTGAATTGATCTAAAAATGGTGACCTTCAGTTAATATGAATTAGTATGGTTTATGTATTTCAGTTATCATGGGTATCATGATTTATGTATGATAATGGGTATTGATGTTATTATGAATGAATGGTTAATCATATATTTTATGATGTTCATTTAATTTGCAAATGCTTATTGGTTTTGTTTATGGTACTGCGCCTATATTGCTTATTAAGAACTGCTTATGTTATTGCTTATTCATAACTGGTTATTGTACTGCTTATTTTTAAGGTTTTGTTAGGTGTAGTTTGTTATTGTAGTGTAGTTGTCTAAAGTCAAGATTTAAGAACAAGAAAATGAAGTATGGTTATTTTAAAGCCCTTATATTGATAAGCTGATGTTGTCTTTTGGGAAATGTAATTTGGACATTATGGTGTTTGTTCCTCTGTTGTTGATGCTCTGCTCATGAAGGTAGAGTTGAATGCAAATTTGGCTTTGCTATGTATACCATTACAACTGATTTTTCTTTTTTTTCTTCTTCCTTTTTTTTTTTTTTTTTTTTTTTTTTTTTTTTGATTTCCCTGCAAGGAGTATGAAGTATGGTTATTTTTAAAGTCCTTTTATTTTTTATTTTTTAATAAAATGAAAGCTAGATGCAAAATGATGGCACTTGTTTAGGCATACTTGTTTCGAAAGATGGTTGGATCTTCTGTTGTTTGACCATGAAACACATGTCATAGATTATATGCTACGAAAACAGCATCAGGTTGATTTTTTAAGATCCAAATAAAATGTGAATTTTGAGGAACTAGTTGAACTCATTTTTGTTTGCTTGTGGAGAGATGACAAACTTGTGGGATTGTACACAACTAATTAGGATTCGCTCAATTTAATAGTTGCTCGTTATAATAGTCGCTTAAGATTTTCCCTCCAATATAAAGTCAAACTTGAAATATTAAATTTTCGGTACTTTTTGTCCCCCACAATAGTTACGAGACTTAAGCGACTTACGTTCGTATCTTCTAAGCGACTTTTTTTAGCATGCAACTTGATTTAAACCAACGGATATATCTTCACGCAAAAACTCTCTATATTTTTTCATTTGTCAATCATATCAAATTTTTGTTGTTCTTCAAGGTTAGTAAATTTCCTCACCGGATAGGGTTAAGCGTTACCAACTTAGATCTTTTCAGTTTTAGTAGATATTAGTAGTTGTATGTTGACTCGTGTCAAAGTATAGTATATACGAGTACATAATAAGACCAAAAACCGACCAATAAGTCAATTCCTAGGTCGTTTAAATAATAAGCACATAAAACAAGAAAACAAAGCACAAATAAGGTTCTAACGCAAAGTAATCTAAAAACGGGCATTTAACGGGAATTCAACGGGTCTAAAAACCTAAATATCAAAATTTAACCCTAGAAGTGCAAATTTAATTTTTAAAAGTCCTAAATGAATAAAATTAATTTTAGAAAAAATAATTATATATATATATATATATATATATATATATAGAGTCCCCGGAATAGTACGCGCGCTAGCGCGCTACGGCTTACGCAGTTGATCGGATCAGATAGCCCGATCGAGCTTGTGTAGGTAGATGTTGTCTGGTAGGGCCGATAGTAATACACTGTGTGGGACGGAGTAAGGGCCCTTCTCCGCCCCTACGAGTCGTCCGGCAGAAAAGACTTTCTGAATGGGGTAAAAGAACTTGGGGTCGCCGATCTCTTCCTTAAAGATGGGGATGAGTCGATGTCGGTCGATGGTGTGAAAACACTTCCTGATGTCGAATTCCAAAAACCAGCGAGAGGTTCCCCACTCTTCTTTGATCCGTCTTAGGGCCGAGTGGCAGCCTCGACCCGAGCGGAAGTGCAATGTGTCTAGAAACTCGGGATCGTAAATGGATTCGAGTACCATTCTGATCGCCTCTTTCATGATCCTTTCTATAGGTAGAACTACTGTGAGCGGTCTAAACTATATATATATATATATATATATATATATATATATATATATATATATATATATATATATATATATATATATATATTATTAATTATGAATTAAAAACACTTTTAAACTAAAAATATTATTCAAAATACTAAAGTAATTGAGAAAAATCTGAAAATTTTAATAAAGGTACTTTAAGTTGACTAGAATCTAGGCAAAATAAAAAGGAATCACCAACTTATCTAAATAAGATGGAAATAAGCTAAATTGGCTGAATGCTTAAAAAGAAAAAAAAAAAAAAAGGTTTAAGTAAATATGGGATGCAATCCTAAACGAAAAAGACCCAAGGGCGCGGATGGTTGTGAGTGTGGTGTGTGAAGCGTGGTTGAGGTTGGGTAGAGGTCTTGGGTTCGAGCCTGACTCACCCTTGGCTTCCCCAACTTCCCATGTTATTTATTTTCCAAAATTTCTTTTTGAAACTTTTTAATAAGCTAAAAATAAGCAACTTTTGTGAAAACAATTTTTCTAAGACTTTATAAATAAGCTGGAAATAAGCTAAAGAAACTGACCAATACTAACTTAAGGTTAGTACTGCTAGTATTACAATTAAAACTGCTTAAGCTATTTCTAACTGAATAAGCTAACCAATAAGCTCTAGAGCTGAACAAAACCTAATCTATATATCTAATAAGCACTAAGGAACCTGAATAAGCAAAGATCAATAAGCAAAAAGCTCTGAAAACGCATAGTGTTAGCTTTTACAAATTAACCTATTACAACAATTAATCCTAACATAACTATTACAACCACTACGTAGACACATTGTTACCATAAGAAAGTTAAAGAACGAAGTTTAAATACACTTGCTGACAGTCGTACCACCGACATCCGGGTTTCCATCACCCATCACACCATCCTTAGGCAAATTCACATCCTTACATGCAACTGCATCCTTAAAAGCACCCACACACTCAACATCATCACCAACGGATTCAAAGTCATTCAAAAGTTTCCTACCTTTTAAACTGGTAGCTTGAAAACGACTTTCCTTTGGCACTTTTTGGATAACAGTAGATCGTCCAAGTGTATGAACATGATCAAGGTCATTAAAAAGCCTCTTACCCTTAAAAGGACTAGATTCCTTTGAGACATTTTGGATAAGAGTAGACCCTCCAACTGTAGGATCATCGTCAAAGTCATTAACAATAGACCTTAAAAAAGTCGGAGACCTACAACCACACTCACAGTCCTTTGGCACGTACGGGCTATTAACAGACCTTAAAAAATTGGGACAACTTAACAAGTCATCATTATATTCCATCTCTCCCCTCCCACTAAAAAGACTTGCTTCAACAAAAGGCTTAACATAAGGTGTCCTAAGGATACCTGGTGAATTTTGTTCTGCTTGTTGCCAGGAAATTATTTCTTCCAACGACATGTTTTCAATATCTTTTTTTTCATGACTTCTAACTTTAGACGTCACCTCATCGTCAGAGTCATCAAAAGGCAAGTTCTTATGATAGTGCTTAACTAATTCTGCTTGCGGTATTTGACTGACAAAGACTTCAATGAGCCCATGAATCTCAACAAATTCATACATTTTGTTCACATCATTATCAGTTTCAAC
Source organism: Artemisia tridentata subsp. tridentata (assembly GCA_021014915.2). NCBI lineage: Eukaryota > Viridiplantae > Streptophyta > Magnoliopsida > Asterales > Asteraceae > Artemisia > Artemisia tridentata. Next base: position 404,637,607 of record CP139508.1, read on the forward strand.
AATGGTTAAACCTTCTTCTAAGCTACACCTTGGTTTACAATAAAACCACGCCCATATATCCTCTTTTATGTTTTTCAACAAAAGGTCACACATTTCTTAATAAGATAACCTACTTGACCTAGATAACTTCAAGTCTATAATTTCTCCAGCAGCATACCTTAAGGGAAGATACATAAAAACACTACCATGATGTACCTCAAACACGACCTCATCAGCATTATGAGAGTTCCTGTGTAACAATTGAAAGAATTAAAACAGACATATATTATTACACAAACAATAAATATTTAAAAAGAATAGAAAAAATAACAGACAAAGTTACACCCATTGGTGAAACACAATATCATCACAGGTTGTTGATTCTGAATCAGTAGATCCCATCTCTTTGGTAAAAAATAAAAATACAAAGAAAACTATGTGGTTATTAGTTGATAGTTCCCAAGATAAAATGAATGACTTTCTAGGTTATGTGCATATAATAACATGTTGGATAATAGATCTAGTGCTTTTATCTCTCTTACATATAGGACAATAGATCTAGTGCTATTACGTGGAGGACAATACATAGAAACATGCATGGGTGGTTTTTTAGTGAAAATTTGCTTAAAAATGAATTATTTATTCGCTTTATTGATTAGTCACTTAATATTTTCCCTCCAGTTATTGATATTGAAAGCTCTTTTTAGCATGTGTGCGATTTCAGATGTAATCTTGTGGTTTTTACCTGAAGGGCAATACATGTAATCTAGTATTCATTGTAATTTGGATTTTCCCTCCCATTTCATAGTTATTTGTGATTTCCCGCTCATTTGTCTAAAATATGGTATGGTTATGGTTTATGCAACTGTGGTAATGTTTATGCAACTGTTGTATCTTGTATTGTATGGTTAATGAAATGGTAATGGTTTAACAGAGGTTTAATGTCATATTCAATGTAATGGAATGATAGCATGTAGCAAGTAAAGTGTCAAATGATCATAAATTGGAACCATGTAATTGAATGATACCATCTAGCAAGAACCATACATTGGACGGTCACACCGTCTAGCAAGAACCATACATGAATGTCTTCCATTTTTTGACACATGACATACAATACAGGTTACATTCGTATTCATCTACAAAAATTGTAACCGACATACCAATCACCTACATGGAATATAATCCTTCCCAGTTTTTTTACATATGGAAGCCAACTTATAGAAAACATAATCTAGTGCTTTTTTTTTTATCATAAGTCATCTTATATTTGACTGACAAAGACTTCAATGAGCCCATGAATCTCAACAAATTCATACATTTTGTTCACATCATTATCAGTTTCAACAATGGTTAAACCTTCTTCTAAGCTACACCTTAGTTTACAATAAAACCACGCCCATATATCCTCTTTTATGTTTTTCAACAAAAGGTCACACATTTCTTAATAAGATAACCTACTTGGCCTAGATAACTTCAAGTCTATAATTTCTCCAGCAGCATACCTTAAGGGAAGATACATAAAAACACTACCATGATGTACCTCAAACACGACCTCATCAGCATTATGAGAGTTTCTGTGTAACAATTGAAAGAATTAAAACAGACATATATTATTACACAAACAATAAATATTTAAAATAGAATAGAAAAAATAACAGACAAAGTTACACCCATTGGTGAAACACAATATCATCACAGGTTGTTGATTCTGAATCAGTAGATCCCATCTCTTTGGTAAAAAATAAAAATACAAAGAAAACTATGTGGTTATTAGTTGATAGTTCCCAAGATAAAATGAATGACTTTCTAGGTTATGTGCATATAATAACATGTTGGATAATAGATCTAGTGCTTTTATCTCTCTTACATATAGGACAATAGATCTATGCTATTACGTGGAGGACAATACATAGAAACATGCATGGGTGGTTTTTTAGTGAAAAGTCGCTTAAAAATGAATTATTTATTCGCTTTATTGACTAGTCACTTAATATTTTCCCTCCAGTTATTGATATTGAAAGCTCTTTTTAGCATGTGTGGGATTTCAGATGTAATCTTGTGGTTTTTACCTGAAGGGCAATACATGTAATCTAGTATTCATTGTAATTTGGATTTTCCCTCCCATTTCATAGTTATTTGTGATTTCCCGCTCATTTGTCTAAAATATGGTATGGTTATGGTTTATGCAACTGTGGTAATGTTTATGCAACTGTTGTATCTTGTATTGTATGGTTAATGAAATGGTAATGGTTTAACAGAGGTTTAATGTCATATTCAATGTAATGGAATGATAGCATGTAGCAAGTAAAGTGTCAAATGATCATAAATTGGAACCATGTAATTGAATGATACCATCTAGCAAGAACCATACATTGGACGGTCACACCATCTAGCAAGAACCATACATTGATGTCTTCCATTTTTTGACACATGACATACAATACAGGTTACATTCGTATTCATCTACAAAAATTGTAACCGACATACCAATCACCTACATGGAATATAATCCTTCCCAGTTTTTTTACATATGGAAGCCAACTTATAGAAAACATAATCTATTGCTTTTTTTTATCATAAGTCATCTTATACTTCCAAAAGTATGCATTCATGTGCTCTCCATACGCCAAAGCTACCGCAAGAGGGTTATCAACATGTATACTTAAGTTGTTACCCAACCTGTGCAATAGAATGCATACCCATACTCCACAGTCACCATATCGATCAGCTTGTCCGGGGACATTTTCAACAACTCGAAACGTGATCTTGTAATTTGGAATAGATATGGATTTGGCTTCCAAAACTTTACACGAATTTAGATACTTTGGAAGCATTACCTCGAAAGTTGCTCTCATTTTTTTACATTCCGGTCTATTCTTTTCTTTCGGCGTACCAAGTGTATCATAAATTGTTACAACTCCGGTACTAATTTGTAGCTCGGCGAGAAACCAGTGGTCCTTGGGTACATTAACTGGAAAGTAGACCTACATTTATACCAAAAATGGAAAAATAAACAAAAAACACGTATTTCAAAAGAGATACAGGTATCTACAAGAATAAATGGTGTTTATATACCCACCTTTTCAACACTGGACCAGGGCAAAGGATGCCGTTGACCGTTGGCGTAGTAGTCGCGCATATATCCTTCATGGAGATTAGACGAGAAAAATGGGCTAGCCATAGCCCAATCAGCATTGGAGGGTCTGAATTGCCACATTAGATCCACCCAAATATCCAAATGCTGTAATTTTTATATACAAATATGCAAATGGGTAAATTGAAATTATTGATTTATGTAAATTAAATTAGCATCTAATTATTAAGTACCTCATCACTAAGCCAACCTTTTTTGTGACCTCTGCCGTAAGCCAATAAAGCTAACCAGAATGGACGTTCAACAACGATGTCGAATTTACCCCAAGGAAAGTTATGACATGATTTAAGGCCTTTTTTTTTAAGAAAAATGTCCATATATTATGGAGTAGTTACCTTATTGTTGAAGGAACCAGGTGGCCGTGACAGATCCTGAAAAAATATAAAAAAAAATTAAAAAAAAAAAGTAAATAAAAAACAGATGAATGTATCGTATACTAGAAACGAGACTAGGATTTATTTATGCAGTTTGTTTATATATATATATATATATATATATATATATATATATATATATATATATATATATATATATATATATATATATATATATAAAAAGAAAAAAAAACTGAGTTAAGGTATGGTGTACCTCTACCCAAGGTTCCAACAAAATTTCTACGCCATCCTTTCCGAAAACACGGGGGAAAATAGTTCTTTTGTTTAGTCTCTGTGACCGCCTTGTGGGCAATGGTGGACTTTTAGGCGGTTGATTCAAAGCCTTACCTGTCTGCTTCGCACTCTTTAGCTGAACATCTTCCCCATAACCATATAAGGGCAAAGGTTCCTTTGCCGAGTCTTTGGGATTACAAGTTTTCTTTTTCCTAAAATCCATAAAAGGTGTCCTTAGAGCCTTACCTGGGTTCGTCTTTCTTTTAAGACGCATAAATACATTCTTTGGGCACGGTTCAGAATTGACTTTAACATCGTTATTCAGCTTTGGGCTGTTTATTTCAACGTTAACAATATCCATGATTTGATTCTGTAAGAAAACAAATAAAAGTACTCATATATTAAAAACTTCAGAAACATATATTGGTGTATTGATATACAAAGTACCTCAGAAACTTCAGTCAATGGCGTATTTAATTCTCCTTCTTTGGCAACCTCCTGATGCGTGTTGTTTTCAATTTTATGTAACATCGCCTTTCATGCTTTCTCAGCATCTTGATCAATTTTCTCAAACACTGCCTTTATTACTTTCTCATTTAACTGCTTTTGTACATTATCAGATACCATCGCTACAACCTTTGTGACATTATAATCATTTGTCTCATCAGCCTTATTCTTATCAGTTTCTAACATCTCCATGACCACTTTCTGACCATCATGAATATCTTTCTCGGCAATACCACCATACTTATCCAACAACCCCTCTACTAGTTTTTCACCATCATCATCTTCTTTTTGAGCAACATGATTATCCAGTGTTACAACCAAATCTATTGAATGACCGCCTTCTTGTATCGTATGACCATTTTGATCTTTCTCTCTTGACTGTAAGTGTACATGAAAACATAAATATGATATTAAAGTCAATGTAAAAAACAATTGTAAAAATGGTATTTGAAATTATATACGTACATCAACATCGTTGTTCTCTTTCATATCTAACAACGACTCGATCAGTTTCTGACCATCATGTTCATCTTCATGAGCATCACCACGATCCTTATCCGATAACGCCTCTCCTAGTTTATCACCATTGTAATCATCTTTTGAATCAACTTTATTACCTTCTTTCCCACCTTCTGGCACACCCTCTCCTAATTTGTCACCATCATTTTCAACTTTATCAGCAACATCAACATCCAGTGTTACATCACCAACATTGTTCTCTTCCGGGTAATCATCATCAAATAAATTGGACTGTAAGAAAACATGAAAACATATATAAGTTAAGAATCTTAATTGAACAAAAAAGTATAAAAAAGTGTATTTCGAATTATATACGTACATCAACATCATCGTTCTGTTCCATATCAGCATCATGGTCATCCTCTTTTGAACGTCCAATCAAATCAGAGCAATCATCATGAAATTGCTTGATCTGTAAGTATACATAAAAAAATAAATAAGATAAAAAACCGAATTTAATAAACAAATATACAAAGTGTTTAACGAATTGTATACGTACATCAACGGCATTGTTCTCTTCCATATCAACATCTTGATCATCCTCTTTTGAACGTTCAATCGAATCCATATCAACATCTTGATGATCATTTTCAAAATGCTTGCACTGTAAGTATACATGAAAACATAAATAAGATAAGAATCAGAATGTAGCAAACAACTAAAAAAAGTGTATTTCAAATTATATACGTACATCAACCGCCGATTGAGAAAATGGTTAATTCAAATTAGGTAACTGAATATCATTGGGATCATCAACTTGCATGTGATCACATAATGTGTCAACTACCGGGAAATGTTTTGTTGGAACACATAATGTCGCAAGTTGTGACATGGATGATGGATACGCTGCAGGGTCAAGATAAGTAAGATTGCCATGTCATCAACAACATTAGGGTTTGCTGTCTCGCATGATACATCAGTCTTTGTGATTAAGCTCTATAATTAACAACATATTAATATTACGGAAAAGAAACTAAAGATAGACTAAACATAACACTAAGCAACTCTGTAATTAAGCTTTACATTTTTATCATTACTGTCAGAGAACATCACATCTTGGTGATCAACTTCTCCATCTCGAGCTTCAACATCATTATGAATCGTGTTGATGCAAATAATGTTCTAAAAACGTTATTTATATCTTTCGATTATTTCACGTTTTGTGGATGACAAAATGTGAACTCACGTTACGTTAAAATTAACGTTAACAAGTTTTTAATCGGAAGATCCCGTTTCTACGCAAATCACTCTTGAACAAAGTTACAACTTGAACTAGTGATCAAAGAAGTGAATTTATGTTTTTAAAATTCACATTTTAAATGGGACAAAACATTTTTTCAAAAATACACATGACAAATTATTTTTGAAATATTAAGAAATGTTTTAATGGAAAAATTAGTTTGAAAATCACAACAGCTATTTTTCCCCCCAAAATCAGCTCCAACCTTCCCCAAATAAGTTTTCACCAGAAAAGACAAAATTTGGAGCGTCCTAGTCTACCACGGTTCCACTAAATTTAGTGGAGCCGTATGGTATTTAACGGAGCCGTCCGTACAGAATTTCTTTGTAACGTTCAGATTTTCTTTGCCTATAAATACCCACCTCTTTCACAGTTTTAGGCACCCTTCACACACAGAAAAATCCCTTAGCTAAATCCTCTCACACCTTTCACTTCTTAGGGTCATTTAGATTAGTTTTTCTTTGTTTCAAGAGTGATCCAATCATCCTTCAAGTGATCCTCTTCATACCTCTTCACTAGCAAGAGAAGAACACAAGTATCCAAGTTGATACAAGGTGTTGTCATCCCTCTTCATTAGCAAGAGAAGAACTCAAGTAATCAAGAAGATACTAGAGTTATAGTTGATAGGTTTTTGTAACACTTGTTACAACCTTGTTGTGTCTTAGCATACATCAAGTTTATTTTCTTTTTGTGAGTGAGAGTGAAGATCAAGTGTGATCTATAGAGATAGTGAACATCTCTTGAAGCCATTGGGCTTGTGTGATTGATCAAGAAGATCAAGGGTCATTAGGTTAGTGTTAGTTGAGTAGAGTGAAGTGAGTGTTGATCATTGTGATCGTGTTGAGATCTTGGTGATCTCTTGAAGCCATTGGGCTTGTATGTTTGGTCACGTGGACCTTGGTAGATTGGTGCTAGCTAAGATTAGCACTCGACATCTAGCTTAGTGTCGGTAAAAGGATAAGCGACGTGTACGGTTTTCTCCGCCTTAAGGGAGGTTGTTGACATAGTGCTTGAAACTCTCGAGTGTGGTACTCGGGGAGTGGAGTAGGGCGAAGAAGAGCTTCGTAGCCGAACCACTATAAATCCTCTGTCTCGGTTTGATCTTTCCAACTCTACTCTTTACTTTTATTATTTATCATTAGTTAGAATAGTGTCTAGTTCATATTGGTGTTGATTGATTACATATAAGTGTTCGAATCAAAGTTTCCAATATCATACTTTTAACACAAGATTTTTAAAAGAAGTTTTTAAACCGGTAAACTATTCAACCCCCCCTTCTAGTTTCCCACAATTGGTATCAAGAGCCACGTCAGTCAAGATTTTAAAGTATATTGTATTTTAAAACTTGAATCGATCAATGGATTCCGACAAATATCTAGAAGGGCAATCTATGCAAAGACCACCACTTTTCGAAATCGATTGTTTTATTTATTGGAAAACAAGATTCGAAACGTATGTGAAATCAAAAGACATTGATCTTTGGCATGTTATTACCGAGGGTGACTTTCAACCAATTCAAATGAATCCGGAAACTAAAAAGGATGAAATTGTTTCTTATGATAAACAAAGTGATGAACTAAAAAGAAAATTAGCCAAAAATAATGAGGCTAAAATGATGATTTATAATGCTTTGCCTAAAAAGGAATTCGAAAGAATTTTCATGCGTAATACGGCAAAAGATATTTGGAAAACTTTGTTAGTCTCTCACCAAGGTAATAACCAAGTCAAAGAGAACAAGATAGATCTTCTTGTTCAACAATATGAACAATTCTCCATTTCGGAGGATGAGTCAATAGATAATGCTTTTGCTAGATTTAATACTATTATCACTAGTCTTAAAGCTCTTGATGAAGGTTATTCTAGTAAGAACTATGTTAGGAAGTTTCTTAGAGCTCTACATCCTAAATGGAGAGCAAAGGTCACCGCCATTGAAGAGTCAAAGGACTTGGCGGCATTGTCACTCGATGAACTTATAGGAAACTTGAAAGTTCACGAGATGATCATCAAGAAAGACTCCGACATCGTCAAAGGCAAAAGTGAGAGATTAGATCTCTAGCATTAAAAGCCAGGAAGGAGTCTAGTGATGAGGAATGTTCGAGTTCCGATAGTGAAGATGAGGAATATGCATTAGCGGTTAGGGACTTTAAAAAGTTCTTTAGGAGAAGAGGTAGGTTCGTTAGGCAACCTCGTGATGAGAAGAAGACATCACAAAAGAACCATGTTGAAAAGAAAGGGACAAGTGATAGGAAATGCTTTAGATGCGGAAATCCTAATCATCTCATAGGAGAGTGTCCCAAGCCACCGAAAGTCAACAACCAACGAGCTCTCATAGGAGGCTCATGGAGTGATAGCGGTGATGATGAAGAAAAGAAGCCCAAGGACGAAACATGTCTAATGGCTCACGCTTCAAATGAGATATGCTTGGGAATCGACTTGGAGCCTGATGAATGGGTCAAGGATAGTGGATGCACTAACCACATGACGGGCAACCGAAGTCTATTCTCATCATACAAGGCATACAACGGAGGTAATGTCACTTTCGGTAGCAAACTTAAGGGCAACATTATTGGCAAAGGTACGATCACTCAAAACTCCCTCACTATTAGAAATGTTGAGCATGTAGATAACTTAGGATTTAATTTGCTTAGCATTAGTCAAATGGTAGATAATAAGTGTAGAGTTATATTCTCTGAAGAGGGTAGTGAGATCATTAAGGATGGTAAAACCATAGGCAAAGGAGTTAGGAGAAATGGCCTATTTGTTATGAAAATAGGAAATAAGCCTCAGGATAGGATATGCTTAGCAACCATAGATGATAACTCCACTCTATGGCATAGGAGATTAGGTCATGCCAATATGCGCTTGATACAATCATTGGCATCTAAGGAACTAGTTAGAGATCTACCAAAGATTAAGTTTGATCAACACTTTTGTGACGCTTGTAAAGTTGGAAAACAAGCTCATTCTAGTCACAAAGCTAAGAATATAGTCTCGACCTCTAGATTCCTAGAACTCCTTCATATGGACTTATTCGGTCCATCCGCCGTACGGAGCTATGGAGGAAACTACTACACCTTAGTAATAGTTGATGACTACTCTAGGTACACTTGGACTAGATTTCTTAAGAATAAGACTCAAGCCTTTGAGGAATTCGAGGTTTTTAGTAAGAAAGTCCAAAATCAACTAGGATGTACAATAGTTTCCATTAGGACGGATCATGGTCGGGAATTTGATAATGAAGTGCAATTTGGAGTATATTGTGATGCTAATGGTATTACTCACAATTTCTCAGCTCCACGCACTCCACAATCAAATGGGGTAGTAGAGCGGAAAAATCGTACTCTACAAGAAATGAGTAGAACGATGTTGAATGAACAATCAATTCCGCAAAAGTTTTGGTGTAATGCGGTGGACACCTCAACTTACATACTTAATAGGATTTTAATTAGGCCTATCTTAGGAAAAACCCCTTATGAAATCATGAAAGGTAGAAAACCTACTCTTGATTACTTTAGAGTGTTTGGAAGCAAGTGCTTCATACTAAACACTAAAGATTACCTCACCAAGTTTGACCCAAAGTCTTACGAAGGTGTCTTCCTAGGATACTCCCAAAATAGTAAAGCTTACATTGTCCTAAATAAGGAAACAATGAAAGTCGAAGAGTCACTTAACGTGACATTCGATGAAAGCCCTCCACCAACTAAGACATCACCCTTGGTGGATGATGACTTAGATGAGGAAGAAGCCGTTAAGGATAATGGCAAGAAAACCTTAGATGATGACATTGAGGATGAAATAGTTGAAATTGACGAAACTGTCAACATTAAGAAATCCAAGAACCATCCTATTGAAAATGTCATAGGAAACCTAAACCAAAGAACCCTTAGGTCACAAGCCCAAAACAAAAGTAATTTCTTTTGTTTTATATCAACCGTAGAACCTAAGAATGTCGGTGAAGCGATTAAGGATGAAAGTTGGATACTTGCCATGCAAGAGGAACTTAATCAATTCACTGCAAACCAAGTTTGGGAGTTGGTATCTCCTCCTAGGAATCAAACCATCATAGGAACTAAGTGGGTGTTTAGGAATAAACTCGACGAAAATGGCGTTGTGACTAGGAATAAGGCAAGGTTGGTAGCACAAGGCTATAACCAACAAGAAGGAATAGATTATGATGAAACCTATGCACCCGTAGCTAGATTAGAATCTATTAGAATACTCCTTGCCTATGCGTGTGCCTTAGACTTTAAATTGTACCAAATGGACGTGAAAAGTGCATTCCTAAATGGTTATATCAACGAGGAGGTATATGTTGCACAACCTCCGGGATTCGTTGATTTCGAACATCCGAATCATGTTTATAAACTCAAGAAAGCACTCTATGGTCGTAAGCAAGCTCCCAAAGCTTGGTATGATAGACTGAAAGCATTCTTGATTGAACATGAATATACCATGGGAGTTGTTGATAACACACTTTTCACAAAGAAAAGAGATTCACATCTCATCATTGTTCAAATATATGTCGACAACATCATATTTGGCTCAACTTGTCCAGAACTGTGCAATGATTTTTCTAAGATCATGCATGACGAGTTTGAGATGAGCATGATGGGCGAATTAAATTTCTTCCTTGGTTTACAAATTAAGCAAATGGAAGATGGTATCTTCTTTAATCAATCTAAGTATAGTAAGGAAATGCTTAAGAAGTTTAGTTTAGAAGAGTCTAAGCCCATGAAAACTCCCATGTCCACGGAAATAAAACTCACGAGAGATGAAGAAGGTGAGTCCGTGGATAGCACTAAGTATAGAGGTATGATAGGTAGTTTACTATACCTCACGGCAAGTAGGCCCGACATCATGTTTAGTGTCTGCCTTTGTGCTCGCTTCTAAGAGGATCCTAAAACCTCTCATCTTGAAGCGGTTAAGCGTATCTTCCGATACATTAAAGGCACTATACACTTGGGATTATTTTATCCCAAAGGGACCGGTATAGAAACTGTTGTCTATGCCGACTCTGATCATGCGGGAGATTACGTGGATCTGATGAACTCAAATAAGTACATTTTATTACCATCATTTATCCTATTTATTTGACTTGTTTTATTATATTATCTGTGAGAATTGATACGTTAATGTTTACTTTTGTAATTCTCAGGTAAAAACAAGTATTATGTGAAACTTGGCGATTTTGGACTAATTATGGAGCAAAACAAGCAAGTTAAGAGTCTACTGAAATGTACAAGATCAAGATCATTCTGCTCCAGATACGCCGCATCTTACTTATTCTATACGGCGCATCACTATCAAGATTTCACAAGATATTATCCAAGACAGCAAGGACATGCGCCGCATCTAAGAATGGAGTTACGCCGCATCTTCTGGCGGTGTACGAATATTCCTGAATATATTAATCTTGGACCCCACGCGAAGTTAAGTCAATGCGCCGCATCTACTTAACCTATGCGCCGCATCTTACCTCAGACAGAAACTATAAATACCCCAAGGCCAGACGAATTTCAGAGACTTTAGACTTTTGGTACGTACGATATACGAAGTACTGAAGCCCTAGGCCGAATTCAGTCGAAGTAGCAGCACAAGACACACCTTGAACAAAGATACGAGAGCTGTAAGAAGGTCCTGCATGTATTCAATTCATTAAGTAGTTTTGTTTTATTGTATTAGTACACTTTAATTGGTCAGGATTGATGGGCTTGTGTTATGTTATCATTCACTTCAACTCCCCTTAAAATTGCTTTCCCATTAATTAAAGTTTATATGTTGATGTCTTTGGTGACTTTTATTAGTACATTGATAACCTCTGTGTCTAGCTGAGCATTGCTTGGGTCGCCATGCCCCTTTGATGAACTCAAATAAGTACATTTTATTACTATCATTTTTCCTATTAATTTGACTTGTTTATTATATATATATATGAGGATTGATACTTAATCGTTTACTTTTGTAATTCTCAGGTAAAAATAAGCATTTGGTGAAACTTAGCGATTTTGGACTAATTATGGAGCAAAACATGCAAGAAGTTAAGAGTCTACTGAAATGAAGAAGATCAAGACTAATCTGCTCCAGATGCGCCGCATCTCACTCATTACATACGGCGCATCTCTATTAAGATTCCACCAGATACGATCCAAGATACAAGAGGACATGCGCCGCATCTAATCATGGAGTTACGCCGCATCTTCTGGCGGTGTACGAATATTCCTGAATATTATAATCTTGGACCCCACGCGAAGTTAAGTCAATGCGCCGCATCTACTTAATAGATGCGCCGCATCTTCCCTCAGACAGAAACTATAAATACCCCAAGACCAGACGAATTTCGAGAGCAATATATTAGATTCGAAGACCGAAGCAGCAGAACCCTAGGACGAATTCAGTCAAGGAGGCAGCACAAGATACACCAAACGAAGATACAAGAGCTGTAAGAAGGTGCTGCATGTGTTTAATTCATTAAGTAGTTTTGTTTTATTGTGTTAGCAAACTTTAATTCATCAGGATTGGTGGCCTGTGTAATGTGACAACGAAAGATTGCACTCCCTTTAATACTTGCTTTCCCATCAATTAAAGTTTATATGTTGATGTCTTTGGTTACTACTTATTAGTGCATTGATAACCTCTGTGTTTATTAGTGGCTTGCGGGCATTTGACTGCGGAAAATAATGTGGCTCCCACGGTTATTACTAAATTGATCACTTAGGAATAACTTTTAGACATAAGTAATCATTAAGGGTTTACTCGCCGATAAGAATAGGACCAACGAGAAAGGGTTAACTACATACACTTCATATAAAGCTATCAATAAAACAAGTGACAATCTACTTAATCATAAGGACAGCCCTCTTATTGTCTCGAGTATTTATCTGTGTACATGTGTGCTACTTGCTGATTCGTGCCTATTGGTTTATTTTATTATTTAATTGCAAACAAATCGTGCCAGTCTCTCAAGCTGAAACCCCCTTGCGTTAGGATATTAAAATACTGATTAGAATAACGAGATAATACGTTCCACTCTTAGTGATCGACACTCTACTTACCATTATATTCATACTGACCGGGTACACTGCTCGTTAAGTGTGTGTGTTATTGATAAGTCGGCTAAATATAAATTTAAAACTTGAGTAGGCATTAAAACTGCTAAACCGCAACGACACATCACGCGCATCAAGTTTTTGGCGCCGCTGCCGGGGAGTGAATTGTTATTATCTGTTAATTTGATTAGTATTTTAATTAGGTTTTTCTTTTTATTAGATTAATTGCATCATTGTATTATTTTGCATATTTGTTGTTTTGTGTGTTATTTGTTTGCTTTTATTTTTGTTTTTGTGTTTATTTTTGTTTGTGTGTTTTAATTTTTGTTTTTATTTTTCGTATTTTTTCTGTTCTGCTATCGTTGTACTGTGCTAAATCAAACGATACGGCGCATCTGATCTCTCAGATACGGCGTATTGCGTTTAATTTTTTAAATACAACGCGTTTAATTAATTCGATACGACGCATCTTTTCCCCAAGATACGGCGTATCTGTTTTTAATAAGAAAATTTTTTCTAAGCGATAAAGTAATACGACGCATCTGCTTTAGTAGATACGGCGTATCTGTTTTTGATTAAAAAAAATTTTCTAAACGTTAACGCCATACGACGCATCTGCTTTAGCAGATACGGCGTATCTATTATTTTAATTAAAAACAGTTTTCGAATTATTAAACAGATACAGCGCATCGATCTCTGTCGATACGGCGTATCCTCTGAATCAAAAATCTCGTATTTTGAAACATAACGAAAATACGGCACATTAACTTTCGTTAATACGACGTATTTAATTTTAAATAAATATCGATTTTTGATTAATTAATTCGATACGGCGCATTCATAAATTCTAAGCGGCGTATCTATTTTCTGGATAAAGTCTGATTAAATTTTAACGATTATAAGATACGGCGTATCCAACTTATTGGATACGGCGCATCAACAGCAGATATCAGAAGCTTTTATTTTACTTTGATTGTTTCACTCTTCTTTTGCACGAGTAAGTTTTTATTTCAGGAAGATGGACGATCCGGATATTACAATGGAAGAATATATCAGACTTGGAGAGGAAAGAGCCTTGAGCAATAATGGGATCTACGATTGGGAAAGAGCAAGATATGGTGCACAAGTCATTGATACGAAAGAAATCACTATGGAAGAATACTTGATTCTTGGACGAGAAAAGTCAAGGAAAGAAAGAAACAAATTGTCATTTCAACACACCTGGCGTATGCCAAGTGATGATGAAGAAGATTCATATACCGTGAAACCAATTCCAACAATTGTTATTGATAGTATTTTTTCTCCGGAAATTGTACAAGATGATGTGTATACGGAACCTTACGTTGAAGAATATTCTGCAATCGTATTACCACCATTAGACAATCCATCGGATGAAGATGATAAGTATTCTAATTTTGATTTCGAACCATTTGACGCCATAGTTTATGATGACATACCTCAGCCAGATTTTGACCCAACGAGGGATTTTGAAGAAATCTGGGATTACTTATTTAAGGATGAAATTCGGGACGATGCTGAAATTGCAAGACCACTAGTTGAAGATGGAGATTCACAATACGAATTGGAGTCACTTACAACACAAAGTGGTACAAATTTATTTAATATAATTAATCCCGTTACTAATAATCTTGCTAGTTTTTCTAAACAGGTTGCAAAACAAAAAGATGATGAGGTGAAATTTATCACACTACCTATTGAAGCACCTGTGATCAACCCGTATTTGGTGGAGCTCGAAGAAGAGTTTGGTGATGAGCTCTCAAACATTGCTATGATTGATGAAGATGATGATTTAGACCCTATGAAGTATATAGAGGAACTCGAACTTTTACTAGCCAAAGACCCTTTCTCATCTTCTGCGGAAGTCAATGGACGCCTTACTACCAAAGAGACTAACCAAGAAGAAACGGGACTCATTTTTTCTCAACGTACTACTCTTTCAGATGAAATGGTCAAGTCATCCAATTTATCAACCAAACCGGGTAAGAATAGGAAAGATGTACATATATTGCCAAGGTATGATCTTTATTTATTTCTTCCATCTTTAATAGCAAATTTACACTCTTTTCGTGTTTATTGCTACTATCACCCGCACTTGATCTCAAGTGGGGGGAACAACACCCTATTACACAGTAAATAAGGGTGGAGTCAGGCTCGTGACTCGAACAAAAATAAGCGCTTCGTGGGAGGCAACCCATGCTTATCTTTTATTTTAATTTTCTGTTTATGTGTCGAGTCAGTCAGGCCGCAGAGGATACGGCGCATCTCAATTCTGAGATGCGACGCATCTCCTGCAATGGTCATATCTTATTTTAATTTTTCTGCATTTTTATTTTCGACTTTAAAACTATTTATCAGTTTATTTTAATGCGGCGCATCCCTGGTTAAGGATGCGGCGCATCTTTATTCTGATCCGTATTTATTCCAGGCTCGATACGGCGTATCTTCTTCCATAAGATACGGCGCATCGACTGACCTGATGATTTTCAGTTTTAATTTTTAAGTTTTATTTTTCCTAACTACTAATGTATTATGCAAGTTTGAACCTTTCTTATCTTAGGTGTGTTTTAAAGTGTTGGTGGTATTATAGTTTCCTGGATTTCCTGTGGATACATCAAGTATGAAGCTTTAACGTTCTCATCCACAAGAAAGATGATTTTTGCTCTTATCAAATGGAGGATCATACCGAGCAAATCTCAGGGGAGTTTTCCTGTTCTAATTCTTTTATTTTCCAGTTTTTAACCTTTTATACAAACAACGAGGACGTTGTTTAACTTAAGTGGGGGGATTGGAGAATTAGAACACTTAACAATTACTTGTCCTAAACTTTTTCAAAAATTATGCTTAAAATGTGCTTAATATATCAAACTTAAAAATTTTTAGCATGTTTTTGTTTAAGATCTAAGTTGCATAGCTGCACACATGACGTTATTTTCAAAAATTGTGATTTTTCAAAATTCACAAATCTATGAGTGTGCCGGTGACTTGTAAACTTTAGAACTTGGCTTGTATACTATTCGAGACCACCATAATAAGTATTATATTTATATAATTGGAATGACTTGTCTAAATTGGTAAAATTCTAGGATTACACCCAAATAGCCTATTATATGTTATGTGTTATTAACTAACTACACTGGTTAGTTAACCCCCGTATAAACCTTTTTGTTACTCTCATTTTTAGAGTAAGATACCCCTAGAAAAACACTCAGAGCCATTCCTTTCGTTTCTTACACCTATGTTTAAAATGTTTCGTTACACCCTTACACCTTAGCCTACCCTGTAGATTAGAATCCGTGGTTGGTTAATTGCTATAGGCAAAGTGTGTTTCCTTACATTACCTGTGTTCGCGTGCGTAATTCATTATCTATGGTTAGGTCGGGAAATTGCACAATGCAATTGGAGTGAAAGTAAATATTGTATATCTTTGAGTTTATTTTTCGTGTATTTACTACTTTCACTATTACCGTTATTTCTGAAATATGAAAAGTATGGAAAAATTATCCAGAATTATCATTATAGTGATGTGGTGAAATTTTACACATCTATGTTTATGTTTGAAAAAAAAAAAAAAAAAAAAAAAAAAAAAAAAAAAAAAAAAAAATCGAAAAAATAAGAAAAGAAAAAGAAAAAGAGTTGGATGTTTGTTTTAACCAACTTATGTAAAGTTTTGTATTAAGTGGTCGATATCACCACTAAATGTTGTACTATATCTATGGATTGAATGGGAATTGGCAGTTATGGGAACGTCAATTAAGGTTTATTCTTTGATTAAGATCTTGTTGAGTATAATTCGTGTCTACCTAAAGCGTGTGTTTCAAGTGTTAAAGCGTGAGTTATTCAATGATATGAGTCTTATTCATGGGATGGTTGGGATAGTGATTAACCACACTTAGGATTTTAATTTATTTGTTTTGTTTATTTTTCATTTTACACCAATTTATATCCCAAATGTTATCCATGCCCTTTATTATTCTTTATCCAACCAAACCTTTGATTTATTGAGATTAGGGATTTGAGCAATCTTAAGTATCGTAGTCGTGGATTCGGCTATGTATTTATGATTTTGTCGCCCTTTTTGATATATTATTATTGGTGAAGTTTGGACCTATCTTTAGCCTATTCGAGTTAAGGATTTGAGCAATTGCAAGTATCGTGTTCGTGGATTCGATCATGTATTTGTGATTTTGTCGCCTTTTCTGGAATTTGAGATCGATAGTGAAAGAAAATAATTAACCCTTAAGCCTACAAACCCTTTTTACCGCTTTAGACTTGTTATTCCTTAGCTTTAGTGGAGGAGATTTGTATACTTGCCAAGCTTATGATAGAATATTCGTCACGACTGGACAGTTAAACGATTAGATTTGCTTTTATCAACTTATTTTACTTTACTTCTAATTCGTTAAGTGTTTAGTTGTGTGATTTTGAAATAAACAAATACATGCTTAAATATAAAAATAAATCCTAACATCTTTTAGGATACATTTTCATAAGAGAAATTCTAAGGTTTACTTGGGGACAAGTAAAGTTCAAGTGGGGGGATATTTGATGAACTCAAATAAGTACATTTTATTACTATCATTTATCCTATTAATTTGACTTGTTTTATTATATTATGTATGAGGATTGATACTTAATCGTTTACTTTTGTAATTCTCAGGTAAAAACAAGCATTTGGTGAAACTTAGCGATTTTGGACTAATTATGGAGCAAAACATGCAAGAAGTTAAGAGTCTACTGAAATGAAGAAGATCAAGACTAATCTGCTCCAGATGCGCCGCATCTCACTCATTACATACGGCGCATCTCTATTAAGATTCCACCAGATACGATCCAAGATACAAGAGGACATGCGCCGCATCTAATCATGGAGTTACGCCGCATCTTCTGGCGGTGTACGAATATTCCTGAATATTATAATCTTGGACCCCACGCGAAGTTAAGTCAATGCGCCGCATCTACTTAATAGATGCGCCGCATCTTCCCTCAGACAGAAACTATAAATACCCCAAGACCAGACGAATTTCGAGAGCAATATATTAGATTCGAAGACCGAAGCAGCAGAACCCTAGGACGAATTCAGTCAAGGAGGCAGCACAAGACACACCAAACGAAGATACAAGAGCTGTAAGAAGGTGCTGCATGTGTTTAATTCATTAAGTAGTTTTGTTTTATTGTGTTAGCAAACTTTAATTCATCAGGATTGGTGGCCTGTGTAATGTGACAACGAAAGATTGCACTCCCTTTAATACTTGCTTTCCCATCAATTAAAGTTTATATGTTGATGTCTTTGGTTACTACTTATTAGTGCATTGATAACCTCTGTGTTTATTAGTGGCTTGCGGGCATTTGACTGCGGAAAATAATGTGGCTCCCACGGTTATTACTAAATTGATCACTTAGGAATAACTTTTAGACATAAGTAATCATTAAGGGTTTACTCGCCGATAAGAATAGGACCAACGAGAAAGGGTTAACTACATACACTTCATATAAAGCTATCAATAAAACAAGTGACAATCTACTTAATCATAAGGACAGCCCTCTTATTGTCTCGAGTATTTATCTGTGTACGTGTGTGCTACTTGCTGATTCGTGCCTATTGGTTTATTTTATTATTTAATTGCAAACAAATCGTGCCAGTCTCTCAGGCTGAAACCCCCTTGCGTTAGGATATTAAAATACTGATTAGAATAACGAGATAATACGTTCCACTCTTAGTGATCGACACTCTACTTACCATTATATTCATACTGACCGGGTACACTGCTCGTTAAGTGTGTGTGTTATTGATAAGTCGGCTAAATATAAATTTAAAACTTGAGTAGGCATTAAAACTGCTAAACCGCAACGACACATCACGCGCATCACCCTTCCTCGCCTGTTTATTAGATCGCCTATGCATTCTATCGTCTGTAGAAAAGTAGGAAGAAAGATAAATGGGATAGTCATAAGTAATCATTAAGGGTTTACTCGCCGATAAGATTAGAACCAACGAGAAAGGACTTAATCTCGGTGCGTTGCATCGAACTATACACTTCATATAAAACTAGCAATAAAACAAGTGACAAGCTACTTAACTATCAGGACAGGTCTTCTTATTGTCTCAAGTATTTATCTGTGTATGTGTGTGCTACTCGCTGATTCGTGCTCATTAGTTTAGTTTATTATTTAATCACAACCAAACCGTGCCAGTCTCTCAGGCTGAACCCCCTTGCGTTAGATTAGGTTGTATAGCTAACTTAAGATATTAAAATACTGATTAGAATAACTAGATAATACGTTCCACTCTTAGTGATCGACACTCTACTTACCATTATATTCATACTGACCAGGTACACTGCTCGTTAAAGTGTGTGTTATTGATAAGTCGGCTAAATATAAATTTAAAACTTGAATACTGCTAAAACCACAACGACATACCGTGGGTATAAATTAGAGCAATAACACGCACCGCATCAAGTTTTTGGCGCCGTTGCCGGGGAGTGAATTGTTATTATCTGTTAATTTGATTAGTATTTTAATTAGGTTTTTCTTTTTAATTTTTAATCTAACCGCTAACCGTGTTGTGTATTAGATTAATTGCATTCATTGTATTATTTGCATATTTTCTGTTTTGTGTGTTATTTGTTTTCTTTTATTTTTGTTGCTTTTCGTTTGTGTTTATTTTTGTTTTTATTTTTCTGTTTTTCTGCATACTGCTATCGTTGTACTGAGCTAATTCTATCGATACGGCGCATCTTTCTGAATCAAAAATCTTG
This sequence comes from Artemisia tridentata subsp. tridentata, assembly GCA_021014915.2. Classification (NCBI taxonomy): domain Eukaryota; kingdom Viridiplantae; phylum Streptophyta; class Magnoliopsida; order Asterales; family Asteraceae; genus Artemisia; species Artemisia tridentata. The sequence continues at coordinate 404,657,442 of CP139508.1, forward strand.
TATTTTGAAACGTAACGAAAATACGGCGCATTAACTTTTGTTAATACGACGCATTTAATTTTAAATAAATATCGATTTTTGATAATTAAAACTGATACGGCGCATTCTAAATTTATAAGCGGCGTATCTATTTTCTGAATAAAAGTCTGATTAAATTTTAACGTAATAAGATACGGCGTATCCCATTTATAGGATACGGCGCATCGTCAGCTGATATCAGCAACTTTTATTTTACTTTGATTGTTTCACTCTTCTTTTGCACGAGTAAGTTTTATTTCAGGAAGATGGACGATCCGGATATTACAATGGAAGAATACTTGTTGCTGAAAATGGTTAAGTCAAAGAAAGAAAGAAACAAATTGCCGTTTCAACACACTTGGTGTGTGTCGAATGATGATGAAGAAGATTCATATACCGTGAAACCAATTCCGGCAATTGTTCTTGATAGTACTTTTTCTCCGGAGATTGCACAAGATGATGTGTATACGGAACCTTACGTTGAAGAATATTCTGCAATCATATTACCACCATTAGACAATCCAACGGATGAAGATGAAAAGTATTCTAATTTTGATTTCGAACCATTTGACGCCATAGTTTATGATGACATACCTCAACCAGATTTTGACCCAACGAGGGTTTTTGAAGAAATCTGGGATTACTTATTTAAGGATGAAATTCGGGACGATACTGAAATTGCAAGACCACTAGTTGAAGATGGAGATTCACAAGATGAATTGGAGTCACTTACAACACAAAGTGGTACAAATTTATTTAATATTATTAATCCCGTTACTAATAATCTTGCTAGTTTTCCTAAACAGGTTGCAAAACAAAAAGATGATGAGGTGAAATTTATTACATTACCTATTGAAGCACCTGTGATCAACCCGTATTTGGTGGAGCTCGAAGAAGAATTTGGTGATGAGCTCTTAAGCATTGCTATGATTGATGAAGATGATGATTTCGACCCTATGAAGGATATAGAGGAACTTGAACTTTTACTTGCCAAAGACCCTTTCTCATCTTCTGCGGAAGTCAAGGGACGCCTTACTACCAAAGAGACTAACCAAGAAGAAATGAGACTCATTTTTCCTCAACATACTACTCTTTCAGATGAAGTGGTCGAGTCATCCAATTTATCAACCAAACGGGTAAGGATAGGAAAGATGTACATATATTGCCAAGGTATGATCTTTATTTATTTCTTCCATCTTTACTAGTATATTTACACTCTTTTCGTGTTTATTGCTATTATCACCCGCACTTGATCCCAAGTGGGGGGAACAACACCCTATTACACAGTAAATAAGGGTGGAGTCAGGCTCGTGACTCGAACAAAAACAAGCGCTTCGTGGGAGACAACCCATGCTTATCTTTTATTTTATTTTCTGATTTTGCATTGAGTCAGTCAGGCCCGCAGAAGATACGGCGCATCTCAATCCTGAGATGCGACGCATCTCCTGCACTGGTCATATCTTACTTTATTTTCTGCATTTTTATTTTTTACTTTAAAACTCTTTGTCAATATATTTAATGCGGCGCATCCCTGGTTAAGGATGCGACGCATCTTTTATTCTGATTCGTATTTATTCCAGGCTCGATACGGCGTATCTTCTTCCATAAGATACGGCGCATCGACTGACCTGATGATTTTCAGTTTTAACTTTTACATTTTATTTTCACTAACTACTAATGTATTATGCAAGTTTGAACCTTCTTAATTCAGGTGTGTTAAAGTCTTGATGGTATTATAGATTCCTGCATTTCCTGTGGATACATCAATTATGAAGCTTAAACGTTCTCATCCACAAGAAAGATGATTTTTGCTCTTATACAAATAATGGAGGATCATACCGAGCAAATCTCAGGGGAGTTTTTCTGTTCTAATTATTTTATTTTCCAGTTTTTAATCTTTGATACAAACAACGAGGACGTTGTTTAACTTAAGTGGGGGGATTGGAGAATTAGAACACTTACTTGTCCTAAACTTTTCAAAATATGCTTAAAATGTGCTTAATATATCAAAATTTAAAATTTTTAGCATGTTTTTGTTTAAAGTCTAAATTGCATAGCTGCACACATGACGTTATTTTCAAAAATTGTGACTTTTCAAAAATTCACAAATCTATGAGTGTGCCGGTGACTTGTAAACTTTAGAACTTGGCGTGTATACTATTCGAGACCACCATAATAAGTATTATTTATATAATTGGAATGACTTGTCTAAATTGGTAAATTTCTAGGATTACACCCAAATAGCCTTTATATGTTATGTGATATTAGCTAACTACACTGGTTAGTTAACCCCCGTATAAACCTTTTGTTACTCTCACTTTTAGAGTAAGATACCCCTAGAAAAACACTCAGAGCCATTCCTTTCGTTTCTTACACCTTTGTTATAATGTATCGTTACACCCTTACACCTTAGCCTACCCTGTAGATTAAAATCCGTGGTTGGTTAATTGCTTTAGGCAAAGTGTGTTTCCTTACATTACCTGTGTTCGCGTGCGTAATTCATTATCTATGGTTAGGTCGGGAAATTGCACAATGCAATTGGAGTGAAAGTAAATATTGTATATCTTTGAGTTTATTTTTCGTGTGTTTACTATTTTCACTATTACCGTTATTTCTGAAGTCATGAAAAGTATGGAAAAATTATCCAGAGTTATCGTTATAGTGATGTGGTGAAATTGTACACATCTATGTTTATGTTTCAAGTTAAAAAAAAAAAAAAAAAAAAAAAAAAAAAAAAAAAAAAAAAATAGAAAAGAAAAAGGAAAAGTTGGATGTTTGCTTTAACCAACTTATGTTAAGTTTTGTATTAAGTGGTTGATATCACCACTAGTTGTTGTATATTATATCTATGGATTGAATGGGAGTTGAACGTTATGGGAACGCCAACTAAAGGTTATTCTTTGATTGAGATCTTGTTGAGTATAATTTCGTGTCTACCTAAAGCGTGTGTTTCAAGTGTTAAAGCGTGAGTTATTCTATGATATGAGTCTTATTCATGGGATGGTTGGGATAGTGATTAACCACACTTAGGATTTTAATTTATCTGTTTTGTTTATTTTTTCATTTTACACCAATTTATATCCCAAATATTATCCATACCCTATATTATTCTTTATCCAAACCTTTGATTTATTGAGATTAGGGATTTGAGCAATCTTAAGTATCGTAGTCATGGATTCGGCTATTATTTATGATTTTGTCGCCCTTTTTGATATAATATTATTGGTGAAGATTACTTGGTCCTATCTTTAGCCTATTCGAGTTAAGGATTTGAGCAATTGCAAGTATCGTGTTCGTGAATTCGATCATGTATTTGTGATTTTGTCGCCTTTTCTGGAATTTGAGATCGATAGAGATTAAGGAGAATGATTGACCCTTAACCAAGAAACCCTATTTACCGCTCTAGACTTGTTATTCCTTGGCTTTAGTGGGGGAGATGTGTATACTTGCCAAGCTTATGATAGAATATTCGTCACGACTGGACAGTTAAACGATTAGATTTGCTTTTATCAAATTATTTTATTTTACTTCTAATTCGTTAAGTGTTTGGTTGTGTGATTATGACAAAAATGAATACATGCTTAAATATAAAAAATAAATCCTAATATCTTTTAGGATACATTTTCATAAGATTAATTCTAAGGTTTACTTGGGGACAAGTAAAGTTCAAGTGGGGGGATATTTGATGAACTCAAATAAGTACATTTTATTACCATCATTTATCCTATTTATTTGACTTGTTTTATTATATTATCTGTGAGAATTGATACGTTAATGTTTACTTTTGTAATTCTCAGGTAAAAACAAGTATTATGTGAAACTTGGCGATTTTGGACTAATTATGGAGCAAAACAAGCAAGAAGTTAAGAGTCTACTGAAATGTACAAGATCAAGATCATTCTGCTCCAGATACGCCGCATCTTACTTATTCTATACGGCGCATCACTATCAAGATTTCACAAGATATTATCCAAGACAGCAAGGACATGCGCCGCATCTAAGAATGGAGTTACGCCGCATCTTCTGGCGGTGTACGAATATTCCTGAATATATTAATCTTGGACCCCACGCGAAGTTAAGTCAATGCGCCGCATCTACTTAACCTATGCGCCACATCTTACCTCAGACAGAAACTATAAATACCCCAAGGCCAGACGAATTTCAGAGACTTTAGACTTTTGGTACGTACGATATACGAAGGACAGAAGCCCTAGGCCGAATTCAGTCGAAGTAGCAGCACAAGACACACCTTGAACAAAGATACGAGAGCTGTAAGAAGGTCCTGCATGTATTCAATTCATTAAGTAGTTTTGTTTTATTGTATTAGTACACTTTAATTGGTCAGGATTGATGGGCTTGTGTTATGTTATCATTCACTTCAACTCCCCTTAAAATTGCTTTCCCATTAATTAAAGTTTATATGTTGATGTCTTTGGTGACTTTTATTAGTGCATTGATAACCTCTGTGTCTAGTTGAGCATTGCTTGGGTCGCCATGCCCCTTCCTCGCCTGTTTATTAGATCGCCTATGCATTCTATCGTCTGTAGAAAAGTAGGAAGAAAGATAAATGGGATAGTCATAAGTAATCATTAAGGGTTTACTCTCCGATAAGATTAGAACCAACGAGAAAGGACTTAATCTCGGTGCGTTGCATCGAACTATACACTTCATATAAAACTAGCAATAAAACAAGTGACAAGCTACTTAACTATCAGGACAGGTCTTCTTATTGTCTCAAGTATTTATCTGTGTACGTGTGTGCTACTCGCTGATTCGTGCTCATTAGTTTAGTTTATTATTTAATCACAACCAAACCGTGCCAGTCTCTCAGGCTGAACCCCCTTGCGTTAGATTAGGTTGTATAGCTAACTTAAGATATTAAAATACTGATTAGAATAACTAGATAATACGTTCCACTCTTAGTGATCGACACTCTACTTACCATTATATTCATACTGACCGGGTACACTGCTCGTTAAAGTGTGTGTTATTGATAAGTCGGCTAAATATAAATTTAAAACTTGAATACTGCTAAAACCACAACGACATACCGTGGGTATAAATTAGAGCAATATCACGCACCACATCAGGATCGAAAAAGCACGAGTGGCGTTTGTACCTTCATGGGTTGTTGTCTAACTTCTTGGTTCTCCAAGAAACAAACGGCTCTTGCCATCTCCACTACCGAAGCCGAGTACGTAAGCGCCGGAAAGGCATGTCAGCAAGCACTATGGATGAAACAAGCCCTTAACGACTATAGCATACACTTAGATGATGTTCCTATTATGTGTGACAATAAAGGTGCTATTGACTTGAGCAAAAACCCTGTCCAACACTCCCGTACTAAAACACATTGAAATTCGCCACCACTTCCTTCGCGATAATATTCAGAAAGGAAATATTTCCATTGAGAAAGTTCCTTCTCAGGACAACATCGCTGCCATACTAACCAAACCTCTCAAACGAGAATCCTTTAACTACCTCCGTCTAGGTCTAGGAATGTTGGAACATATTCCATAAATCTCATGACTCTTGAAGTCATCCCGTGTGTCTCGTCTAGTCAAGTTTAGGAACCCCTAGTCATAAGAATTTGTTACGTACAAATTCTTTCCTCGTGTCATAAGATCTCACTAAAACAGCGAGACTTATTCGTCAAAAATCAAAATGGGACAGAAAACAGTCCCAGCAGATCACGGCTCCACTAAATGTGGCACGACACCATTAAATTTAACGATACCGTGGAACCGTGCATCTGGAACATTCAGGATTTCAGTCCCCTTTTTCCACATTACTCATCACAAACCCTCTCAATCTCAGCAACTGCTGTCATAACCTAACCTCACAACCCAAAACTCAATTACACCTCTTCAAGATCATATTCAAGACATTGATTTCAAGATCTTCAATCATTTTACCATTTTCTACATAAGTTGTAAGTTATCTTACTCTAATTTATTTCTAATTTTGAGTCTAGGGTTTTTCATTGATGAAAATTGAATTGGGGATTTTCACCTTTTTCTAGGAATGTTTCAAAATTAGAAGTCATCAACACTAAAACACCCCAATTCCATCAATTTTAAAATCTCACAAAATTAGGATCATGAAATTGTTCTTTTTCATGCATTGTTGATGCAAACTAAAAACACTTTCTCATGCATTCATGATCTCACAAATATTATTCGAATTACATAATCAATATGTACTTTTCGACATATTTGTTTGAGCTAAAGTGAAATCAGGAGTGTTTGGGTAATCTCATTATTTTTCTTTTGAGTCGAGATTACCGCACCTCCACATAGTCTGCATATAGGCACACACTAGGCACGTGTTGTATGCAACTGGTTTTTGTTCTAAATTTTTCTTAAAATTTTCTTATAGGACACAAAAATGTCTCATGAATATGATTTTGATCATCTCCTAACCGATACCTATACACCCGAAATCTCACGTGAACCCACTACACCCGGTAACCACATTCGTGCCTATGTCAATCTTGAAACCCGTCGGTTTCATGAAGGCCGTGTCGTTGATCCATCCCTAGTTTACCACCGGGACATCAACACTTCCTTTAGAGCTATAGGATTCGATTGTCTACTCCACATTAACGAGTACATTTGTCCTCGCTTTGTGTTGGAGTTCTTCCGACAAGTTGAACTCGTACGTAACGAGGATCAATCCTTGTCACTTTGGTTTTGGGTCAAAAACTTCAAATACGTTCTAACTCTTGAGCAATTTGCTCAAATCCTTAGAATACCCAATCATGGGCAATGTGCCTATACTGAAGATTGGTGTCTTGAGTCTCTCTTTCACTATCGTGAGGAGAATAGTCCGTACTGTTCGTACATACCCTCTCCAACCGAACTAACCAAAATCATCCGTACTCACCCTCACCCTCATCCAACGAAAATTCGTTTGGAAGAAGTGCGTCATGAACTACTTTCTTGGGCAGTCATCCTGCGAGAAAATGTTCTAAGTCTCACAGGAAATCGTGAGCAACTCCCGGCGTGTTGTGCTCATATGATTTACTGTCTCTTAACCCAACAACCTTACAATCTTGCTTACTTCTTCGCTAAGCGAATTGTTCATCTCAAGGGTAACAAGAATAAATTGATACCCTACGGGATGTTCCTAACCCGTCTCTATCATCACTTCATGACCTTTCACCCTTACCTTCATGGTCCTCAATACTCCCTCTTCACACCTGTCATGAAACCCATAACCGAGTCATATGTCTCAACCATCCTCATTTCGAATTCACCACCCACTATGCACCCTTTGATGATCCTAATCATGAGAATGAGACAAATACTCAAGACGAGAGTGTGACAAGAAGGGGGAATGCTCAAGTCATAAGTAGTTAGGAAGAGATTTATGTCTCTCACTAGGGTTTATTACTAATAGATAATTTTAGGAATTAATGTTCAAATTATCTTACATGCTTACATGAATATTCTATGTGATATTTGAATGATATTTTATCTTGTCCTTTTATGCTTGCATGCTTATGATTATTTAAGAACATTGCATGATCATCCTTATGTGCTAGATGTAGCATTGTATGGATATATTAGGAAAATAAGTACCTAGTGAGTTGAGGCATTTTCATTTCCAGGAATTAGTTTCCCTAGAAAATTCCCCCTATCTGCCCAAAACTAGCCTGCAAAGAAATTTTCGTGCCAACAGTGTCACGGCACCACTAAATAGGGACGGCACCGTTAAATTTAACGGTACCATGGGGTATTTAACGGAGCCGTGACCCTGTATAACGATTTTCCATTGCTCCTACTTCCCTATACCCTAACTCAACCTGCAAACCTTGCACCCTCACTTCACCTAGGATTCCCCTCCTACACCATAGATCACTTATTCAAATTTCACCATTCTATTTAACTCACCCTTGCAACTATCTTGCACTTCACCTCAACCTCCCATCACACAAATACCATTCCTCACAATGGTTCACCTCTACCAAATCATCCAGAAACCTAGATAACGTAAACCACCCTCAATAACCACTCTTGTGATCTCACAAGGTGATTTTAAGCCTCACACCTTCCCAAGCCACTGCACTTTACCTTCAACCTCATCACACAAAAACCATGCTCCTACACAACATCTTCAATCATCTAATTCACACTAACACATCAATGACGTAAAACCACCCTCACCCCATTGGACAAATATGACATGCCCCACTTCCCACCTCCAACAAACCATCACCACCATGCACCATCTCCTATCACCTACACAACCACCACCTATTCCCTATATGGAGTACTACATCTTACCCATGAATTGCCATGCAATTTACTCCACAACCTACCACGTACATCTCCATCATGCCCCAACAACCTCTTTAGTCAAGGAGCCAGATTGCCCATTTCACTTCTTAAGAGTCGAATTTTCATGTTCTACTTTATAGAACATCTCTTGACACCTCCACCACCTCAAATGGGGCCCCAATCTCCACCACCTCCTAACCAAAACAACTAAACACTTGCTTGTTTAGTCCTCCACAATAAACTCTTAGGACCCCTCTTGGAAATGAAGCTTGCCTCTAGTCATTAGGAATTTAGGCTTCTTGTTATCTTTCTTTGTGCTTTCTATGTAGTCATACATTACTATGACACTTGTTTGTTTTATGAATGAATGTTTTTATGTGGAGGTTTTCCTTTTAAAGGATTGGTTATTTGTCATAATGTGCTACTTGTTAGATATTGTATATTTGTCGTCTAACTTTGTTTTGTAGCACGATCCATTGCTCGATTCCTTGGTGTTCTCCAAATGAGGGGGAGTACACATCAAGGGGGAGCCTTAACCACCTTTTTGATTTGACAAAAAGGGGGAGAAATGGGAGTAAACTCATTAAAAACTTGTTAAAACTAATTTTAACCTAAAATGAGTTTATATTTTGTCATCATCAAAAAGGGGGAGATTGTTGATGCAAATAATGTTCTAAAAACGTTATTTATATCTTTCGATTACTTCACGTTTTGAGGATGACAAAATGTGAACTCACGTTACGTTAAAATTAACGTTAACAAGTTTTTAATCGGAAGATCCCATTTCTACGCAAATCACTCTTGAACAAAGTTACAACTTGAACTAGTGATCAAAGAAGTGAATTTATGTTTTTAAAATTCACATTTTAAATGGGACAAAATATTTTTTCAAAAATACACATGATAAATTATTTTTGAAATATTAAGAAATGTTTTAATGGAAAAATTAGTTTGAAAATCACAACAGCTATTTTCCCCCTCAAAATCAGCTCCAACCTTCCCCAAATAAGTTTTCACCAGAAAAGACAAAATTTGGAGCGTCCTAGTCTACCACGGCTCCATGGTTCCACTAAATTTAGTGGAGCCGTATGGTATTTAACGGAGCCGTCCGTACATAATTTCTTTGTAACGTTCAGATTTTCTTTGCCTATAAATACCCACCTCTTTCACAGTTTTAGGCACCCTTCACACAAAAAAAAATCCCTTAGCTAAATCCTCTCACACCTTTCACTTCTTAGGATCATTTAGATTAGTTTTTCTTTGTTTCAAGAGTGATCCAATCATTCTTCAAGTGATCCTCTTCATACCTCTTCACTAGCAAGAGAAGAACACAAGTATCCAAGTTGATACAAGGTGTTGTCATCCCTCTTCATTAGCAAGAGAAGAACTCAAGTAATCAAGAAGATACTAGAGTTATAGTTGATAGGTTTTTGTAACACTTGTTACAACCTTGTTGTGTCTTAGCATACATCAAGTTTATTTTCTTTTTGTGAGTGAGAGTGAAGATCAAGTGTGATCTATAGAGATAGTGAACATCTCTTGAAGCCATTGGGCTTGTGTGATTGATCAAGAAGATCAAGGGTCATTAGGTTAGTGTTAGTTGAGTAGAGTGAAGTGAGTGTTGATCATTGTGATCGTGTTGAGATCTTGGTGATCTCTTGAAGCCATTGGGCTTGTGTGTTTGGTCACGTGGACCTTGGTAGATTGGTGCTAGCTAAGATTAGCACTCGACATCTAGCTTAGTGTCGGTAAAAGGATAAGCGACGTGTACGATTTTCTCCGCCTTAAGGGAGGTTGTTGACATAGTGCTTGAAACTCTCGAGTGTGGTACTCGGGGAGTGGAGTAGGGCGAAGAAGAGCTTCGTAGCCGAACCACTATAAATCCTCTGTCTCGGTTTGATCTTTCCAACTCTACTCTTTACTTTTATTATTTATCATTAGTTAGAATAGTGTCTAGTTCATATTGGTGTTGATTGATTACATATAAGTGTTCAAATCAAAGTTTCCAATATCATACTTTTAACACAAGATTTTTAAAAGAAGTTTTTAAACCGGTAAACTATTCAACCCCCCTTTTAGTTTCCCACAAATCGGGCTTGATGTCTGAAATTCAAAATATACCAAAATTTAACAAATTTGGTAATAATAATAATAATAATAATAATAATAATAATAATAATAATAATAATAATAATAATAATAATAATAATAATAATAATAAGTGCGCAAGTATTGGATGTGGGTTCATCCCCTTCTCTTTCTCTTCTTTTAGGGAACTTGAAAAGGATGCAGTGACCTTATTGAAGCGTATTCGAAAGTTCTCGATGACTCAAGACATTGGAGCACGTGCTGCTGCTCATATTTTTAGTAGGATTAGCTTTTCTATAGCTAGAGGAGTGAAGGCCCAGTTAGTATCTCGGCTCCCCACTAACTTCTTGTAAATCCTATGTGTTTTTATAAAGTGATGTTATTAAAAAAAAAATAAAATAATATAATAATAATAATAATAATAATAATAATAATAATAATAATAATAATAATAATAATAATAATAATAATAATAATAATATAATAATAATAATAATAATAATTGCCCGCCATTTACTACCGAGGTTTTTTGGCCAACCGAAGACCCAGAAGCAGGCTCGCGGTGTCTTCCGCCTAATATTGCCCGCCTTTACACGTGTAAAATTACTAGTGGTCCGGCTAGCGTAGACTTTGAGTTTAGTAGTGGGCTTGCTATGAAAAGGGTTGCTAAAACCATTGAGCTAATGGATGCCGTTGCTAAGCTTAATGATCCTCAATGTGAATTGCTCCTCCTCCGTGCTTGCGCCGGTATTTCAAAGTTATACTTCTCTATGCGCACATGTTCTCCTCGGATCTTTGAGTGTGCCCAGATTTCATTTGACGCGGCGCTTCGTTCCTCTATGGAGCGTATCGTCACTGCCTCTGGACCTGGGTTTGGAGATTGGCAATGGAGACTAGCCACGCTACCGTTTGAGTTTGGGGGTCTTGGCGTATACTCTGCAGGTGATGTCTTGAATTATGCTTTCCTTGCGTCTAGACTCCAATCTGCTAGCTTACAGGCTAAGCTCCTCCGACAGTCTGGCATAGTAAATTATGGATCTTCCTTTAACGATGCTCTGTGTACTTTTAATGCGAAAATGGAGTTCGACCTTTTAAGTAACTCGAATGAGATCGCTGCCCCCAAACTTATGAAGAAATTGGCAGATATACATTTCACACGTGTTACTAAAACGGTTGAATCCACTTTTGGCCTATCCGCTCGACAGATGGCGCTTTGGAGGTCGCAAAAAGAAGATTTCACCTCCGATTGGCTTAGGGTGGTCCCGATATCTGGGCTGGGACAAACTATGAATGCTAGAACTTACCGATGTGTTTTATGTTACCGCCTGGGTGTCCCCCTGTTTTCTGTCCAGATGCCGTGCTCAGCTTGTTCCAGGATATTTGCGGGGGACTTTTATGGGGACCATGCAGTATCGTGTGCTGGTATTATTGGTATTAAGCATTGGCACAACGTGGTACGCGACACTCTCGCTGACATTTGTTTTCGGGCTGGGATCTCAGCTCGTAAAGAGGTTGACATCGGCCTTTGTGATGAAAGGGACAAAAACTTACGCTCAGCTGATATATTGCTCTATTCTTGGGACGGTGGGCAAGATGTTTGTGTCGATTTGACAGGGTCATCTCCGCTGACGCAAACTGGTATGGCTGATTTTGTGCCAGGACGGGTGGTGGTTGATGCAGCACAACGCAAACGAGTCAAGTATGAGACCAAGTGTGCCGACATTGGGTATGGGTTTCTCCCCTTCTCATTTTCTTCCTATGGGGAACTTGGGAAGGATGCTGTGGCCCTACTGAAGCGGATCTGAAAGTTCTCTGTGACTCAAGACATTGGGGCGCGTGTCGCTGCCCATATATTTAGTAGGATTAGCTTTGCAATAGCTAGAAGAGTGGGGGCCCAGTTAGTATCTCGGCTCCCCTCTAATTTCTTGTAAATCCTATGATTTTCTAATGAAGTGATGTTTTATAAAAAAAAAAAATAATAAATAAATAAATAAAATAAATAATAATAATAATAATAATAATAATAATAATAATAATAATAATAATAATAATAATAATAATAATAATAATAATAATAATAATAATAATAATAATACCATTACAGCTTTGGAAACAAAATCTTCATCAACTGATTGTTGTTGATCAGATTTGTCATGAATAGGACTGGAATACTGAAATTAAAAATACAATCTAAATTTTATGACCAAAAAAAGCATATACATAAATATAACCAAAAGCAACTTACATTTGCAACTTTGGAACCAAAATGTTCACTAACAGATTGCGTTGGCCTTACTTTAGAAGTTTTATTAATAGCATTTGAAGTCTGAAATTAAATATGTAATCATTAGTTGCTGAAAAACAACGGCTGTTAGCAATTGGTTAATATCGTTCGAATTCTGAAATTAAATCTGACCTCCGGATGTTGTATGTTCAAAGCTTCCTCAACAATCGAAAGTCTTTTTTTAACATCATTAAGCACATCGACATTTGCGCCTGGTTTATCAATCAACCAAACAATTGCCTTCAAGGCCTCAACCTCAGCAAATATGTCCGGTTGACCGGTGGCGTTTGCTGAGGTTGAGGTTACATGAACCTCTGTAGCTGGTGCATTCACAACAAGTTCTTCCTCTTGTACATGTACCTACGAAAAAAGGTATTTAAATTAGTTTCAATGTTGTGGTGAAAAGAGCTACAGTGTAAGTGTTTGATGAAATTTACATATTACCTCAGCATCATCGGCATGTTCATCAACAATGGCATCTTGCGCAATTACATGTGTTTTATCTTGATCCAACTCTCTAAAATAAGAATTATTGGCTATAAACCATGGTTGCAATTTCTCTGCATTAGTTGGAAGAAGCTCCAATAGTGGTTGTGAACCCTTGTAACAGATTAATATATTGTCAATAACAAATATAAAATGGTAACTTATTTGGCAAATGAATGAATGAACATGCTTACCGGCCCAAACATCCTATCATAATCACATTTTCCAAAAGTTGTACCCTTTGTCCAAGCAAGAGCACGTGGAATCTTGCTCGGGTCTTTATTCCACCACAGTTGACTGTTAGGGTAACTTTCGAGAATCCATATCTAACATGGAAGAAAAACATGAAATGCGTAAAAATATAACCTATAGTCATTTAAATTTGGAGTAAAGTGCAAATGCTCTTTAAAATTTTGATCAACTTTAACATATGGTTATCCTATTAGTGATGTACCGAGTTTTGCGCATGCTAATCAATTTGGAAGGAAAACAAAAGTGTGCACCATAGTCGTAACTAGCTATGTTGCACTTTTAAAAATCTAACCTTAAAAGCCCACATAAAACCAGAAAGATTGTATGTTACACTTTTTTCTTGGGGCTACTTCCTTCTTCTTCTTGTAAAAGGTTTCATAATGCCTAGGCATCACGTTTACTAAATTCTTGTAGAAACGTTTCCATAAGAACTCGCCCCATGGATAAGCATTCCATGCCCCAAAATCCTCCACCAATTGCAAAAAATGGTTGGGAACATTATACCAAATCCCACGACCAATAAATATCACCTCAGCCACCAACAAAAGGCTAACTCTTACCGCATCCTCATGTGTTAATGCAGCAAACCGTGTATCATTTTCAAACAAATTTAAAAGCTCACTCCCTTTTACCGTAACCTTTTTATCGCGCTTTTTTTTAGGAAAGACACGCAAACCAAATGGGCTTTGATCATTTTCAATAGCAGAAGGCAATTCACCAAAAAGAAAACCCGTCATTAACAAAAACTCAGCACGACCAAATTGCAAAACATTACTACCAATTCTGTAATTAATTGGGGGGCAATCATCACGCAATTTTGGGATTTCTACTTGATGTTGTAAAACGAAATTTAACAAATGATTATCATTCGCATGACCTGGAATATCTAACCATGGACCAAAAATAGTATCTCTAAACAATCTAATACGATTTGAATTCCGTGACAACTTACCTTTAATTTTTTCAAGCAAAAAAACCTTGGATCGTACGGTTATCTTAGCATTAAAGAATCCTTCCATTTAGGGTTTGAATGGGTTTGATTATGGTTAGGGTTTGTGTGGTTTTGATTATGCTTAGGGTTTCAGTGGTTTTGATTTGCAGTTTGGTGGTTAGAACTTGTGTGTGTTTTTTTGGGATTTGAATTAGTGAGTGTGTTTTGAAATATGTTTTGTAAAAAAGTTAAAAAGTAATAGAAATAAAAAAGTATGAATTAAACAGACATATTACATAGGTGATCGTGAACATGAGAAACATAAAAAGTCGCTTAAAGTACATAGTCGTAAGTCGCTTAGGTCGCTTGATTGTTATTGGGGACATAAAGAATAAAATATTAATATTTGATGTTTCACTTTTGTACTAGAAACTGAAAAGAAAAAAAAATCGCTCAAAGTATAAACAAGTCGCTTAAAGTAGGTCGCTCGAAAATTACACACCTTTATAGCTTACACATGAAGGGAAAAAAAGGACATGGTGCGAAATTTTTTGTGCCACTTGGCGAGTTATTATTAAAAGTAAAAAAAGTCGCAAGTCGCTCGGTCTATTTGTGAAAGAGCACTACCGGTGGTCTACAAAAGGTATAAAAGTTGAGCGAAATGCGTGAATTCTCTCAATTTAAAATCTACACGACAATTTAACCCTCACTTAGAGCATGTTCAACGGTTAACGCACTAGGTGTGTTAAAGCTTAACCCGCATTGCGTTAAGGTGCGTTAAGCGTTGGAACCGTGTTCGTTAAGGGTGCGTTAACGCACCTGCGTTAACCCCTTAACACCACGTTAAGGTGAGTTATAATAATAATAAAAAAAAATCATTTCTGCCCCCTTGGATTATGAGCTGATCGGAGAAGATGATCGAACGGTGTGTGTGTGTTTGTGTGTGTACAGGGGATTTGGTAAAAGAGAAGATGATATATAAAGAATACTTTGCAGTTAAGTCCCTATAAAAGTGTGGTTGTTACACTTTAGTCCCTGTGGTTTTAGTAGCATTTTTTTTTAATAACATATATATTTAGTTTTTTTATATGTGGTAGTTTTTTTTTTTTTTTTAATTTTTTTTTTTTTTTTTTTTTTTTTTTTTTTTTTTTTTAATTCGTAACATTTTTTTATTGGGATAATTAAAAAAATAGACCATGGATCGAAGTGATTTTCTTTTTCTAGCCCGTACCCCGGGCAACTGGGCAACTCGCCCCATATGATGACACGTGTCCCCAGTTGCCCAAAAAATGTCGATTGTTGCCCAAAAAAATACACAAGTTGCCCAAAAATACACAAGTTGCCTAAAAAATACACTTCCAGATTTTAGTTGCCCAAAAAAGTGTAGGTTGCCCTTGACCAAAAGAATATTTTCCGATCTCGGGGCAGATAAGGAAAATCACTTGGTTGCTTGGGCTATTTTTGTAATTATCCCTTTTTTATTTTGTATTGAATTTTTAAGTTTATTAATGAAATTAGGTTATTGAAGGAATAAAATAGTTAGGGGGTTAATTTGTAAATTGGTGTTATAGATGAGTTAAGGGTAAATTATGATTGTGCGTATTTTTTTTTATTGTTAAACTTTAACCTCGACTTATATTAGAATGCTCCTACAAAAACACTCCCCTCTCTAAGAGCACAAGGTGTAGACAACGAATTGATGCTCGCCGTCCGACGTGGAAGCCACAACGGCGAGCCGAAGCTCCCCATCTACACCAAGAACGCCTCGCGAAGCTCATTGTTGGGCATCTCCTCGTGGCCACGGCGAGCAACCTTTCTGACAAAAAGTGAGATATACGTTGGGTTTGCAGAAATGGGTTTTGAGAAATGGTTAAAGGTTTTGAGAAATGAATAAAAAAATAAATGTGTAAGATGTGGGGCCCTAATGGGGAAGTTGAGGTTTGTTGTTTGGTGAGGAGGGGGTTTGTTGTGGATAGTTGAAGTTGAGGTGTTGGGTGATGTGGCAGTGGTGAAACGCGAATGAAGAGCAAAAGCTCCCCATCTACACCTTGTGCTCTAAAACCCTTTCCATCTCTCTCTCTCTCACACACACACTCACTCAAAAACTAGGTTTTCACCTTAACAAACGATGACGTCACGGTCATCGTTAACCGGAATAGAAGTTCCGATAATCGGAAGCGACTCAATCAAATGGTACAACCTCTCCCTACCTTCAACAACCACCACTTCAACACCGTCACCACAGCCGCTGTTAACTCCGGTTACTGATGACACGTCAGCTTGCTGCTTAGTCGGAGATCCAACTACTTATTTCGTCTGGTATAAAACCTAACACATTACTCTGTATTCACTATTAATTCATATTATTTCATTTGTTACACTTTAACTGCTCTATTATTAGGTATAAATTTGATAATATTGTAATATTTACTGTTAGTAATGTATTAAATGTGTTTCTAGTGAAAGTTATGTGTGTGAATTAGGCTACGGTGAACTCGGCTCCGTACCGGAAACCGGAATTAGGAGAGAAAACCTAACTGATTACTGATATATTTACTGTTAAATTATACTGTTTCATTAGGTCTATTATTAGCTAAAGTTAAAATGTGTAAAATAGGCTAGGCGGTGAGCGCGGTTCCGAAACTGCATTTAGATGAAGTACAAAACCGGATATAGGCAGTTTGTATCCAACAACTTATTTAGTTTGGTATAAACTTAACACGCTACTGTTAAATCATATTGTTTCATTTGTTACACTCTAACTGCACTATTATTAGGTGTAAATTTGATGATTTTGTAATTTTTACTTCTGATAATATTTTTAGTGAAAGTTAATTTGTAACATAGGCTAGATGATGAGCGTGGCTCTGCAAACCGTAACTAGATGAAATACAAAACCTAGAAAATCGGTTATAGACAGTTTGTATCCAACAACTTATTTCGTTTGGTATACTGTTAAGTTATTTTTATTTCAATTTGTATTACTCTAATTGCTCTATTATTAGGTTTAAAATTGATAACATATTTAATGTGTTGTTAGTTAAAGTTATATGTGTAGAATAGGCTAGACGGTGAGCGCGGCTCTGAACTGAACACCGGAATTAGATAAAATACCAAACTGAGGAAACCGGATATAGGCAGTTTGTATCCAACAACTTATTTCGTTTGGTATAAAAACTAATACATTGCTGTTAAATTATTTTGTTTTGTTTGTATCACTCTAATTACTTTATAATTAGGTCTAAATTTGATAATATCGCAATTTTTACTGTTAATTATGTAATTAATTTGTTTTTGGTGAAAGTTATACGTGTAAAATAGGCTACGGTGAGCGCGGCTCCAAATCGGAAACCATAATCAGATGAGAAAACCGGATTTTCATTTGTATTACTAGGTCTAAAATTGATAATAATATAATACTTATTATTAAAGTAGCCTAGTTAAGCTCGGAACCGAATCGAATCTGAGAACCGTACTGGATATAGTCGGTTTTGTTTGGTTTTTGGAACCGGTTTGCTTTCGAATTGCTACTTTTCGAACTGATTTTGCTTACCCATAGCTAGTGCTTAGTTACTTGGAAGAAAACTACAAGCAGTTCAGGAAATAGTCTTTGGTATAAACTTAACACGTTAGTACTAAGTTATGTTGGTTCATATGTATCACTGTAATTGCTCAATTATTTGGTATTAAATTGATAGAATATTGAGTGTGTTCTTAGTAACGGAACGAAGCAGTCGAGACTGAATAGGAAGCATGAGTGAGATGAAATTTAGAACTGATAGCTGGGCTTCAGTTTGGTTTAAAATGGTTCGGACCGATTGTTGCCGTCTTTTGGCTAGTTTCGAACTGACTGTGAAGAAAAGTCTAGTCGTTAGTTACTTGAAGGAAACTATAAGAGTTTCCGGAAATAATGTTTGGATTTACTTATTTTATGTTTTAGAATTTGATTGCTACAAGTGTTAATGGAGACGGATAGTTATGGTAGGGAACTGTTTGGTTCGAGTTCAGTTGTAGGTTAATGTGAAGGCAGATGTAACTTGTAGGGCGTGCAACATTTCAAAGTATGATTTAGTAGAAATAAAGAGTATTTGCTTGGTTTGCTGATTGAGATAAAGGGAGATTATGGATGTTATTCGTAGTAATGTTTATGTTAGACGATTGTTTGCTAACTGACATTGGCAGAACTTTGACTTAGCGTATAGATTAATATGAAGGTAGATGTAACTTGTAGGACATGATGTTTATGAAAAAGTTAATGTAGTTTTTAATAAAAGCAAAATTTGACGCGAGACTGTCGTTTGTTTAGCTTGCCGATTGTGATAAAGGCAGATGTTGTTGCTGGTAATGTTTAAGTTAGTAATACGGTTGTGATTTTGGAGTGGAAATGAATGAGTTTGACTGTAACTTTCACATATACCGCATCATTGTCTGTTTTGCTCAATGCATTTTTTTTTCTTTCTGGTATGAACTAAATTGTAATAGTGAATGATGATTGATTAGAAACCACTTCAGATTGCATGTTATGTTTGGATTAGTAACTTCAGATTGCATTGCATGTTATGTTTGGATTAGTAACACACAGATGCTAATAGAAGGTCAAGCTGCATTGCATTCGAAGCAACCGTTATTACTTTTAAGATACTAACTGTGACAGTTTGCCGCTCAGGTGTGGAGTTTTTAAAATTCATCACCATTAAGATGTAATTACTTATGTAATAAGGATACAGACAGTACCGTTTGTATATATTTCATAATTGACACCAAATTTTACTAATGAACACCACATAATTTGTAGCTTTGCACTTTTGGTTACAAACTGCTTTAGAGGTGGTAAAAAGTGCAGATCGGGTTGGTTGGGTCACAGGTTGAAATGGGTTTGTGTCGGTCCAAAAAATTCGTACGGGTTCAAACCGGCTGGGCCGAGTTTAGTTGGGTCAACAGTGCAACAATATCTTTTTTCTTTCTTTCTAATTTTAAATAAAGTGTATGAAATAAAGATTATAAAAACTATTTTTTTGGATTAAAACATTGAGTATCTTTAGTGAATTGATTTAGAAATCATTTTAGGACACTTTGGACGACTTCTGACCCATTTGCATTCTAGCTACGATGTAAAATTGTACCCAGATGACCTGTTGGGGATTGTAAACAACCCAAATCAATTTGATTTTAATTAAAGGTTTGAAATTGTCACCGAAATTGCGTAATATACACCCTTTGCTATCAGTATGGTTTTTTTGATTTGCTAATACCATATTGCAATCTATCTTACTACTTCCTATGCTATAGGGTCATTTGATGAACTTGGTGAAATTGCAAGCCACAGGATTAACTTATCAGGTGATCTTGAACGGGAAATACTTTTCGACGTGCTTCGATGCACTAGTAATCTTAGCCAACAGCTAGGGAAAGGTGCAACTGCTTTATTTTATGAGTCTGTCTTCAGTGAACCATCATTATCTCCTGAAGACATTGTGGGTCGTTTATTGAAGGTTTTAGAAACCAGATATACTTCTTCCGTAGCAGCTCTTCATGTATCAGAGTTAGGTATTGACACTGCTTGGGAAAAAAGAGTAGGAGACCACAAAATACTAAGAAAATTCTCTACGAATATGTTCTTGTCTCTTCATGGGTTGTACCGGAAAGCTGCTACGTGGGACAAAGTTGTTGATGTTATATCGAAGTATTTGAACTTTTTAGTGCCTCAAAAGAATGAAAACAAATCTGATTCTGAAGCATTGTTTGATATTAGGACTGGCATAACAGTCCAAGTGACTTCACAAGTGGCCAAAGTTATGTTTGAATCTGCAGTAGATATTCTATTGCTGTTGAACTACATGGTGAAGTTAGGAGGTGATGCGTGGGTTTTGCAACCTTACAACAGGTTTTACCTCTCGAGGGATCTCAAGAGGCTTACAACCCCACCAGGCAGTGTACCTGACCGATGTAGTATAGTGTAGTGGTAAGTACGGGGGATTGATCGTTCTCCACAGGGAATAGTGTTCGTTAGGTGTGAAAGGCTACTCTAATTAGGTCTAAGGGTTGAGGAAGATTCTTTTTATGTTTTTATAATTTTATGAAAGCAAGTAAAATCTCGGGTTTTGAAGGAGTGGGCGGAATTAGTTGCTAGTCAACTAACCCAAATTACTACAAATGCAAATAAAATAAAATAACAAAAATGAAAAGTGGTGAGAAACTTATGTGTAGAGAAATATGTTTACTTAGATTTCCTTACTCCCTAACTATCTTTTACCGGTTAATTAGTGTGCATTAGTCGCGTGGATGACGGGTGTATTCCTTAATACCATTCGTGGGGTGGCGTACTTACTTCCCCAAACTCTACAAGCTCCTACTTCACTCCTATGTCGAGCCGGCTAGGAAGCTCCTAACATGGGATCACTAGAATTCGCTTGTGCATTAAATACAACCATAAAAACCTTTAGTACGCGTTTGGTTCATGTTTCTTAAGACGTTCAAGCAAGTTACCGAATAGGAAGTTAGCCAGTTTTCTTAAGCCTAACATAGATAAACAATCATCCAATACAACTAATAACACACTAACAACCAATAATCAATAGCTAGGTTTCATTAGATCTAAGCAAACACAAGATAAAATTAGCCTAACATGTTAAACAAAAGACAAGCATAAGATAGAATCAAACAACACATAGACATATTGAATGATTAATTGATAACTTATCTTTCAATGAAACATGGAAGATCTCAAGGCAAAAAGCCCTGAAAAAGTAGCTAAAATCGTCTTAGGGTTTTATCCCAAAATTCCACACACTAAGCTCTCCCTTAATGACAAAAAATTAGAAAACTATATATAGACTTTGACATCTGACGGCGTCACCTTATGGATTGTGACGCCGTCACCTCGCCGCTTTTAGGGTTCCCGGATGACCATCTTGACGCCGTCCCTCTTTAGCTCTTCAAAAATCCATTCTGGCTTATCAAGGCTTGACGCCGTCGGATCCTGAACGTGACGCCGTCCCCTTATGATTTAAGCCGTGACGCCCTTGATTTAGTTAAAGCGTGACGCCGTCAGAATTCTCATGCAAACTCACTGGCCCGTCATGAGTAAATTTCACATCCAACTTTTCTTGCCAAGGCATGACGCCGTCCCATGTTAATTGTGACGCCGTCAAGAGTAACTTTTAGCCGATTCTTGAGACTTTGCCGTTTTCTTCACTTTAATGCTCCAAAAACGTCCAAAATGCCTCATTTTCCAGATTTCTCCTCAAAAGTACCTAAAATGACAAAAGGAACGATTTAGGGCAATATTTGATCAAATAAATACGATTTCGGGCTTAAATGACCCCTTAAAAGCGGTACACTTTTCGCCTCATCAAATACCCTTACACTTGAGATTTGCTTGTCCTCAAGCAAATGCGCTTTTATTCCAATCAAAATACAAGTTAGGGGTCATTTAATGCAAACATAAAAGTAATTACAACAAATAATCGTTCCACTTCAATCATAATAAGCACGGAGATTATATACTAGCACCTCACAAGTAGTGTTTAGATACTCACATCTCTCAAGTGTCATCAAAATAAATCTCATAAATGAAAACGGAAAATATCTCTCACTACCTGTCATAGCAAATAGATTACCATAGGCTTGGGAAAGGATCGAAAACCTCCTCCACTAGGCGTAAGCACCTAAGATAAACTATCAAAGAGGGCTTTTAAATGGGTTATAACGTTAGGTGTAGGGAAAAGGAAAACACGGTTTTGTTGGATACGGGATATTTTACTGGTGGCGAGTTAAAGATCTTGATCAATTACATGTACTATACAATGTTGCTAAGCCAAGACTAGACTCGATCTTAAGCTAATGAAAGAAAATAACAAAACATAAACATAAAATAAACATAAAATAAAACGGGATGGTAGTCCGTATGTTTTTTTCTATTTTTCTTTTTCTCATTTTTTTTGTATTTTTCTTGATTTTTTCGAATTTTTTTTTTTTTTTTTTTTTTTTTTTTTTTTTTTTTTTTTTTTTTTTTGCATACACTTTTACCCTACCATCCAAAATAATACATCATAGGGGCGTTGCATCCCCTTACACTTGAACTTTTACATAACTTTACAAATACTAATCTAATGACTCGAATTAAGATAATTGAAAAACTTGGAGTACTTTTAAAACATTTAGCACATATGGGGGTAATAAATGATGTTCTTCCCCATTACTCCATTACACTAGTACTTTACCCATGAGTCCCAATCGTCCCAAAACAATATGTACAAGGATATGACTCGACTTAGCAACCATGTAATCAACTAGATAATTAACTTGGGTTTAAACAAATGTTGTCACAATAATGCACTAAAAATGAGTGCATACAAGGTAGGCTAAGGCGATTTGGGTGTACATTTTAGTGGGGTGTAACAAATTCTTCCTTTAAGTAAAATGCTTAAAGGTTGAAACGAAAAGATAGGCTCTGAGGGGTGTACTAGGGGTATCGTGTACTAAAAATGAGTACAACGCAAAGGGTGTGGGAGAATTACTTGACCAATGTAGCCAATGTAATTATAACAAAAACACAGGTGTAAAACATGGGTTAATCCTAATGCCTCTTATCATGTAGTAAATCTAACTACACGAATGTAGTCTCACTTGTGGCCTCGGAATGGTCCTAACGCAAGTTCTAGAATCTAAGTGCTACCGGTACACACATCATAGCATAAATGCTTTTCCTACCAATTCTAGGGGCGAACCTCACATATTTGGGGGTGGAAAATTTTTTAGTGGTACGGCTTTTGTGCTAGTCATATAACTCCTATCCGTGAGACGCTCATTAAGATCAAAGTTTCACTCCTATATGTTGTAAAAAATTTTAAATTTGGCACTAAAATTACCTTAACAAGTATTTCTCTCAGTTTTATTACACATCTACCATCAAACAAACAAAAATCAAGCGCAATTGTATTCTCTAAAATCGTACTTTTACCCTCCCCTTACACTTAAGATGAACATTGTCCCCAATGTTCAAATAACAAGATGTAAAAGAATAAAGTAAAAGAATGAAATCAAATACTCCCCTGATTCGCTCGTTGGATAATGAATTTACACGGTTAAATCTTCCTTCAAAGAGAATGTTGAAGCTCCATGACTAATGCATCGCCATAAGCTTGATTCCAAAAACATCTCCTTGTCCAAAATAACCTGTTAAACCTGAGAAAACAAACACGAAAACCTGCATAACATCGGCGGGAAAAAATCTATATATAAGGATATAATGCTTGTGGAATGATAATTTT
Source organism: Artemisia tridentata subsp. tridentata (assembly GCA_021014915.2). NCBI lineage: Eukaryota > Viridiplantae > Streptophyta > Magnoliopsida > Asterales > Asteraceae > Artemisia > Artemisia tridentata. The sequence continues at coordinate 404,681,055 of CP139508.1, forward strand.
GCAGATTCCTGGAGATTATAAGTTGGAGATTTTAATAAAAAATTTTTATGAAAACAAAATTTTCAAAAATTTCTGGAAATTAAATCTGACGCCGTCAGGTTATAACCCCTGACGCCGTCAGAAATGACCTGACAAAAATTTTCGTTTTAAGTTTCCGGAAAATTTCTGGAAAAAACCTTTAACTTACTTCCTGGAAATCCTGCAAAACATCATTATGACTCGATACAAGCATTTGACTCAAACAAATACGAATATGTATGTTAATTTAATATTATTACGATTCATGTTAATTTGTGTTCTAATAAACCGATTTAGATTTCCCTTACACTTATCTTTTGCAAAATACCTTTATATGTAGTTAAGACGAAGTTAAAAACAACATAAAGCATTTTCACAATTTTAGTCTTGAACATGAATCAATAATGATAAAAATTAAACACACATACGGAAACAAATAAAACAAGCACACAAACAAATGAACACACAAAGCAAATAAAGCTTGGGTTGCCTCCCAAGAAGCGCTTGTTTTTGTTCGAGTCACGAGCCTGACTCTACCCTTATTTAACAAAAATAGGGGAGGTTTTCCCTACACTTAGGATTAAGTGCGGGTGAAAGTAGCGATACACACCCTTAGGGTGTGAATATGCCACGTGAGGTGAAGGGGGTGAGTGAATGGCTTCCTTCATCCTAAAACTACCCGGATAATTTTGGTTGATGGGTGGGTCGGTTCCTCTTTTTTCTCCTAGATGTAAATCTAAGGATGAAAAGTTCTGTAAAGGTTGAGGTTCCAATTCATCAACACTAGGAAATTCCCTAGAACTATGAGTAAGGTCATCACTAAAAGTGTGCAAACCTATATCCTCTAGTTGTGCTTGGTCCAAGGATTCTACCTCCATCGAGATTCCTAAAGTCTCTTCTACTTCTTCCGGGTAAGTCACGGGCGGTGTGGGTGCCTCAAATGATGGTTGAGTATTTTGTGGGCTGATGGTGTTTACCTCATTATTCCACGTGTCAAGATCACCTATATCCTCGTCAATTGTTTTCTTAGGTAGTGATAATAACAAACTTAGTGCTTCATCCAACTTATGATTTATTGATACGGCTCTATCCACAATTCCTTGGCAAACTAGGCCGCTTTTCCTATTAGCCTCACTAAAACAAGATCCTAAACATGGAGGTTGTTCATAAGAATCTATCCTAGGTGAAGGCTCATATGATTCATAAGTGTCTCTAAATGAGGTATTTTGAACTTCTTGGTGTTCTAGCCACTCAACCATATCTTGCAATCTTAGAAATCTAAGTGAAAAGTCCATTTGAAGCAAATTACAAACAAAATCACAAAGAAAAGATAGACTACGAGAAAGCTACAAAATAAAAAGAAAATATCTCACTTGATAGGAATCTTGTGAGTAGACCTAATAAAAATAAAATTTCAACCTAAGCAATAACTATTCCCCGGCAGCGGCGCCAAAAACTTGATGCGTGGGTTTTGCAACCTTACAACAGGTTTTACCTCTCGAGGGATCTCAAGAGGCTTACAACCCCACCAGGCAGTGTACCTGACCGATGTAGTATAGTGTAGTGGTAAGTACGGGGGATTGATCGTTCTCCACAGGGAATAGTGTTCGTTAGGTGTGAAAGGCTACTCTAATTAGGTCTAAGGGTTGAGGAAGATTCTTTTTATGTTTTTATAATTTTATGAAAGCAAGTAAAATCTCGGGTTTTGAAGGAGTGGGCGGAATTAGTTGCTAGTCAACTAACCCAAATTACTACAAATGCAAATAAAATAAAATAACAAAAATGAAAAGTGGTGAGAAACTTATGTGTAGAGAAATATGTTTACTTAGATTTCCTTACTCCCTAACTATCTTTTACCGGTTAATTAGTGTGCATTAGTCGCGTGGATGACGGGTGTATTCCTTAATACCATTCGTGGGGTGGCGTACTTACTTCCCCAAACTCTACAAGCTCCTACTTCACTCCTATGTCGAGCCGGCTAGGAAGCTCCTAACATGGGATCACTAGAATTCGCTTGTGCATTAAATACAACCATAAAAACCTTTAGTACGCGTTTGGTTCATGTTTCTTAAGACGTTCAAGCAAGTTACCGAATAGGAAGTTAGCCAGTTTTCTTAAGCCTAACATAGATAAACAATCATCCAATACAACTAATAACACACTAACAACCAATAATCAATAGCTAGGTTTCATTAGATCTAAGCAAACACAAGATAAAATTAGCCTAACATGTTAAACAAAAGACAAGCATAAGATAGAATCAAACAACACATAGACATATTGAATGATTAATTGATAACTTATCTTTCAATGAAACATGGAAGATCTCAAGGCAAAAAGCCCTGAAAAAGTAGCTAAAATCGTCTTAGGGTTTTATCCCAAAATTCCACACACTAAGCTCTCCTTAATGACAAAAAATTAGAAAACTATATATAGACTTTGACATCTGACGGCGTCACCTTATGGATTGTGACGCCGTCACCTCGCCGCTTTTAGGGTTCCCGGATGACCATCTTGACGCCGTCCCTCTTTAGCTCTTCAAAAATCCATTCTGGCTTATCAAGGCTTGACGCCGTCGGATCCTGAACGTGACGCCGTCCCCTTATGATTTAAGCCGTGACGCCCTTGATTTAGTTAAAGCGTGACGCCGTCAGAATTCTCATGCAAACTCACTGGCCCGTCATGAGTAAATTTCACATCCAACTTTTCTTGCCAAGGCATGACGCCGTCCCATGTTAATTGTGACGCCGTCAAGAGTAACTTTTAGCCGATTCTTGAGACTTTGCCGTTTTCTTCACTTTAATGCTCCAAAAACGTCCAAAATGCCTCCTTTTCCAGATTTCTCCTCAAAAGTACCTAAAATGACAAAAGGAACGATTTAGGGCAATATTTGATCAAATAAATACGATTTCGGGCTTAAATGACCCCTTAAAAGCGGTACACTTTTCGCCTCATCGTGAAGTTAGGAGGCCAGGTCAGGATTTTCTTCTTATTTATTTATTTATTTATTTTTTATTATTTTTTTTTAAATACAATGCATATTAACATGGGTTATTATTATATATAAGTATTGATATATAAACACGGAAATATTACGTAGTAAAAGGAAAAAAGGTGAAAGAAAGCTAGAAACTTATTCTTTTTTTTATATGCAGATAAATATGTCACCTGATGATGTTTCCAGGGTACAACTTGAGTTATTTCCACTGATACAAGAAATTATCACAGAGTGGCATATATTACATTTTTTTGGGACCACAGTGTGAATCTCCTGCCATGGAAGATTTCAGCTCTCAACTATCGCTATTACAAATTGGTACGTCTATTATTACTTTAAATTCTTTGTTAGATGGCAAATTGGGCTGGCTGGGAAGGTTGGGTAACAGGTCAAAACAGGTTTATTTTCGTGTGCTGACCTGAAACACTTCTAGGTTAAACTTCTAAAATAAATTACTATGTATGATTAATAATAATCTAATCTTCGGATAAAGGGTTCTAGGCGGTTGCATGCTTGAAAAATACACTTTGGGTGTCTTTTTACCTGTTAGACGCATGTGAATTGTTTTTTAGCTAGATATATTGATTTTAGCTGTGTGACTTGTTGGTGATGAATAGGGGTGCAAACGAGCCGAGCCAAGCCGAGCCCGAGCTTTACTATACTCGAGCTCGGCTCGTCAGTTTTTTAACAAGCTCGAGCTTGAGCTCGGCTTGATCCAAGCCTTTATTTTTGTGCTCGAGCTCGGCTCGTAAATTTTTCACAAAGCTCGAGCTCGGCTCAATAAGGCTCGAGTAAATAAAAAAGATGTTTTTCACGAGCCAAAGCTCGGCTCGAGCTCGCTTTATCTGCTTAAACCAGACTGCCAAAACAGATCCTAAATCCCTTAACCTTCATGTCATATAATCAACATCAACAATCTCACTATCACTTCCCATCTCTCAAAGAACTTAAAAATGAAAATTAATGAAACAAAAAGGATCTCAAAGTATGTTCAAAACCCACGTTCGAATAGTCACAAATCTGAAAAGATCTTACGGGTTTGAAACTTATCACATCATAGATCCAAACACAAACCAAAACGATAATGAACAAAATGATCTCAGCTCTTTTCGTGTTTCCAATAAATATTATGCCCCTTAAAAGTTCAATAACAACACGAAGAGAGATCTTCATAGATCTGTGAAAAGCTTAAACCTTTCGTTAATATCCGAGAATAGAAAGAAAGAGTTATAACAAATATGTTATACTCTCTCCTTGTTTCGGTTGACATATACAAATACAACTATCAAATCTTACCCGAGACCTTCAATAAAGATCTTGAAGCCACTTTAGATCTTGAAGCCGTTTTAACAGTGAACCAACTGAAAAGGGGTGTTTGTTTGGTGCTCGTGTGTTCGTCTTTGTTTGGTATTCGTATCTCAACAAAGAAATTCAAATCAAATGGTTGTGTTTCAATTGTGTTGGATATTATTTGTGATAAGATGAGATGGGTGGCTGTGTGTATGTGATAGGAGAGATAAGGATGAGATGACTGAGTTAGGTGAAAGAAGCAGGTGAGTGATTTTATTAGATGTGTAATTATTGGGCTTTAACGAGATGACTGGTTATTGGGCCAAATGGGCTCGGCTCGATAAGGCTCGACGAGCCTACTCGATCTTCACAAGCGAAGCTCGAGCTCGGGCTCGATAAGTAAACGAGTTGATTTTCAGGCTCGAGCTCGGCTCGAGCTCGACAAGGCTCGGCTCGTTTCGAGCTTTTTATCGAGTCAAGCTCGAGTAGCTCGCGAGTAGCTCGGCTCGTTTGCACCCCTAGTGATGAAACTGGTTCTAGTCGACCCCTTTTTAAATAAATATATTATATTTGCCACACTTATCTCAAATCCGGTGATAATTTTAGTAATAGCTGATTAGTAACACTGTACACTTGTGATTCTAGGCTTTTAGCGATGTGCATTCTTTGATGTTATGCACGGAAAACATGATAATTAGTTGATATTATTTATTTGAGTTATGATTGGGAGGCCTAAAGACATGCCTAAAGATGTGCCTAAACATGTGTGTCATCATCCTGATGGTAGCTAAGGGACCCACTTTCTCATAAACCATCAGGATCATGCCACATATGTTTAGGCATAAATTTAGGCACATTTGTTAGGTCTCTCAATCATTTTCCTATTTATTTTTGGCATTAATTTCAATTTTTTTTTTGGTTACATTTTGTGATTTATGCGCTGCCAGATAGCACTGCCAACCGAAGATCATGGAATGGCAAGCTTGGGAAATGCGACTTCACTTTGGCTTTTATTCTTTTACTAGATCATCAAAGGTCCTTTGAAAGTCAGAATGGTGTTGATTCAAGACATCTTCCAAATCCCAGCTCGTTCATTACGCCAGTACGGAACTTCACAAGTTGGATTGTGTGTGGCAGGAGTGAAGATGGGTCATCTTCTTTTTCTACTCGATCAACCATGCTTGCTTTGATCTTGCTTAAGCATGGACAGTTTGATGCTGTTGAGGTTATTACTTTGTTTTTATTAGATCATCATTGCAGTTAGAGGTGCCAATTTCAGACCATATATTTTAAAACGGATCAATTTGGGTTTGGTTTTATCAAGGGGTGAAAACTTTTTATTAAGGAATTAGGTCAAATGATTTGAACCGGTCAAAAACCGATTGAAAATCACTTTAAATGCGTTCAAATGGTTAAAATATTTTCAGTTATTTTATTATAAGTAGAAGTTTATTTTAATCCATAATTCACAGTTGTATACAATTCAGTAATTATTTACAGAATTTATTAAAAGTTTAGCTAAAAAATTCTGCGTGGTCAACACGAACCGTCTTGATCCGTACTTGAAATTACTCATTTTGACCTGCTACCTAGCCCACTTGTTTTGCCTCCTATTATCACATTTCTAGTATGGTTCAACATTTTTTATTCAAGAAGTGTGCTGATAGGATTCTTATTTTGTTTGTTTTTGAAGCATATTCTTACTGTGGTAAACCAAAATATACTCAAGGAGAAAACATCTGGCAGTATTCAGGGTGTAAACAATGAATGGTGCACACTTCTTCACCTTCTTGGGTGTTGTCTTCTTGCACAAGCACATCGTCATGCACCACGTGCATCTAGCGAGAAGAAAGTTAGTGAAGCTATTTCCTGCTTTTTTAGGTATGTATAATGTCGCAACATCTCCTAGTGTTTCATTTTTGGTTTTTCAAACGATCTTAATTCTTGGAGGTTATCTTGTTTCATGTATGTACGTTATTCTGTAAAGTCTTGGAGGTATGTATAATGTTCTGTCACTCTCAGTGTTGGATGTCGTACTTTTTTCAATGATGCACAATATAGTTATATGTATACAGACATAGACACACAATACAAAGTCTTACATATAACACTGAGAGTGACGCAGGACATTATACATATAACTAAACTCTGACTTTGTTTTGGGGGTGTCTATGTGTGTATATATAATAGCTCGCCTTTAAGTTGTAATCGGTTTTACTACTTAATTTCTCGAAGCTCAAGGAGGATCTGATGTGTTTTCTTGTTTGTTGTCTCTCTAGAGCTGCATCTTTAGATGGGGCTGCAAAGACATTACAGAGTTTGCCATATGAATCTGGATTGCCTCACCTTGGTATCTGTAAGTCTATCTGGAAATTTGAAATAAGTTAAATTTTCATCTTACATTGTAGCTCTTGTATTGTATTTGTCTGCAGCTGAACATGTCTCGCCTACAGCTTGGAAGCTTCATTATTATCAATGGGCAATGCAGATATTCGAGCGATATAATATGAGTGCAGGTGCCTGCCAATTTGCTCTTGCTGCTCTTGAACAAGTCGATGAAGTTTTGGGCCTTAATGATACATATTCAGGGGCTGATTTTCTCAATGAATCACCAACTATAGTTAAAGGGCGACTTTGGGCTAATGTATTTAAATTCACACTTGATTTGAGCTTTTACCATGATGCATATTGTGCAATAATTTCAGACCCAGATGAAGAAAGCAAGTACATTTGCTTAAGGCGTTTCATCATTGTTCTTTATGAGCATGGTGCAATTAAGGTAACATTCTCTGCCAATGTTATAATTATATTTTCATTGCTTTTTTAAGTCATAGACTCATATGGGTCACCATATTCTTGAAAAGGACAAAAGCTTGAATTTGTTTTTTTGTTGTAGATTCTTTGTGATGGCCAATTACCTTTCATTGGTTTAGCTGAGAAGGTGGAGCAGGAACTTGCTTGGAAGGTATGTAGCATTTTTTAGAGTAATATAGAGGTTGCAGTCTCAGCCTATCTACTTTTGAATGGGTGAATAATTCAGGTTCTGTTTTATTTCCAGTGGGTAGCATCGAAATCAATAATTTAATATGAAATGGTTTAAAAGTTACCCAAAGTGTAATGTAAATGAATAAAATCTCCTAAATTATTTTATTTCAAAACATAAGATTATTATTAAAATGATATAGCTTTTGTAAAACAAACATTGACACATTCAGTACTTATGAAGAAAAAATTATTTGCAAGAAGTGTTTCGGGCTGAATGCTGCTTTGGCCCGGACCGTGTTTGACCCGTTACCCCTGGCACCTATCTTGCACAAAAATTTAGATGTTTTGGTCCGAACTCTGTTTCACCTGTTACCCCTGCATTATTTCAACTTCTAGACAGTATAATGGCTGCTGTACTACAAAATGTTTCTTTAATTATTTATAATTTCTAATATTATCGTGCAGGCAGAACGCTCAGATGTTTCAGTAAAACCCAACCCTTACAAATTGCTGTATGCATTTGAGATGCATCGACATAACTGGCGCAAGGCTGCAAGTTATATTTACCTCCATTCAGCCCAATTGAAAAGTGAAACAGCTTCAAAAGATTACCAAGTCAGACCATTAGTTCTGCAAGAAAGATTAAGCTGCCTCTCTGCCACTATAAATGCGTTGCATCTTGTTCAACCATCCTCTGCATGGATTGATCCAGTGCATCAAGGAAAGTCTATTCTGAAAGAATTATATCCAAGTAAAAAGGCTAGAATAACAGTTTCAGAGGAGGGTAATTGTTCAAAGACTTTTAAGCCCTTGTTGACTTTTTTACTTTCACTTATAACTAAATTATGACATTTATTTTTGTCTTTTTTCTTTGCAGAAGCGAATGATGATTTTCCTAGTGAAAAGCTGGAATCCTGCATGGATATTGAAAAGCTTGAAAATGAGTTTGTACTGACGTCTGCGGAACATTTGCTCTCTCTGGCGAATGTTAATTGGACATTTACTGGTACCAACCATTTCTCGTCTTTTTGTCCTCAAATTCATAGTATTCAATACCGTATTAATCGACTTTTTAAGTCTCACCATAATAGGCAAACAATGATTCCTATGTTCTTTATAAAAACGGTTCATTCATTTAGTATTATCTTGTGTAAATGCCATATAATGTTGCTATTGCATACTCTATCAGGGATTGAGAAACCTCCTCCAAACTTGGTTGAGCTGTTGGTGCAGTCGAATCTATATGATATGGTTTTCACTGTAATTCTAAAATTTTATAAAGGTTCAGCGTTGAAGAGGTATGCTGTCTTTTAACTTTCTCAATAGAATTAGCCCAATCCACATCCTCTCTTGGTTTCTTCTTTCAACTGCTGAAGAAATTACGATTTTTTGTTCAGGGAACTGGAAAGAGTTTTTGTTGCCATGTCGCTGAAATGTTGTCCAACCAGGTATCACTCATCACTTGTTTGTCTATGTTATTCGGGAGTTTGCTACTTTTTGTTGTCTCATCGAGATGTTGCAAGATGAGCGGGCTGACCTAGTTAGTTAACAGGTCAAACTGGGTTTGGCTTAAACTGGGCTGTTTATAAATCAGGTCAAAACAGAATGCGGTCTGTTGACCTGCAATCATTCTTTGTAATCTTTTTGTAAGGCGCTGATATCTGCCTATTAGTAATTAAATCACGAAACTGTAAGCTGTAAGAATACACTTTTAGGCAACTTTCAACCCAATTCAACACTTCAGCCTATTTGACTCGTTAGGAATAATCTAGTATAACCTAAATCTACCTATTAGTAATTAAATTAGTTAAGTTGCCACCTCTAGCTTCCTTTTGCTTTATCTTTAGATGCAAGTGATCTTTTTGAGCTTGCACATACCAGTCAGTGATTTTACTTGGTATAAACTTCATAGCTGTTTCAGGGAATAACCTTTTATATTGATTTCAGGGAAAATATAAAAAAGCAAGGTCTACTTCTAACATCATCAAAGAATGAGGTTGCTCATAATTCTCTAGACATAGTTCCTGCAGCACAACAATCCAAAGGGAATGACCAGTGGGATGCACTTGTGCAATACATAGTCAGTAACTCTTTTCTGATCTTATCTAAATTGAAGTTCTTTTTTACAAGTTTAAATTAGTCATCACCTTTTGGCATAGTTTAATATAGCTCTCTAACGGAATCTGGTATCACTATTGTTGAGCTGTTTGCCATAAATTCGTTTTCTATCATCATTATTATAAACAATTATGGCTATTAGACTATTTGGAATCTTCTCCAGTTTTTTTGTCGCCATCCTTTCATTACATGACAAATCAGGAATTCCTAACAGCAAAACTAATCTTGTGATATATAATGGGTACTAATATTAATATTTTCGTTTTTAGCAAAACCAGTCTTCCTAGCAGCACAGATATTATGTCTTAGTCCTTGGTCATTAAATGTGTACTCAGCATGTTTCGGATCCCTTTATTTTACACTATCTTGAGCCCTTAAGGCCAGGTTCTGAGGACTAATCAAATGTGGATGTTTCAGTTTTTGGTATTGAGTAATATTTATGGTTCTATGTTTCTGGTGTTCTGTCCCAACTTTCAAGTTGTACCCTATGTATTACTTATAAAAAAGGCTTTATCAAATCGTTAAGTGCAATATCTTTAGTAACTCTTTTATGTGCCTAACCCCTTTTTCTTCAATGCCAAATAATTACTTATTTAGTAGGAACTCAGTTCTGTTTACCAGATTGAAAATTGTGGAAGTCTTTATCTTACTAGTATACATAAACTATTGAATGCAGGAAAAATATAAATCTTTTCATCCTAGATTGCCAGCAATTGTTGCAGAAACCCTTCTCTGTGCTGACCGGTTGATTGAACTTCCTCTTTGGCTTGTCCAGATGTTCAAGGTAATATTCCTCCACTTTTTCTGGTTCCTTACACTATAGGTATGACTTCACTTTATATTCGTACATAGAAAGGTACAGTTTATTAAAGAAAACTATTAGAAATGCACAATTCAACATAATGTTTAAATTATCATATTTAATACCTAATATGCGAAACTAGTACCAATTATACTCAAAGTATATATTTGAATAATTTTCTAGTTTCAGTTTAGCAAGTGTGCTTCTAGGATAAATGTAAGTTATTGACTAATACTTTTGTGATTTATTTCCTCACTATTTATGACAGGGCACAATCAAAGGAACATTGGGCATGGCTGGGTCTGAATCAAGTCCTGCATTGTTCCAACTTTATGTTGATTATGGGCGATATCCGGAGGCTACTAATCTGTTGCTTCACTATATTGAATCCCTCACATCACTGGTATGTTTTGATCTTCTCCTCGATGACTAGTTTTTTTTCCCATCCAATTGTTCAACTAGTGATACTGACAAATGTTGTGATCTTTTACTTTACCTAGGAAAATAACACTGGAGATTACTAGAAAGACCCCATCAAAAATACTCGAGAAGCATTGAAGGAAGGGCATGCGTCTTATATCGTTCCACCACTCTATAAGTTGAGACAAAAAATTTTGAAAATTTTGCACGGAAGGTACCCTCAAGCTCCGACACATCATGCCCCAGCACGTCAGCTAATGTTGGTCCACTTTTAGTCGGTCTTCTTGCAAATGAGTTAACGTGTGTAGCAACGTTTCGCCTTAATTTAACAGGTTGTGCAGTCCACCACAAATACGAGCAGAAGACTTGTTGAAGCATTTGGCATTTAGGTCATCTGCTCATCGTATGAAATTTATTAGGGAGTTGGCCGATTATATAAATGACGGAGATGTTTCACTTTACAAAACCCAGATGGAAGCCGAACTAAATAACCTTATCGTTGTGTCGGGTAGTAACAGTAGTAGCACATATGATTGGGCCGCTATCTTAGGGACAGAGATTGTGGAAGCCATGCGAAAGTTGCCTCCGAAACAGCAGACACCAAACACACCGCAGACACGGGGAAATCTGGTGTTGTATTTAGCCATATTTCCTTGTATCTCCTTGTGTCTGCGGTGTGTTTGGTGTCTGCGGTGTGTTTGGTGTCTGCTGTTTGGCAGACAACTTTCGTATGGCTTCCACAATCTCTGTCCCTAAGATAGCGGCCCAATCAGATGTGCTACTACTGTTACTACCCGACACAACGATAAGGTTATTTAGTCCGGTATCTCGGTTTTGTATGGTGAAACATCTCCGTCATTTATATAATCAGCCAACTCCCTAATAAATTTCATACGATCAGCAGATGACCTAAATGCCAAATGCTTCAACAAGTCTTCTGCTCGTATTTGTGGTGGACTGCACAACCTGTTAAATTAACGCGTAACGTTGCTACACAAGTTAACTCATTTGCAAGAAGACCGACTAAAAGTGGACCAACATTAGCTGACGTGCTGAGGCATGATGCGTCGGACCTTGAGGGTACCTTCCGTACAAAATTTTTTGTCTCAACTTATAGAGTGGTGGAACGATATAAGACGCATGCCCTTCCTTCAATGCTTCTCGAGTATTTTTGATTGGGTCTTTCTAGAAATCTCCAGTATTATTTTCCTGGGTAAAGTAAAAAGATCACAACATTTGTCAGTGTCACTAGTTGAACAATTGGATGGAAAAAAAAATTATGTTAAATTCCTAGATTCAATGTTTTGTACGCATTCAAGTTATGATTTGATGACAAATGGTCAATCCTTACCACTTGGTGGGTTTTAAAAGAACTAGTTAGTGGAATCATATTTCTTTATTTCACAAAATTCATCCACCGACATGTTTTTCAACTTTACTCCCTTTTTGAGTAATTTGAAGTTCAAGTCGATGTAATTTTATATTTTCCTGGGTGTGGACATTTAGAACCCAATATTCTTAAATTTGCAATCCATCACTAAGCTAGTCCAACTTTTTATTTTAGTATTATTTTACAAACTTAGTTTTCATTTTAAACTTTAATCAATTAAACAACTTTTAAATGATGAAGTGCACAAAGGTAAGTTTTTAATTTATCTATTGCACTTAAATTAAGTGAATCATACTCTCTTCGTATAAGAATAGTTGTGTTCCGATAAAAAAATGAACGCTTTAAGAAAACATAATCATTATTGGTTAATCCTTTTACTTTTTGCATAATTAAAGTTTTTATCGTTAACTAATTAATAACTAACGTTATTTATTTATTTTATTTTGTAAAGCCAACTTGACGCGGCTCAATAATCTTATCCTTTTGGAAATGCTTTTGTAGAGCTGTTTGTAACAAGGCTCTTAGTTTTTCACATTGATTGACCATATGGCCTGACTTAATCAACTCCCCAAGTTTACACCACAATCGTTCAATTGTTGTGTATGGAAACCAAACTGCAAATGTCCTCTTTCTACGAATAACATAAGCTGGTCTCTGTAGGTATGCAACAAAAGTATCAATAAAAATTTACGGAGTATAAAACAAAAGATGCTATATATCCTGAATTCCTGATGATGGCAACCATTCATGTTTTTTTCAAATGAATGCGCTCAACATTTAGCTTAACTATATTAAAACATACTGCTTGTTCAAATGAATGCGCTCAACATTTAGCTTAACTTTATTAAAACATATTGCTTGACCAAGATGAGTCCCAATACTAGCAAAAAAAATTATGTATATCCATGTCAATTCACTAAGAATGGTGGAGAGACATTTTAGCATCAACTAAGTTTAGAAAACATAACTTCCAAAACATAAAAAAAAAAAAAATGGATTTGTAAACTAAGATCTACATAATAGAAGATAAAGATACTATTAGTTAGTTTATATAGCAACTACCGGTAACAGTAAGATACTGATTATTGAAAAAAAAAACCCGACTATTAATCATGTATGCTAAATAAGTCATCGAGGAGAAGATCAAAACAGATTTTCCTCGTGTCTACGGTGTGTTTGGTGTCTGCGGTGTGTTTGGTGCCTGCTGTTTGGGAGGCAACTTTCGCATGGCTTCCACAATCTCTGTCCCTAAGATAGCGCCCAATTAGATGTGCTACTACTGTTACTACCCGACACAACGATAAGGTTATTTAGTTCAGTTTCCATCTGGGTTTTGTAAGGTGAAACATCTCCGTCATTTATATAATCACCCAACTCCCTAATAAATTTCATACGATCAGCAGATGACCTAAATGCTTCAACAAGTCTTCTGCTCGTATTTATGGTGGACTGCACAACCTGTTAGATAAGCAAATATTAAACATCACATACTCTATCTATATCAGCAGATGACCTAAAAATAATTTAGTTTATATTGTCATTACATTGATGTTGCTGCTAAACCTGACAAGAGAACTCCAAGTCTTCCAAAAAGATCATACACTTCTTGGTTTGTTCCAGGAATATTCAATTCACCGATGTCCGTTTCTGTCACGGATGACAACGGTTGCCTAAACGCATGATTCCCATTTGACATGACGAAGAGCATTATGTGCACGAGGGCATGCAGATCGCAATACCCATCTATTAAAAGCAGAATAATTAAGTGAGGAGTATTTTACAACGGACTTTTTAAAACAGTTTTCAACTCTGCCGTATTAAATAATTTGGAATCTATCTATCTATCTATATAAAAGAGAGTTTTTTGACAGCCCCTCATAAAGTTTTTCTAAAAATAATAGTGCTTATTCTATTGACACGTGGCACACTTCATTCTTCCTCTACAAGCTGTTGTAAATCGGTTTTAAATTTGCAGTTTCAATTCACCATTTAATGTCAACGCATTCAAAATAACATCCAAAAATAACCTCCAACATAACATCCCTTGGTCTGGTAAGAATTACACTTTCTCTAACCCTAAAAAAATCAAAAACATATACATAAATCCTATGACTAATACCCATTCAATTGTACAACTTTTGTTGATTTTCCAGTGAGTTCTATATTATCCGCTAGGGCTGTAAACGAACTGGACGAACACGAACGGAGCCTTGTTCATGTTCGTTCATTTAATTTTAGCCGGACAAATAAACGGACACGAACGTTTAAATGGACGAATTTTCTTGTTCATGTTCGTTTATTAAGAAAATGAGTTGTTCATGTTCGTTTATGTTCGTTCATTAAGACACTAAACGAACGTTAAACGAACATAAACGATCGAACATAAATGAAAATAGACAAACAAACATAAATAAACATAAACGGACATAAACGAGTGCAAACTAAAGCTATTACTTTAAATGTACCATCTGATCATTATCCCAAAAGATAGTCTTAATAATATCATTTATCCTAGCTGATGTTCATATTCATCATTTTCCTAAATTGAACTTTAAATAGCCTGATGGCTTTATCTTACTTATTCTCTAATTTCAGCAATATACAATGTCCAAACAAACCTAACAATAACCACCAACCAATTCTTCTAAATTTCTCATACACAAATATTATTTGCTCTCTTCATTGGTTAATGCTAGCGAAAACATGGAGCTGGTTGCGAAATAAATAGAGTTGATTAAGGATCTGTCCTAAACAAATATAATTTTGAAAAACTTAGATGTTAACAACAAATGTTGTTAGCATGTCCCATATACAGTTAATTAAGCTTTTACAAGGGTAGTGTTTAGCCATCAAAGGTGTGTCTTCTAAAATAGATCGAGATGAACGGTTAAAATTCTTACTCAAACAAAAGTAGAAAAGAGAATGTAAATTCTTACATATCAAAATTGGTGAAACCGGAATCACCGCAAGTTGTAGATCTTTAGTGATCGATATGTTAATAAATCTCTTAACCCATGTTAGATTGTAGAAGAAGGTGGATTGTAGAAGAAGGTGGAATTTTGTGGTTAAAGGATAAATGGTTAAATGGGATAAAGTCAATTGTTAAGAAAATATCTTTTATAAAAAATATTATTCACATGTACTGGGAATTATATTGGCGCCAAACACTCCCGCTCATTTGAAGACCATTGTTTTGAACTTTTGATGCTAGTTTTCAATTTTCATTAAACTTTACTCTATTATCTAAAGAAATTAATAAGTACAAAAGTACTTAAGTAGTATATTATTGTTAGAGAGCTTTGA
This sequence comes from Artemisia tridentata subsp. tridentata, assembly GCA_021014915.2. NCBI lineage: Eukaryota > Viridiplantae > Streptophyta > Magnoliopsida > Asterales > Asteraceae > Artemisia > Artemisia tridentata. The sequence continues at coordinate 404,696,379 of CP139508.1, forward strand.
TATACTTAATATATAATTTATTAAAACTTTTTAATATATGGGTTGTTAATCGAACGATAATAATTGAACGTAAACGAACGAAATAATCGAGCGTAAACGAGCGAAATAATCGAACGTTCACGAGCGCAAATGAACGAACGAAGCATTTGTTCATGTTCGTTCATTTAACTAAATGAACCAAAAATCTTGTTCGTGTTCGTTCATTTATTAAATAAACGAACATAAACGAGTTTCCCGCCGCACAGTTCGCAAACGGTTCGCTGAACGTTCAGTTCGTTTACAGCCCTACTATCCGCACCGTAAAATTGGTAAGTGTCGCAATTATTCAAGTTTTTTTATTTAGGGTTTTGATTTAAATCTCATAGTACAACTATTTTGATGTAATCCCCCAAGTGCTCTTTTTTTTTTTTTTTTTTTTTTTTTTTTTTTTTAATTCGATCCTAAATTTTCTTTGCCTTAAATCCCAATAGCTGTGTAGATTATATCTTTTTTATTTACTATGTGACCATTCTAATATCATTATGTTCCACTTTTTTTATATTTCCGGACTGATGGTGTTGGTGGTAGACATACATTAAGCAGTATACATGGAGGAGTTGCTACCTTGAAGGTAATTAAACTCACCTTTTCCTTTTACTTTAGTTTTACATTAGTGACAATCTATCTGTGAAAATAATTTGTGATTAGGTGCAAGGAGGGCCTTGAAGTCATTAATTTTGGTTTTCTTCAAAACTAATTATGGTTTCACTTTATTAGTAAGAATTAACCAAGTATATGCATGTACATATATCTAAGATGGGTGTATCATGTATCACAAAAGAAATTTTGAGTAGGAAGCCAATTATTAGCAACTTCTTTGAGAATCCAACAGTTGTGGATGCAGTCATGTAGCATAGCTACCTGGGATCAAAATATTTGCTTACAATCAATAGTATTAATTTACCCATTATGTTCATGGGTTAATAATGGTAAAACTATTTATTTTTACCTGTTCTGGTTGTATACTTTGACTTTTGAAGTCAAACATGGACTCTTTTCGGCAAAGTATTATCGATAAAACATGAGAGTGAATTACCTTCCAATTTCCTGGTCATCGTGAAATACAAGATCCCTCTATAAAAGATCTTGTTCGAACCGGACTTGCTGGTTTGGTAGCATGTGTTGAGGTCCTCTGAGTCCTATCTGACTCTTGTATAGTGTTTGCAGTCTCGCTTAGAATCACCTGAAGCATAAAAATGGTATTAATTGTACTTAAAGTAGTATAATCTCACTTTCTTAGGCAAACATACAATCTGGAATTAATATGAATTTGTTTAGATTCTCTGATCAAAAGATTCATAACCAATTCTCGTCAGTAGTAAGTCAATAGCAAGTATTATAAACATAAAGAAATATATATATATATATATATATATATATATAATATATATATATATATATATATATATACTAGACTTCATGGCCCGCCCGATGGGCGGGCATATAAGCCCACCTGCAAAGCCCGCCCAATGGGCGGACATGACTTGTAATTATAATTTGGATGATTTTAGTTATTCCAAAATTATTTTTAAGGAAATTTGAAAAAAAAGAATACATCTGGGTCATCATAGAATGCATCGTTAGTCCCAGTTGCATACCAATAACTAATACCTTCGTCTAATACGTTGGGCGGGATATTATTATTATTATATGTCGTAATAATCCAAAAATCGTTTCACAAACTCATAAAAATTTGCAATTCATCAACGAATATACTCTAAATAAACTTAAATCGTCAACAAACCTACGAATAACATCAAAACTTCATTCCACTTATTTTATTAAGATTAAATAATCCAAAAATTCGCTACTAACCTCAAAACTTCATTACTTACTAATATTCTTCACACGCGAAGATACTCTAACTAAACGTAAATCCGCTAATAACGTTAAAACTTCATTACTTACCAATATGCTTTTAGATTTGTTACCTTTCGTTTGAGCATTTGTATCTTGAATTGATGATGTCGATTCGTCACCAATTTTTGAACTTCCTTTTCTAACATTGGGATGGTTTGGATCGTAATAATTAGTATAAGAGATTCCTAATATCTTCATGTCCTTGTTGGTTGGCCAAGTCTCGAGGGGTCCAACCTTGATGATCTTGTTGGTCGATGTTGGCTCCTTTGTCTAGTAGGAACTTCACTATCTCGATGTTACCCTCACATACTGAAGCATTAAGAGCCGTGTATCCATCACTTCTAGCACTGGTGACATCTCCTCCATGATAGATGATTTTCTTAAGCAACTTTAAGTTGTTTTGCTCAGCTGCAATGCAAGAATACTTCCCTACATCACACAATGATAGAGTGGCACCGTAACTTGCCAAAGGTCCAACCATAGTATCATAACCACCCATAATAGCCTACCACAAAGGAACGTTCCCTTCTGAATCTATAGAATTCGGATCTGCTCCATAGTCAAGCAGCAGATTAACACATATCTCACTTCCTTTTGACGCTGCTATATGCTGAGAAAATCAAAACACTATGAAAGTATTGAGGTATATGTCCAATGCAGTAATAATTAATTTGAAATCAAATATGTGCATACCAAAGCAGTTCTTCCATTGTTTTCCTACTCATTTGGATCAAGACCTTTCTTTAACAGTTTGTGCAATAACTGATCATTTCCTTTAAGTGTAGCAAACCACAGACTTAGGGGTAAGTCCATCTTGCTACGAGCAGCACTCTTTCAGTAACTGGACCGTTCTTTTCTTCTAAATGCTACTCTCAAGAAATAAAATAGATAAGTCTAATGAATCAAGGAGATACTGTAATTGTCATAGAATGAAGGGTAATATATATGAAGAGAGATGCTACAACTTGAACAAACCTGTAGGAGATTGTTCATAATGACAGCTCCATCACCAACTATTGAACAGGAGCAGCAATATTCCCGCCCATCTTGCCTCCTTTACTCCTACGTCTTACTAAAGACTGGAGAAATTGACATAATCAACAGTCCCACCACCACATGTTGAAGGGGGAAAAATATTTCAGCTGATATATTGCCTTTTTCATGATAAGAATCCCTGGTGATCCAGGCCCTCCAAAAAGTTGTGTGGACTCAAGGTAATGGCATCATAGCCATTAATAACAGCTGATCTCATGTATATATCTATGTATGGACCACTTTAAGTTACTCAGCAATAGAGTAATTAGTCTCATGTATATGACAAGGTATAAATATGAAAACAATCTTGAGACTTAACTATGATGTACCTTGATGTGAAATAAAAGCATACGAAAGCTCCAAACGGGTGAAGCAATCAAGACAGAGAACGTGTATCAGTACAAATTCCAATGACATTACTACATGCAGAGAAAGAACCGAGCATTCCGCGCCTAGTGTTAGTTGCAATTTTAAAGAATCCATGTCCATCAATCCTTCTTCATCCAAACCTATCTCTATTACTTCTGCTAGGCTTTGTCTCCAGGATAGGTGGCTAGAGTGGTGCTCATATACATATTTTGATCCACCTATGTCGAATACAATAAACATGCATCATACCTAAAGCGTCACATGCATTATTAATATTAAGCCATAATCAAGGTAACCACAAAGATTAAACATGATCTTTTAAGCTACTTCCCATGCCGAGAAACGCATCAACAATAAAGAATCCTTAAGTAGTAACTTCTTGTGTCCTCGTGTCCAGGTATGTCGCTGTAATAAGACAATGGATTCTCTCATTAGCACCATAAACTTATGTTATAAGTTTAACTATTGCTACTTTCAAAACTCTTATACCAAGCATCTATATGGGGGGTGTTTGGGTTAGTATTAATTTTCTGTGGTACTTAGCTGTTTAAAAATTAGTACTTCAAAATTAGTTTTTGGTTAATCTTGATATGTTTGTGTAATTTATCCTACGGCTAACTGGTAAGAGGCAAATCGAACTGGTGTTACTCAAGAAGCAGGATCTCCAACACCATTGACTTATCTGTTTACATTCACTAATCTGCTGTGTCATGGAGAAAATCATTGAGCGTCTTAAACTATGGAACAACATGTATTTTATTTCTAGCGAATCCATTAGTTAAGTCCTTAGTTATGCTAATGCTATATTCTTTATGAGATCGACATTTTGCACATGAATCTGTATACACAATAATAACAACTTTTTTTTTATATACTAATACATGGACTTATTTAAGATATCTATGTACCAATATATCCTAAGTCTCGGCATCAAATAGAGGGTGTTTGTACATAATATAATATACATTACCAATCAATATAAACCATAGTAACAAAAACGCGAAAATCGCAAACACCTGATTCAAGATTATGGGGTGCAAGAATGAGACCGACCGGGCCGTTAGAAGCCTCACCCATCATAAATGAATTACACCTATTGTAACAATCATGTGTCACATTCATTTGTGGTGGCCATCCTTTAATCGCTTCCCTTGCCACAGCATTCAACCAACCCGGCCAACCATCCGCCTCTTCACCATTACCAACACTATATATTTCCGGTTTAAGCACCCCACCATTCGTCTGACTCACACTCGCGAAGTTCACAATATTCGCAATCTTTTCCGCTCCTAAAATACTACAACACTCTACATAATGGACCTGCAACGTACACACTTTAGAGATTATTTCTACAATATATAAAAACGACTTCATTCAAGCGAGCATAATGCACCTGCAACCTAGACACTGCTGTTATCTGAAGTTGCTGCTTCTTGGTTGTACTTGATGTGTTTCAGTCTTTTCGTCGGTAGCCTAAAAAGGTCAAGTCGAAGTCAAAATGTTTAATCAACGCAAATCTAAAAGTGACAAAACCCAGTGCAACGTCAAGATGCATATCGCTCTAAACCGCCTAGATCGCTGCTGGTTCATTAAAAGTGACAAAACCCAGTGGAGGCTGAAGGTGCCTATCGTGTCTGCTGCATTGTAAGATTAATGAGTTAAACGACTACGAAAATAGTTAAAGGCGAACTGGGCACATGATCGCAAACAGAAAAAGTTGTTTATCTTCTATTTGCAAAACGCGGTAAATTAATGAGCAATCCCAAACAGTTACTGAAATAAAAACCAAAATTATTAGAGGGGTGTTTTTGTTACCTATTTATCCTGCTTATTTTAATATGTCCAATCAAATGCTGTCACCAACATCAGCTTCCAATAATGGTTGAAACTGCATAATTCAGAGTGGTTTGAGAAATGCAAAAAGAAATAGAAGGCATAACTAAATTTAGTTAATAAAAGCAAATATACATATATGCTTATCCATAAATAATTTCAAATAACAACACCATCATTAAATAACTCCAAATAAAAACACCATCATTTTACCTGTATAGATGAATCTGAAGACAACCTGTGAATCTTACAGTAAGCTACCTGGACAAGATATTTGCATTTGTTGTAAGCCATGTTTGTGAATAATAACCCGCTACCCTGTCCAAAGACTTCTTATTCCACATGTGTCAGATGCAAGTACCCTAAAATAAATCATCACAAATTCCATTACATATATAATTCAAAAGGATCACATAAATAATGCATACATTATCTGAATGTAGGGCTACATCGTATACACCTTGCATCATCGTCAAAGAGGGCTATATAATATAAACCTTAATTTGCACACTACTACCATAAACAATGACAGTAAGATGCAAATTAAAGTAGAATGGGATGCTTTGTTCAAGTGTAATATATTCACATAAACTAACCAAATTTAACATGTATATGACAAATCTTAAAACTAAGTTTAAGGTCGTACAAAAATTAAAACTTATGAAAGCTTACCGGAAACCCAATCTTCTCAAAACCGTCCAACCTTACATGTCCGCTCAAATAGCTCTCCTCTTGGTGCATATTCCATAACAATCGCCTTAAAACATACACTGAGAACATCTAAGAAAATTTAATTTTAGCGCTCAAATAATGAGTTTCATACCATCTGAAATTGCAATGCAATACCTGTTGTTTGAGATTTAGAAACGCAATTATCGTATGCTGCAGCAGCTGTCGTCTATACAGTCCAAATGCTTTAATTGAGATTTAGAAACGCAATTTTTTAGGACTTTCAACCATTAATTATTGCCTTTAGCAAGATCTAATTCCAAGGACCTGAAAGATGAATATAAATCATGATGTAAATACTGCACTACTCTAATGATTATTAGGTGACAGCAATAGTACATACTCTGATTCAGATTTACAATCTGATTCCTCTTGTATAACCGATAGCAACTGAATATGAAACTGGATTAGTGAAGTACATTCCCTACGGCGTGTTTGCAGACTCACTAACCTTTACATCCATGTCAGCAGCCTGCTTATTAAAAAAAATGCCACATAAGTTAATAACAGTTATATAATAAGCAGTGTGATGATGATAAAGAACACCAAAAAAATTAAAATCAACGTGCAAGGTTTCTCATAATCATCTTGATATGAATATCAATATCAGAAACATAAACCGTACTCTTAATGACATCTTTTTCTCAAACCTGCACATACAAAAAGAAGATGTGAGAGAATTGATAAACACGTATCTTAAAAATGAAGACATAACCTAGGTTAATGATATAAGAAAGGTTTTGATAAACACGTATCTTAAATATAGGAAAAAAAGATCTATACAAAATACATTCTAAACTTATCCTCCAAATATATTTTCAAAAACTATATCTTCTATAATTAAACATAAAATCCGGTATACACATTTATAAGGAAGATTATATTAATCTATTCCTTAAATATAGCTTAACAATATCAAATTTTTAAGCATGACTTAAATATTTTGTATTGTAAATTACAAAAAAATTACTTGGTCTAGTGGTTGAAGCATTTGTATGTGGATTAAATGGCCAAGGTTCGAATCTTGCAAAGGACAATTTTAATTAAATTTTTAATTTCGGATTAACACATAAATTTTAATTAAAAAAACGAAATTTTCATTAAAATCAATATTGTTTAGGTGGCAAAATTTTTGAAATTTTAATCAAATCCTGCTTAGGTGGCATTATGACATGGCATTACTGGGCAATCCTGTATTTGATGACGTCATGCGCATCTTGTTTTATATTATATATATATATATATATATATATATATATATATATATATATATATATATATATATATATATATATATATTGTAATTTCAAACAGATAGGATACAGTTTATGAAGTGGATGTAACCATCCTTCATATTTTAAGACTAAAAGCATACGCTTTCAAGTAATGAGTAACATTATTGGTCTATTCATAAAATTATTATAGGCGTGCTACTTGTTAAAAATAAGAAAAAATTACAATTGGGAATTCTTTGCTTTCGATTTGAATACATACTTAGCATATAAGATAACCTTAAGTGTAGCAAATTATTCACCTTCCTTAACATTTGAGGGTCAATTCATTGCAAGTTCTTATATATCCAGTTACATGTGCTAAGAAAACAGACCTTGTGTGCAACACTTCTAACTTCTTTATATGCACCACTTTTAACCTGTTCATATTACTTCTTTAGTGCTAATTTGTTGCTGCTCGAAGCGCATCTGCTGACGAAACCTGGTCTAAACTTCTACAACTACAGGACCTAGAAAACCAAATCTCGTAATTAGTTTCGTTACTAAAGAACACAAAATATTACATAAACAAATAGTAATAACTTACAACTTATCCGTCACATCTGGACTAACAATATTGCGATTAGTTGTAACCACCCGTAATTTTTCGAACATATTTTTATACGAGACTTTTCCTGTTTCTCATAAACGGATCCTTTCTGAACTCTTTTGATTCTAAAACGTGAAATTTCCTCGCGAAACGTGAAATTTGTACACAACGCGTACTGGCACAACCGACGATTTTTTTTGATTATTTTATTATTCATGAGAAACGAGGCGTATGAATAGCCGTTTTTATTGGAAAAATTATTCTGAGAGCAATGGTGATATTCCTGTGATTTGAATCGATCATTTGCTATCTTAAACGAGCCCCGAGCCTCATTTCAAGAAAGATAGCAAAAAAAATTACAATAATAGTCCCTGCAGTAAAAGTTCCATCTCCACTCCTAAATTTTGTTATTTACACTTTGGTCCCTGGAGTTTATTTAACCTAACCTAGTACTATAAATACATCTTTAATAAATTTTTAGGGTTTTAAAACCCATTTTCTTCTTCTAGCCGCTCCATCCCTCACTCTCCTCTCTCCTCTCTAATTTTCCGGCCATAAAATCCGACCACCTGAGCCACACCGTCGCTCACCCTACCACACCGCCACCACCACTTTAATCCTCTCACCCTTCTTATCATTTCCATATACTTCACGCGCCAAGAAACCCCTCTCTCTCTAGGTAACTTATGATTTTTCCGGCGAGTTTTCCGACAACACCATTTTTGCAGTCGTGCGAAGTATAGATCGAGTGGTTTATCTACTGTGGTTCGAGAAGGTCACCACGCACCACCACAACCGCCATGGCTACCACCGCAGCTGCGCCGTCTCCACCGCCTTGTCCTCTCGCTCTCTTCTCGACTTGGTAAACCGAGAAAGCCCATCGTTATATATATTTTTCTTACCAAATGTGGATGTTTCAATTTTTGGTATTGAGTAATATTTATGGTTCTATGTTTCTGGTGTTCTGTACCAACTTTCAAGTTGTACCCTATGTATTACTTATAAAAAAGGCTTTATCAAATCGTTAAGTGCAATATCTTTAGTAACTCTTTTATGTGCCTAACCCCTTTTTCTTCAATGCCAAATAATTACTTATTTAGTAGGAACTCAGTTCTGTTTACCAGATTGAAAATTGTGGAAGTCTTTATCTTACTAGTATACATAAACTATTGAATGCAGGAAAAATATAAATCTTTTCATCCTAGATTGCCAGCAATTGTTGCAGAAACCCATCTCTGTGCTGACTGGTTGATTGAACTTCCTCTTTGGCTTGTCCAGATGTTCAAGGTAATATTCCTCCACTTTTCTGGTTCCTTACACTATAGGTATGACTTCACTTTATATTCGTACATAGAAAGGTACAGTTTATTAAAGAAAACTATTAGAAATGCACAATTCAACATAATGTTTAAATTATCATATTTAATACCTAATATGCGAAACTAGTACCAATTATACTCAAAAGTATATATTTGAATAATTTTCTAGTTTCAGTTTAGCAAGTGTGCTTCTAGGATAAATGTAAGTTATTGACTAATACTTTTGTGATTTATTTCCTCACTATTTATGACAGGGCACAATCAAAGGAACATTGGGCATGGCTGGGTCTGATCAAGTCCTGCATTGTTCCAACTTTATGTTGATTATGGGCGATATCCGGAGGCTACTAATCTGTTGCTTCACTATATTGAATCCCTCACATCACTGGTATGTTTTGATCTTCTCCTCGATGACTAGTTTTTTTCCCATCCAATTGTTCAACTAGTGATACTGACAAATGTTGTGATCTTTTACTTTACCTAGGAAAATAACACTGGAGATTACTAGAAAGACCCCATCAAAAATACTCGAGAAGCATTGAAGGAAGGGCATGCGTCTTATATCGTTCCACCACTCCATAAGTTGAGACAAAAAATTTTGGAAATTTTGCACGGAAGGTACCCTCAAGCTCCGACACATCATGCCCCAGCACGTCAGCTAATGTTGGTCCACTTTTAGTCGGTCTTCTTGCAAATGAGTTAACGTGTGTAGCAACGTTTCGCCTTAATTTAACAGGTTGTGCAGTCCACCACAAATACGAGCAGAAGACTTGTTGAAGCATTTGGCATTTAGGTCATCTGCTCATCGTATGAAATTTATTAAGGAGTTGGCCGGTTATATAAATGACGGAGATGTTTCACTTTACAAAACCCAGATGGAAGCCGAACTAAATAACCTTATCGTTGTGTCGGGTAGTAACAGTAGTAGCACATATGATTGGGCCGTTGTAAAATACTCCTCACTTAATTATTCTGCTTTTAATAGATAGGGTATTGCGATCTGCATGCCCTCGTGCACATAATGCTCTTCGTCATGTCAAATGGGAATCATGCGTTTAGGCAACCGTTGTCATCCGTGACAGAAACGGACATCGGTGAATTGAATATTCCTGGAACAAACCAAGAACTGTATGATCTTTTTGGAAGACTTGGAGTTCTCTTGTCAGGTTTAGCAGCAACATCAATGTAATGACGATATAAACTAAATTATTTTTAGTTTATATCGTCATTACATTGATGTTGCTGCTAAACCTGACAAGAGAACTCCAAGTCTTCCAAAAAGATCATACAGTTCTTGGTTTGTTCCAGGAATATTCAATTCACCGATGTCCGTTTCTGTCACGGATGACAACGGTTGCCTAAACGCATGATTCCCATTTGACATGACGAAGAGCATTATGTGCACGAGGGCATGCAGATCGCAATACCCTATCTATTAAAAGCAGAATAATTAAGTGAGGAGTATTTTACAACGGCCCAATCATATGTGCTACTACTGTTACTACCCGACACAACGATAAGGTTATTTAGTTCGGCTTCCATCTGGGTTTTGTAAAGTGAAACATCTCCGTCATTTATATAACCGGCCAACTCCTTAATAAATTTCATACGATGAGCAGATGACCTAAATGCCAAATGCTTCAACAAGTCTTCTGCTCGTATTTGTGGTGGACTGCACAACCTGTTAAATTAAGGCGAAACGTTGCTACACACGTTAACTCATTTGCAAGAAGACCGACTAAAAGTGGACCAACATTAGCTGACGTGCTGGGGCATGATGTGTCGGAGCTTGAGGGTACCTTCCGTGCAAAATTTTTTGTCTCAACTTATGGAGTGGTGGAATGATATAAGACGCATGCCCTTCCTTCAATGCTTCTTGAGTATTTTTGATGGGGTCTTTCTAGTCATTTCCAGTGTTATTTTCCTGGGTAAAGTAAAAGATCACAACATTTGTCAGTATCACTAGTTGAACAATTGGATGGGAAAAAAAACTAGTCATCGAGGAGAAGATCAAAACATACCAGTGATGTGAGGGATTCAATATAGTGATGCAACAGATTAGTAGCCTCTGGATATCGCCCATAATCAACATAAAGTTGGAACAATGCATGACTTGATTCAATGCTATAAGACGCATAATCAACTTATGGATTGGTGGACTTTATTCAGACCCAGCCATGCCCAATGTTCCTTTGATTGTGCCCTGTCATAAATAGTGAGGAAATAAATCACAAAAGTATTAGTCAATAACTTACATTTATCCTAGAAGCACACTTGCTAAACTGAAACTAGAAAATTATTCAAATATATACTTTGAGTATAATTGGTACTAGTTTCGCATATTAGGTATTAAATATGATAATTTAAACATTATGTTGAATTGTGCATTTCTAATAGTTTTCTTTAATAAACTGTACCTTTCTATGTACGAATATAAAGTGAAGTCATACCTATAGTGTAAGGAACCGAAAGACAGAAAAGTGGAGGAATATTACCTTGAACATCTGGACAAGCCAAAGAGGAAGTTCAATCAACCGGTCAGCACAGAGAAGGGTTTCTGCAACAATTGCTGGCAATCTAGGATGAAAAGATTTATATTTTTCCTGCATTCAATAGTTTATGTATACTAGTAAGATAAAGACTTCCACAATTTTCAATCTGGTAAACAGAACTGAGTTCCTACTAAATAAGTAATTATTTGGCATTGAAGAAAAAGGGGTTAGGCACATAAAAGAGTTACTAAAGATATTGCACTTAACGATTTGATAAAGCCTTTTTTATAAGTAATACATAGGGTACAACTTGAAAGTTGGGACAGAACACCAGAAACATAGAACCATAAATATTACTCAATACCAAAAACTGAAACATCCATATTTGATAAGTAGTCCTCAGAACCTGGCCTTAAGGGCTCAAGATAGTGTAAAATAAAGGGATCCGAAACATGCTGAGTACACATTTAATGACCAAGGACTAAGACATAATATCTGTGCTGCTAGGAAGACTGGTTTTGCTAAAAACGAAAATACTAATATTAGTACCCATTATATATCACAAGATTAGTTTTGCTGTTAGGAATTCCTGATTTGTCATGTAATGACAGCATGGCGACAAAAAAACTGGAGAAGATTCCAAATAGTCTAATAGCCATAATTGTTTATAATAATGATGATAGAAAACGAATTTATGGCAAACAGCTCAACAATAGTGATACCAGATTCCGTTAGAGAGCTATATTAAACTATGCCAAAAGGTGATGACTAATTTAAACTTGTAAAAAAGAACTTCAATTTAGATAAGATCAGAAAAGAGTTACTGACTATGTATTGCACAAGTGCATCCCACTGGTCATTCCCTTTGGATTGTTGTGCTGCAGGAACTATGTCTAGAGAATTATGAGCAACCTCATTCTTTGATGATGTTAGAAGTAGACCTTGCTTTTTTATATTTTCCCTGAAATCAATATAAAAGGTTATTCCCTGAAACAGCTATGAAGTTTATACCAAGTAAAATCACTGACTGGTATGTGCAAGCTCAAAAAGATCACTTGCATCTAAAGATAAAGCAAAAGGAAGCTAGAGGTGGCAACTTAACTAATTTAATTACTAATAGGTAGATTTAGGTTATAGATTATTCCTAACGAGTCAAATAGGCTGAAGTGTTGAATTGGGTTGAAAGTTGCCTAAAAGTGTATTCTTACAGCTTACAGTTTCCTGATTTAATTACTAATAGGCAGATATCAGCGCCTTACAAAAAGATTACAAAGAATGATTGCAGGTCAACAGACCGCATTCTGTTTTGACCTGATTTATAAACAGCCCAGTTTAAGCCAAACCCAGTTTGACCTGTTAACTAACTAGGCCAGCCCGCTCATCTTGCAACATCTCGATGAGACAACAAAAAGTAGCAAACTCCCGGATAACATAGACAAACAAGTGATGAGTGATACCTGGTTGGACAACATTTCAACGACATGGCAACAAAAACTCTTTCCAGTTCCCTGAACAAAAAATCGTAATTTCTTCAGCAGTTGCAAAGAAGAAACCAAGAGAGGATGTGGATTGGGCTAATTCTATTGAGAAAGTTAAAAGACAGCATACCTCTTCAACGCTGAACCTTTATAAAATTTTAGAATTACAGTGAAAACCATATCATATAGATTCGACTGCACCAACAGCCCAACCAAGTTTGGAGGAGGTTTCTCAATCCCTGAAAGAGTATGCAATAGCAACATTATATGGCATTTACACAAGATAATACTAAATGTCTAAATGAAACCGTTTTTATAAAGAACATAGGAATCATTGTTTGCCTATTATGGTGAGACTTAAAAAGTCGATTAATATGGTATTGAATACTATGAATTTGAGGACAAAAAGACGAGAAATGGTTGGTACCAGTAAATGTCCAATTAACATTCGCCAGAGAGAGCAAATGTTCCGCAGACGTCAATACAAACTCATTTTCAAGCTTTTCAATATCCATGCAGGATTCCAGCTTTTCACTAGGAAAATCATCATTCGCTTCTGCAAAGAAAAAAGACAAAAATAAATGTCATAATTTAGTTATAAGTGAAAGTAAAAAAGTCAACAAGGGCTTAAAAGTCTTTGAACAATTACCCTCCTCTGAAACTGTTATTCTAGCCTTTTTACTTGGATATAATTCTTTCAGAATAGACTTTCCTTGATGCACTGGATCAATCCATGCAGAGGATGGTTGAACAAGATGCAACGCATTTATAGTGGCAGAGAGGCAGCTTAATCTTTCTTGCAGAACTAATGGTCTGACTTGGTAATCTTTTGAAGCTGTTTCACTTTTCAATTGGGCTGAATGGAGGTAAATATAACTTGCAGCCTTGCGCCAGTTATGTCGATGCATCTCAAATGCATACAGCAATTTGTAAGGGTTGGGTTTTACTGAAACATCTGAGCGTTCTGCCTGCACGATAATATTAGAAATTATAAATAATTAAAGAAACATTTTGTAGTACAGCAGCCATTATACTGTCTAGAAGTTGAAATAATGCAGGGGTAACAGGTGAAACAGAGTTCGGACCAAAACATCTAAATTTTTGTGCAAGATAGGTGCCAGGGGTAACGGGTCAAACACGGTCCGGGCCAAAGCAGCATTCAGCCCGAAACACTTCTTGCAAATAATTTTTTCTTCATAAGTACTGAATGTGTCAAGTTTGTTTTACAAAAGCTATATCATTTTAATAATAATCTTATGTTTTGAAATAAAATAATTTAGGAGATTTTATTCATTTACATTACACTTTGGGTAACTTTTAAACCATTTCATATTAAATTATTGATTTCGATGCTACCCACTGGAAATAAAACAGAACCTGAATTATTCACCCATTCAAAAGTAGATAGGCTGAGACTGCAACCTCTATATTACTCTAAAAAATGCTACATACCTTCCAAGCAAGTTCTTGCTCCACCTTCTCAGCTAAACCAATGAAAGGTAATTGGCCATCACAAAGAATCTACAACAAAAAAACAAATTCAAGCTTTTGTCCTTTTCAAGAATATGGTGACCCATATGAGTCTATGACTTAAAAAAGCAATGAAAATATAATTATAACATTGGCAGAGAATGTTACCTTAATTGCACCATGCTCATAAAGAACAATGATGAAACGCCTTAAGCAAATGTACTTGCTTTCTTCATCTGGGTCTGAAATTATTGCACAATATGCATCATGGTAAAAGCTCAAATCAAGTGTGAATTTAAATACATTAGCCCAAAGTCGCCCTTTAACTATAGTTGGTGATTCATTGAGAAAATCAGCCCCTGAATATGTATCATTAAGGCCCAAAACTTTATCGACTTGTTCAAGAGCAGCAAGAGCAAATTGGCAGGCACCTGCACTCATATTATATCGCTCGAATATCTGCATTGCCCATTGATAATAATGAAGCTTCCAAGCTGCAGGCGAGACATGTTCAGCTGCAGACAAATACAATACAAGAGCTACAATGTAAGATGAAAATTTAACTTATTTCAAATTTCCAGATAGACTTACAGATACCAAGGTGAGGCAATCCAGATTCATATGGCAAACTCTGTAATGTCTTTGAAGCCCCATCTAAAGATGCAGCTCTAGAGAGACAACAAACAAGAAAACACATCAGATCCTCCTTGAGCTTCGAGAAATTAAGTAGTAAAACCGATTACAACTTAAAGGCGAGCTATTATATATACACACATAGACACCCCCAAAACAAAGTCAGAGTTTAGTTATATGTATAATGTCCTGCGTCACTCTCAGTGTTATATGTAAGACTTTGTATTGTGTGTCTATGTCTGTATACATATAACTATATTGTGCATCATTGAAAAAAGTACGACATCCAACACTGAGAGTGACAGAACATTAAACAAGATACATGAAACAAGATAACCTCCAAGAATTAAGATATAAGACGCATGTCATTCCTTCAATGCTTCTTGAGTATTTTTGATGGGGTCTTTCTAGTCATCTCCAGTGTTATTTTCCTGGGTAAAGTAAAAGATCACAACATTTGTCAGTATCACTAGTTGAACAATTGGATGGGAAAAAAATACTGTTGAATTCCTAGATTCAATGTTTTGTACGCATTTAAGTTATGATTTGATGACAAATGGTCAATCCTTACCACTTGGTGGGTTTTAAAAGAACTTGTTAGTGGAATCATATTTCTTTATTTCACAAAATTCACCCACCCACATGTTTTTCACCAACATTATTGTTGACCCTTTTTAGCAATGTATTTTTAGGTAATTAGGGCATTCGCATGTTGGCTTGCCTATGGGCATATCATGGAGTCGCGGAGTTGACGCGTCTAATTTTATATTTTTTTGCACTTATCTATCGTTTGATTTGTATGAATTTGATTTTCCGCAAACATGATTCACCTTTTGGGACCTAAACTTTGTAACTCTGAATGTTTTAAATGATCAAACGATGTATTTTCTATTAGGGCACCTCTTATGACTACTTGAATATTTCAACTTTACTCCCTTTTTGAGTAATTTGAAGTTCAAGTTGATGTAATTTTATATTTTCCTGGGTGTGGATATTTAGAACCCATATTCTTAAATTAGCAATCCATCACTAAGCTAGTCAACTTTTTATTTTAGTATTATTTTTCAAACTTAGTTTTCATTTTAAACTTTAATCAATTAAACAACTTTTAAATGACGAAGTGCACAAAGGTAAGTTTTTAATTTATCTATTGCACTTAAATTAAGTGAATCATACTCTCTTCGTATAAGAATAGTTGTGTTCAGATAAAAAAACGAACGCTTTAAGAAAATATAATCATTATTGGTTAATCCTTTTACTTTTTGCATAATTAAAGTTTTTATCGGTATCAATCCATCACTAAGCTAGTCAACTTTTTATTTTAGTATTATTTTTCAAACTTAGTTTTCATTTTAAACTTTAATCAATTAAACAACTTTTAAATGACGAAGTGCACAAAGGTAAGTTTTTAATTTATCTATTGCACTTAAATTAAGTGAATCATACTCTCTTCGTATAAGAATAGTTGTGTTCAGATAAAAAAACGAACGCTTTAAGAAAATATAATCATTATTGGTTAATCCTTTTACTTTTTGCATAATTAAAGTTTTTATCGTTAACTAATTAATAACTAACGTTATTTATTTATTTTATTTTGTAAAGCCAACTTGACTCGGCTCAATAATCTTATCCTTTTGGAAATGCTTTTGTAGAGCTGTTTGTAACAAGGCTCTTAGTTTTTCACATTGATTGACCATATGGCCTGACTTAATCAACTCCCCAAGTTTACACCACAATCGTTCAATTGTTGTGTATGGAAACCAAACTGCAAATGTCCTCTTTCTACGAATAACATAAGCTGGTCTCTGTAGGTATGCAACAAAAGTATCAATAAAAATTTACGGGGTATAAAACAAAAGATGCTATATATCCTGAATTCCTGATGATGGCAACCAGAGTCATGTTTTTTTTCAAATGAATGCGCCCAACATTTAGCTTAACTATATTAAAACATATTGCTTGACCAAGATGAGACCCAATACTAGCAAAAAAAATTATGTATATCCATGCCAATTCACTAAGAATGGTGGAGAGACATTTTAGCATCAACTAAGTTTAGAAAACATAACTTCCAAAACATTAAAAAAAAAAAAAAAAAAAAAAAAAAAAAAAAAAAGGATTTGTAAACTAAGATCTACATAATAGAAGATAAAGATACTATTAGTTAGTTTATATAGCAACTACCGGTAACAGTAAGATACTGATTATTGAAAAAACCCGACTATTAATCATGTATGCTAAATAAGTCATCGAGGAGAAGATCAAAACAGATTTTCCTCGTGTCTACGGTGTGTTTGGTGTCTGCTGTTTGGGAGGCAACTTTCGCATGGCTTCCACAATCTCTGTCACTAAGATAGCGGCCCAATTAGATGTGCTACTACTGTTACTACCCGACACAACGATAAGGTTATTTAGTTAGGTTTCCATCTGGGTTTTGTAAGGTGAAACATCTCCGTCATTTATATAATCACCCAACTCCCTAATAAATTTCATACGATCAACAGATGACCTAAATGCTTCAACAAGTCTTCTGCTCTATTTATGGTGGACTGCACAACCTGTTAGATAAGCAAATATTAAACATCACATACTCTATCTATATCAGCAGATGACCTAAAAATAATTTAGTTTATATTGTCATTACATTGATGATGTTGCTAAACCTGACAAGAGAACTCCAAGTCTTCCAAAAAGATCATACAGTTCTTGGTTTGTTTCAGGAATATTCAATTCACCGATGTCCGTTTCTGTCACGGATGACAACGGTTGCCTGAACGCATGATTCCCATTTGACATGACGAAGAGCATTATGTGCACGAGGGCATGCAGATCGCAATACCCATCTATTAAAAGCAGAATAAATAAGTGAGGAGTATTTTACAACGGACTTTTTAAAACGGTTTTCAACTCCGCCGTATTAAATAATTTGGAATCTATCTATCTATCTATATAAAAGAGAGTTTTTTGACAGCCCCTCATAAAGTTTTTCTAAAAATAATAGTGCTTATTCTATTGACACGTGGCACACTTCATTCTTCCTCTACAAGCTGTTGTAAATCGGTTTTAAATTTGCAGTTTCAATTCACCATTTAATGTCAACGCATTCAAAATAACCTCCAACATAACATCCCTTGGTCTGGTAAGAATTACACTTTCTCTAACCCTAAAAAAATCAAAAACATATACATAAATCCTATGACTAATACCCATTCAATTGTACAACTTTTGTTGATTTTCCAGTGAGTTCTATACTATCCGCACCGTAAAATTGGTAAGTGTCGCAATTATTCAAGTTTTTTTATTTAGGGTTTTGATTTAAATCTCATAGTACAACTATTTTGATGTAATCCCCCAAGTGCTTTTTTTTTTTTTTTTTTTTTTTTTTTTTTTTTTTTTTTTAATTCGATCCTAAATTTTCTTTGCCTTAAATCCCAATAGCTGTGTAGATTATATCTTTTTTATTTACTATGTGACCATTCTAATATCATTATGTTCCACTTTTTTTATATTTCCGGACTGATGGTGTTGGTGGTAGACATACATTAAGCAGTATACATGGAGGAGTTGCTACCTTGAAGGTAATTAAACTCACCTTTTCCTTTTACTTTAGTTTTACATTAGTGACAATCTATCTGTGAAAATAATTTGTGATTAGGTGCAAGGAGGGCCTTGAAGTCATTAATTTTGGTTTTCTTCAAAACTAATTTTGGTTTCACTTTATTAGTAAGAATTAACCAAGTATATGCATGTACATATATCTAAGATGGGTGTATCATGTATCACAAAAGAAGTTTTGAGTAGGAAGCCAATTATTAGCAACTTCTTTGAGAACCCAACAGTTGTGGATGCAGTCATGTAGCATAGCTACCTGGGATCAAAATATTTGCTTACAATCAATAGTATTAATTTACCCATTATGTTCATGGGTTAATAATGGTAAAACTATTTATTTTTACCTGTTCTGGTTGTATACTTTGACTTTTGAAGTCAAACATGGACTCTTTTCGGCAAAGTATTATCGATAAAACATGAGAGTGAATTACCTTCCAATTTCCTGGTCATCGTAAAATACCAGATCCCTCTATAAAAGATCTTGTTCGAACCGGACTTGCTGGTTTGGTAGCAAGGTTGTAAATATCGGTTATCGGTATATTATCGGCCGACCACCGAGAAGCGAGATATCGGACATAGCGGGGATATATCGGAGACCCTAAATTATATAAGAATTTATTTGTAAAAATATATATATTCAAATAAACTTATAAACTTACCTTGAATAGTTGAATGACACCACCTATGCAACACAAGATCAGCAAACAGACCAAGATTGAAAAGCATGCAACACAAATTTATCCAGAAAAACAACTTAAATCTACACAAATTTATCCAGAATTACAGTTTTAACACCTGTTTAACACCTGTTTTAACATAAATAAGCCGCCATATGCAAAGAAGAATCTAGCCTCTCTTTCATCTTCGTCTCTATGATTTGTATGACACACTCGTAAGCTTTTTGGTTACCACCCAACGCCTCCTTGATTTCTTCCTTTGCTTTTATCATTTCCCCATAAACAAAACCCATTGACGGCTTCCAATCCGCATCAACCATTCGAAGGACTTTGACCAAAGGAGTAAACACATTCAAACATAAAATTTTAAAATTATTAGAATAAATACCTTGCAATTGCACCAATACCTTGAAAACATAAAATTTTAAAATTATTAGAATAAATAAAAGTATATAACTATATATAGATTATAGAAAATGTTAAACAAATATAGATACCTTCAAGCATAAGGTTAATGGTATGCGTCGCACATGATGTCCAAAAAATCTTTGGTCTTGTCTCTTTAAGCAACTTTGCCGCTCCCATGTTATTAGATGCATTATCGGTCACAACTTGAGCAACATGTTCGGCACCAACTTCTTTAATGCAACTTTCCACATACTCATGTATGTGCTCACTTGTATGTGCTACATCCGAACATTCTTTGGAAGATAAAAACACGGTACCCATCCTTGAATTCACACACAAATTCATAATGCTCCTCCTCTTTCTATCACTCCAAGCATCCATCATAATCGAGCATCCATTCAATTTCCATTCATCCTCGTTTCTTCTCAACAACTTTTTGGTTCTTTCAACCTCTTCCTTTAAAAGTGGTGTGCTCAACTCATACCTAGTAGGCGTTGGAAGCCCAGTTCCAAATTGGCCAATCACTTCCACCATCAATTTGAAGCTATCCTTTTCAAAGGCATTAAAAGGAATCGCGGCCTCATATGCCCACCTACTAATGTATTTCTTCGCCATCCATATTCTCTCTTTCCAAATAGCATTGCTAAGCTCAACACCATTTCCTTTGTTTATAGAGTGCTCGGGGTTTATTTTATTTGCAAAGTTATCCATGGGGCAAAAAACATTTGGTTGCTGATCACTTCCCAAAGAATCATGGTGTTCATCATCTTCATTAATTGCACTTTCATTAGCATCAATTCTCACCTCCGATCTTATGGCCTCATCTTGTTCTTTTTTACCCTTTTTTTTGTTCTTCGATTCATTGATAGCATCCCGACATTTCAACTGTTGTTCTTTGGTAGCCTTTGGACATGATGTTACTTGTCCTTGAATTTGTGCAATATGTTGTTTCAATCTTGTAACCCCCCCACTCATCACTTTATTACACAAAGTGCATTTGAGTATCTGATAATTTTTTGGATCCGCGCAAACACCAAATTCCCAACCAACATCATTAGATTTTCTTTTAGTAGCGGAAGTTGATGACGATATAGATGGTGAACTAGCAGACACAGATGCCATCACAAACTGATATATCACAGATTCACAGTATATGACTATATGTATATCACAAACTTAATATGTATGTCACAAACTGAATCAAATTAATATATCTATATAACATATTAAAATTATAAACTGATCAAAAATTAACTAACTAGCAAGTTGAAAAAGTGAGAAACAAACTGATCACAAGGAAAAATAAATTGACTACAAAATATCAAAAATAAATTGACTAAAAAATATCAAAAATTAACAACATGATATCAAACTTTAGAAGTTACAACCTGTTGGTGTATCTTAGAACTGAGAACTTGAGAAGAAACTGAGAAAAAAAGGGAAAAGTATTGAAATCAGAACAAAAAACCATACCTGTTGGTGTCGCCGGAGGTGGGTTGGCCGGCAATGGATTCGCCGGAGGAGGGGAACGCCGGAGGAGAGTCAGAAACCGGGGAATCGCCGGAGGTGGGTTAGCTTTTTCGATGTCTGCTGAAGTTACAAGCCCTAACTTTTAGTGTAAATACAATAATACATACGTATATGATACCCGACCCCGATCGTTTAAAAAAAAAGTCAAACATTTAAGTTGACCGATAAGTCAATACTTCGCCGATAAGTACCGATACAGATGAGTTTGACCGAATTTTGACCCGGACGAGAAATAAACACGATAACTAAAATCTCGCGACAGTGGAAGCCCGAGACACGAGATCTCGCCGATAACTCGGCCGATATTTACGAGATTTACAACACTGTTTGGTAGCATGTGTTGAGGTCCTCTGAGTCCTATCTGACTCTTGTATAGTGTTTGCAGTCTCGCTTACAATCACCTGCAGCATAAGAATGGTATTAATTGTACTTAAAGTAGTATAATCTCACTTTCTTAGGCAAACATACAATCTGGAATTAATATGAATTTGTTTAGATTCTGACAAAGATTCATAACCTCGTCAGTAGTAAGTCAATTGCAAGTATTATAAACATAAGGATATATATATATATATATATATATATATAATATATATATATATATATATTATATATATATATAATAACAATAGGCGCATGACGTCATCAATTGTTAGATTGCCCCAGTAATGCCATGTCATAATTCCACATAAGCAGTATTTGGTTAAAATTTTCGATTTTCATGCCACATAAGCATTAATGGTTAAAATTTTCGATTTTTCATGCCACATAAGCATTATTGATTTTATTGAAAATTTCGAATTTGCCACATAAGCATTATTGATTTTATTGAAAATTTCGAATTTAAAAATTTAATTACAATTGGCCTTTGCAAGATTTGAACCTTGGCATTTGATCCACATACGAATACTTCAACCACTGGACCAAGCATTTTTTTTGTGATCTACATCAGAAAATATTTATGTCATGCTTAAAAATTTGATATTGCTAAGCTATAATTAAGGAATAGATTAATATAGTATTCCTTATAGACCGGATTTTATTTTTACAATCTAAATCCAATATACTTTTTTCCAGAACCCTAATATTAGCATAATCACATAATATACATCCCTCTTAAAATAACACACGTATATTTTTTTACAAAAGAAAACTCTAATAATCAAAAACCAGAAGATCTGCATGAATGGATTGCTGTTCTGGTATGCAAATCTATAATTAACAAAAAAGTATATGACATATCACATATCTTGAAGGTAGAAACCCTAGAAGCTTGAGGAGATGCAATCCAGGGATGTGCAAGAAGTGAATACTGAATCACCTGTGTTAACTGATCATCAAGAACATTCTGGTATGTTTTGTTTTTTAACTGTTTTTTATCCAATCATAGTTGCTGTATAACTTTTATGAATATTATGTGTGCTTACCAATCTTTGTATCACGTTTGATGGTGTTTTTTTGACAAATCACGTGTGCAGGATGTTCGCCGATCTTCTTTGTTGGTAATATGTATCCAGGTATGTTGTCAGTTCAAATCAACTGCCATGGAGCTCATTAGTCTTCTTGAACAGGTATGACCAAAAAGTAGTATTTTCATTTCTACTGCTTCAAGAATAATATTATAACTTTTAATCTCATTTTAGAAACAAAAAACTGCGGGAAGGACTAAAATTCTTCTGGAGATAGTTCCTGTGCATAAACTGGCAGATATATTTGTCGCTAGCTTCGAGATTAGCTTTGAAGAGCAGTTGGCTAGTTAGAATTTGTTGAGTAAAAGTTAGCTAAAGCCACAGAAGTAGTTGAGCGCCATTTAAGGTAAACTTCTTCTTCTTTTTTATAACTTTAGAAATCCGGAGAGTAGTATGATGACATTATTCTGTGTACCAGTCTATTCGTGTGGCAGAGAAGATTACACAAAAGGTCGAAGGGTAATTATCAAAATCACAAAAGGAATATCTTCTTCTCCAGCAGGTAATTCTTATCTTTTGTATGAAAATATGTTTTTGGATTTCATTCGTACTTATTAAATGTTAATCAGATGATGGCTATTAAAGAAGACCTTGGTGACAATGATGATGAAAACGATGATGTTGCTGCTCTTGAAAGAAAGATGCAAGATGCTGGAATGCCTCCAAATATCTGGAAGCATGCACAGAGGGAATTAAGGTGTGTTATTTGTGAACTCTGATACATAAACATATCTTTTTTTAGATGTGCATATACCTCTATTTAATTTATGGTAATTACTAATTAGTTGATTATATACTTTCTGGTCTGATGTGTGCATTTTCTAATTTGAAATGGAGTGCTAACTTTAGTCATTTTCACATATAGTTGCGATGATAAAATATTTTAGCTATTTTTTAACCTTAGCATAGTATTCATTTATCAGGAGATTGAAAAAAATGCAACCTCAGCAACCAGGGTATAATAGCTCACATGTGTATCTCGAGCTTCTTGCTGATTTGCCATGGGAGACAACCAGTGAGGAGGTTGAGTTAGACCTAAAAGCTGCAAAAGATCGGCTCGACAGTGACCACTATGGCTTAGTCAAAGTCAAACAAAGGATCATTGAATACTTAGTAGTTCGCAAGGTTGGCCGACTCTCTATTTAACATTATTATTTTTTTGGAAAATAATAACTGAATTCTTGGATTGCAGCTGAAACCAGATGCCAAGAGCCCGGTATTATGCTTTGTTGGCCCACCGGAGGTCGGGAAAATATCTTTGTTATCATTTATTGCTGCTGCTTTGGGTCGGAAGTTTATACGGATATCCCTTGGTGGTGTGAAGGATGAGGCTGATATTAGAGGGCACCGGAGGACATACATTGGAAGCATGCCGGGCCGCCTTATTGATGGATTAAAGGTGAATTTGAATGTCATATAAATTTCAAATATTTGTGATTATGTTGCGAAGGATTGTAACTTACTAAGTGTGAGCTAAGTGATATTTATGATTTATATAGCTATAACTTTGACTTTATGTTTATTCAGAAAGGAGGGGTTTGCAACCCCATTATGTTGTCGGATGAGATTGATAAGACGGGTTCTGATGTTCGTGGTGACCCTGCTTCAGCACTGCTTGCGGTGCTTGACCCAGAACAAAACAAAACATTCAGTGATCAGTATCCTAATGTAGAAGTCATTAAATAAGTATTTTCCCATATTATTACTTTATGTAAGTAATTAGTGTGCGTCATGGATCCCTTTACGCTTAACTTGTGGTTTCTTTTAGCTGAATTTTATTATATGCTTTTGATTATATGGCATCACTTTCCATTCTAATATGCAATTTACTTAATTTATACCTTAAAGCTATCTGACTGTTCCTTTTGATCTATCGAAAGTGATATTTGTGGCCACTGCAAATAGGGCACAACCAATTCCTCCCCCACTCTTAGACAGAATGGAAGTGATTGAACTTCCTGGATATACATCTGAAGAGAAGCTTAGAATAGAAATGCGCCATTTAATTCCACTGTTCTCAGTCAACATCGCTTGAATTCTGATTTCCTTCAATTTCCGGAGGTACGCAGTTATTTTTTGTTTGTGCATGTCCAAAAACTTTTAAGCCGGCAAAAATAGACTTGTGAGCTCTTTTAATTTTAAATAATCTCCTAAACCCAGAAAATAAGGTAATCCAAACGCCCCCTAAATAGACAACATAAAAATACTACTGATCATAAGAATATTTCTTTTGTTGTTTTTAGGTGAATTAGGGTGAATTAGCGTGCCAGTCGTACGTCGCCATTGGGTGAGCAACATTGAATACGTATTTTGCGGCTATTGTGATACCCTTTAATACCCTACAACTTATGAAATTACTTGGCGTTTGCTTCGCTGATGTTGTGCAGCTGTTGCAGCCAGTAGCGCCTTCACCTTACAGTAATAATTTTTCTTGGGTAAAAGGGTATACCCCGGTAAATAAAATAGTAATAATTTTTCCTTATTCACTATTATAGTTTGGGAGTTTATTATTTGTGTCTCAAAATTTTTGTTTTTTTTCCCGACAAACATTGCGTGTAGGTGTAGAGCAGGCTGTTCATTTTCGTGTTTGACAGCCATCCGACTTGAGTTTCATATTATCATTTCATTGTTACCTTTTAGTTTTATTAAATGTGGATTTTCATATCCAATTTTACCAGATAGCCATAGCGCAGAATTATAAATATTACCAGGTTGCAAATTTATGTCGTTGTGAGGCCTTCCCAAATTGCAGACCTGTATATTAAGTGTTTGTGTTTTGATTTTATGTTCACTATATACAGTGACATTGCAGTTCAGAAGGGATACACGTCAATGTTATTGTTCACCGTGACTAACATTAATAGTTCCATGACTAAACTTATGGCTTTAAGTGCAGATATGGATGGCCCTATTAAATACAAAGTCCATGGAAAGGTAATAATAATGCCCTTATACCACTCATCTGACTTCAATTGACCGCATACCATTGGAGAGCTATATCATATATTTTGTCGTGTTTTGTAGAATGTCGATATAAGTTATAAACAGTTAGTCAATGAGAATGAGCCCATTTATAACATTCAACCTCCTCTGTTTGTTATTTATAAACCACAGGAACGCCTCTAATTCTATTGCATTGTTGACAGGTCGCTGCAATGCGATGTACTGATGGTCACATGTTGGGTCTTTATGAGCCTGTTTGAAAATCCACAACCTGCACATCCTCACTTGCATCCCAAAAGGAATCACTTTTGTTTAGCTTATAGTTCATATAGTCCTTGAAAATTATTTAGGGGGTGTTTGACAGCATTATTTAGGGGGTGTTGACAAAAATGATCACGGACGAGTGTGCTTTTACAGTACAGGGGTGTTGCTGCTCACACATTACATCTGTCTAGAGGAGTTGAAAAAGCAAAGCGGGAAGGGTTACATACACAGCTGAGCTTGAGGGTCTATGCAGATTGTGCGTCTTATAGCTTAATACTAAGTGGACATATTCCACTGATATGACAAAGACTGGTATGAAGGATGTGTTACTCTATTCAGTCATTTTGGTCACTCTTAGTTGTTGTGATGATTTTAACTCACAACAACCTTTGTTTGCTCACCGGCTACTTTTCAGAACTCTGTATGCTCTCAAATCTGCAATTTTCACATACTCATGCTTGATTTTTTTTCTTATTAAGGGTAGAGACAGCCATGGGGACCGTTTCTGCTATATGGACCTCCAGGATCGACAAAATCCTAATTGGCTAAAGATGTGACTATGGAAGCAGATGCAACCTTTTTCAGGTAACATTACATGTTCATATCTATATCAACACCTTTCTAAAACTTATACCTTTGGTTACTTTTTGGGATACAATATTACTCAAGCATTCATTTTTGTAACTTGGATTTTGAGTATAGCCTATATTACTATAGGAGGTGCGTTCAGGGGGTGGGTTCAGGGGGTAGGTTCAGTGGGTTGGTTCGGGAGGTATGTACATGTGGAAGCTTTCCTATGGGTGATTGAGAGATTGGTTAATCAGCTTGAGAGCTATCAGTTATAGACATTGCTTAATTCAATATCCTTGGAAACTGGTTTTACACATTATCTTCTAAATATAGTACACGTTATGAAAAAATATAAGGGCTTTATAAGTGATAAAACATGGGTAAGTATACAATACTCTAACTTCAGTATTTCACATGAACCAAGTAATTAAAAAGAGTGCACAAAGGGCTTAGGAACGAGACCAGTCTAGACCAGAGGAGAAAGTCATTTATTCTTTTTGAAATGTTGTTATAGGTATCAATGAGATGACGAAATTTTACAGGTAGTGTTGCTATTTTCTTGGTACAAGGAGCACATTTCAGAGAAAAATGGGATAAAACAAATTAACAATTTGTAAGCTTAATAAAATTGTGCCCAATGTTAAAAATGTGTAACAGTCCCACGAATTCAGATTTGATGCAACTGGGCAGCATTTCTATTTGAAATTTGATAAATGCAGTTAAGGAACATATGTGGTAACGGTTTTTTTACTGAAGGATCAATGATTTGAAAAAAAAAAAAAGCTTCAACGGGAATTAAAAAACAATTTTTAAGTTAGTATATCTCATATTTTGATATAATTATGGAGCACATAGCAGAAGTGGATTATCTAGGAATGGGATAAAACAAATTAACAATTTGTAGGCTTAATAAAATTGTGCCCAATGTTAAAAATGTGTAACAGTCCCACGAATTAAGATTTGATGCAACTGGGCAGCATTTCTATTTGAAATTTGATAAATGCAGTTAAGGAACAGATGTGGTAACGGTTTTTTTACTGAAGGATCAATGATTTGAAAAAAAAAAGCTTCAACGGGAATTAAAAAAACAATTTTTAAGTTAGTATATCTCATATTTTGATATAATTATGGAGCACATAGCAGAAGTGGATTATCTAGGAATATATTTTGTTTTCAAGGCTATAGGTTTGGTGATCTTAAGCATTTTCCTATTTTTAACTATTATTACATGAGGTTGCAAGTTGGTGGAGTTGTTTTGAACTGACCCAAAACACATTTTGTTCAAATACTTAAAAGTTTATTTTGTTAGTATTTAGTTTTCTTTTAGTAAAAGATCATTATAAATCTTTTCATTAAGAAAGGGCAAAGAAGTCGGCCCGAGTAAAACTTTGTTAATTAGGCTAATGTTAGATAATATGGTTGTCCCTCAACCTGTGTAGGCTAATGTTCCAAGGTAAATGAAGTCATTAGTATTTGATTAATTGTGTTGGTTCATCAACAACGTAACCTCTTTTTTTTGTCCCAAGGTATCAAAGACGTCAAATATCAGGTATGTAAGTTACAAATAAAGGCAGTCTTCTTTTTTTTGCATTTCTTGAACTACTTATGAAACACTTATAAACATTTGTGGGATGAAACATCTGTAGGTAATAAAACAACACAGGTATTGTACTCATGTCCTAATTTAGCTCATGTCCTCATTTAAGTGTTTTATATGTTCCAGTTGTTAACTTTTTTTATTTCAATTCAGATATAACGGTATAATAGCTACCTAAATGATTCAAACAATGTTAAAAGGTTATACCAAAAGAAAGACATGGCTGATATTGTTATTTGGATACGTAGTTGTATGATCAGGCTGATATTGTTAATTTGGATACGTGGTCGTGTTATCTGAATAATGCTATCTGAATATTGTTATTTGTATGATCAGGCTGATAATGTTGAAAGGTTATACCAAAAGAAAGACATGGCTGATATTGTTATTTGGATATGTAGTTGTATGATCAGGTTTTTCTAAAGGATATCAATATGCTTTAAAGTCGTAACACCGTAACACCTTCACGTTCATTCTTTTACTATATCCTTGGGCCTTGACATGATGTTTATGGCTTTATATTGTGTAGATACGAGTTCTACTATGCACTTATTCGTGACTTTCCCGACCTCCGTTTTACAATTAATGGAGGCGTACATAGCATTGGTGAGGCAAGTATTCTTCTGTTTTATATATTCATGCTGAATATTTTATCAATTTATAGCTAATAGAAATTGATCTACCTAGAGAAAAGTCTTAAAGGACAATATTTATATGTTAAGTTTCTTTCAGACCGTGCTTAATTATTATGATGAAAAGTTTTTATGGGAAAATCATGTTAGTAGTTCTGTTAGGTTTTCATTCTTTCGCCGTTATGTAATATGTATCTTATAGTTTATGTGTCACTGCACGTGGTCACGTTATTCACCATTTAATAGAAATTTTTGTATAGCTGCCCTAAGCCCATGCTTGACCGTAAATTTTGTTCATTGGCTCTAAAGATAGACTTTGAAGATCTTAAGGTAAAAGCCTACTTTATTAGACCTTCTAATAAAGAAATGCATCAAAAACGCTGAAAGTATTCTAAAGCTAAAGGTAGGTTGGGTAGATTTTTAGTTAATGCAACTCTTAATACAAATTGTGTTTGCTTTTTAGGGATTCGAAAATGTTGGTTCATGGGCTGCTCAGCTCTCGGAGAAAAAAGATTATACAACTGATATTTCTACCAAGAGTCACATGATGCGTATGTCATCCCGAACGGAAAATACAGATTTTGTTTCCTCTCACGCTTGGAAAGTGCTTAGTTTTCGACATAATTTAAACTGTATGCATCTTTTGTTAGTTTCTATTTTAGAAACCAAATTTGTTATGAATTATAAAATATGAGTTCTTGACAATAATAACTTTCAGGTATGAAACTTTTGTCAACACTGATTGAGTTTTCTTTGTGTGTAATGATGAAAACAAAATACCCGCAACAACGATATTTATATACAAGTCATTTACCACCCTTCTTTCGCTATAGAAAAATAGACCAACATAAAATAAAAAAAAATAAAAAAAATAGATGCCTTTTATGCAAGTGTCGGTGTGGGGTTTTTTACAGCACTCAGCGGTAATAATTATGATATTAAAAAATAAAATAAAACAAACGTCCTTAAAAATAATTTTAGAATAACTAAAACCATGAAGATTATAATTACAAGTCATGCCCACCTATAGG
The DNA here is from genome assembly GCA_021014915.2 of Artemisia tridentata subsp. tridentata. Taxonomy (NCBI): domain Eukaryota; kingdom Viridiplantae; phylum Streptophyta; class Magnoliopsida; order Asterales; family Asteraceae; genus Artemisia; species Artemisia tridentata. The sequence continues at coordinate 404,726,190 of CP139508.1, forward strand.
GCGGGCTTTGAATTTTTAATCATATATAATTGGTTCTATTTTACTGTATTTAATATAACAAACTTAAAACATAATTTTAAGTTAACTAAAACCATCAAGCCAAATAAAACAAACGTCCTTAAAAATAATTTTAGAATAACTAAAATCATCCAAATTATAATTACAAGTCGGGCGGGCTACAATTTTTAATCATATATAATTGGCTCTATTTTACAATACACTATGTTGACTATACACTAAATACAAACCATGACCGGCCATCGTGCCCAATGTCGATTACCCCTACAAAAAATCCTTAAAAAATAATTTCATAATATGTAAAGTCATTGAAATTAAAATTACAAATCATGCCCACCCGTCGGCTCCCTAAAATAGTTTCATAATAAGCAAAACCTTACAAAATAAAATTACAAGTCATGCCCGCCGACCGGCCATCGTGCCCAATGTCGATTACCCTTACAAAAAAATCCTTAAAAAATAATTTCATAATAAGTAAAGTCATTGAAATTAAAATTACAAATCATGCCCACCCGTCGGGCTCCCTAAAAATGGTTTCATAATAAGTAAAACCTTACAAAATAAAATTACAAGTCATGCCCGCCCATCGGGCGGGCCTTGAAGTCTAGTGTATATATATATATATATATATATATATATATATATTATATATATCAGATAGGATACAGTTTATGAAGTGGATGTAACCATCCTTCATATTTTAAGACTAAAAGCATACGCTTTCAAGTAATGAGTAACATTATGGGTCTATTCTTAAAAATAAGAAAAAGTTACAATTGGGAATTCTTTGCTTTCGATTTGAATACATACCTGGCATATACGATAACCTTAAGTTTAGCAAATTATTCACCTTCCTTAACATTTGAGGGTCAGTTCATTGCAAGTTCTTATATATCCAGTTACATGTGCTAAGAAGACAGACCTTGTGTGCAACACTTCTAACTTCTTTATATGAACCACTTTTAACCTGTTCATATTACTTCTTTAGTGCTAATTTGTTGCTGCTCGAAGCGCATCTGCTGACGAAACCTGGTCTGAACTTCTACAACTACAAGACCTAGAAAAACAAATCTCGTAATTAGTTTTGCTACTAAAGAACACAAAATATTACATAAACAAATAGTAATAACTTACAACTTATCCGTCACATCTAGACTAACAATATTGTGATCAGTTAAAACAATTCTCAGACGCGCACCAACTACAAATATGTGTTACACCTTCAAATTTTATTAAGATTTGACATCTTTTTTAGTATAGATTCGGCACAATCACGTTAGCCATATAATCAATCGCTTAAGGTCAAAAAAAAATTTGTTATGCAGTTGCTAAAGTCGGTATTTGTAAACTATAAATTACCTGGATGCAAATTAAAGGCTTGCTACATGCTTCCTGATTAGTCGCGTGGTTAGCTGCAGTCACGTCACAGCTCTGTTAACCTTCTCATCCATGTCAGCTACATCAACTACTTTATCAGCTATACGCCCTACTTCCTAAAAAACAAACCATTACCATTTAGTTGTTTGACTGTAAGAAAAATGGAGAAACGTGTGTTAGTCGGTCCCAATGAGAACAGTAATTACCTGCATTGATTTAAGGACCTTGGTATGAGAAATTGTACAAATTATCCATAGTTACCATTATGACATTGCTTCATTTCCACAACCGCACAATCACCATAACCTCTGCACCTTCCCACTCGACCGAACTCAGTTGCCCTATTTGTGACGGACCCCTTTTAAAGTGTCAATATTGGCACCTAATAACATTAAAGCATCATCCACTAATACATCTTATAAGTCATAACGCGAGTGATAATCTCAAAGCATGAGAAAATAATGCATAGCAACAACAAAGTAGATTCTATATACAATCTCAATTGAACTATTATGCAAAAGCATAAGAAAAACACTCGATATAATAAAATAGTCAATATACAAACCTTCAAGTTGCTCTTTTCTGCTGGTTACACTCGGCAAACTATTCCTGCTTCTGCGTCCATCGCTGTCATCCTAACAGAATAAAAATGGGCACTTTAAGCTCATGTCTTGCCGTGTAACTAACAATTCCTAAACACAATTACATAAAACAAATATTCATTCAAAAACACCTGAACCACTTTAGTCGACTATAAACAAGTCACCATCACCGTGTACCTAACAATAACACGTTTCCCATGATTATGACAACAACTTCAACATAATAGGAATAGTTATTAACTTTAAGTAAGTAAACAAATTTTCATTCAGCTATCATTGGCATCAAATTTCTACACAATAGTATTAAACTCATGTACCAACCTCGCTACAACCTGAGTTCACAACGAAGATCGTCAGCCTCTACCGTTATTGATTCTTTCGTCCTATCAAACTGCATCTTGGAATCGAATTTTGAGCATGAATATGGTTTTTGATAAAAATGAGAGAGAAGAGGCGGTCTCTCGATTTACACAAAGATCTTTAAATAAAAGATTTACCAGGTGTACAACTACAACTTAACAAATATATTCATTTGAAACCCTTGTTTTTATAGAAATTCTAGCAGGCCAACTATCAGTTCATGTATCAGAGGTTGATATAGTACGCATAGCCAACATTTAAAATAGAAAGAGACTAACTTGAATAGCGTACATCCATCTTGTTGATCCTTGCAGCTTTATCACGTAAAAGTGAATAAGCAACTGAGATTGCATCAAGAACAGACCGGTGTCGATAAGAGTTCTGATATAGGTAGTTTCATACAGATCCTAATCATCACCCAATTTGAAGCCGCAAGCTGTAAAACTCAGAGGTTAATGATGCTCTAAAGTGGCAGCAACAGATATGGTAGTGGGGAAAAGGGCATGAATATAGTAACCGCTACATGCTCTCTTGGATCAATGAATTCCACTGAAATGGTAGGCTGCAAAAACCCGAACAAATATGCTTCATTTTAGAATTTATGCATATCCAGAGTCATACGCCAACAAATCAGCAAATACATTTTTTTTCCTACAACTCGCTACGGCTCTTTTACGAATAAAAATTACAGAAATAGTGCATACCAGCCAATCCCTCTATGCTTCATACATAAACAGCCTTCCCAACTCAGCCATGGCGTTCTCTACATTTAAAGTGATAGATAAATGGATAACCTTACAAGTACAAAAAAATGAGTTTATCAAATTTTCAGTAACCTTCTAACTCCTATGTCCACAAATAAGCTTAGTAAAACAACCCCTCAAGTCATAATAAGCTCATAAGACAAAACAAATCAGTGTATGATATACAAACGAAACCAAATACGCCCATAAGAACAAAACAACGCTTAAACAAACACCCAAATTGGAGAAAGTAGATTAAACTTGACCCCGACCCACTCTTGCAAGCATCATCCGAAGTTCATTTCAACAAATTAATAAAAATTAAGCACCAAAGTTGCAAACATTAACACAAACATATAACAAACAACCTTTAAACAAACGAAAATAAAAAAAATAAATTAAAAAAAAAACAATACCTGCAATCACCACTAACAAAGCGGTAATCCAAAATCGAAATCTATCCACCTTATCGTCCTGCAAAAAATTTTTTAAACAAACCCCATAGAAAAAAGCAGCAAAGAGCAAAGACTAGGTTTGATTTAACCAAATTTTAAAAAACAAAAAAAAAACCCCAAATTCAATATAGCGACGTAAAAAAAATAAAAAATAACTAACCGTTAATGATATTGAAAATCTTTTGTATTTGAATCTTTGATAATATACCTCTTTAGTGATCTTGTGTGGTTTGATCTACAGTGGTTCACAACTTACAACCAACCAAGCTAAATGTGTGTGTGTGTCTTGTGAGGAAGAATCTCGAATGTTGGGAATAAAATAATAATTTCCGCACTGTAGATCTACAGTGGTTCACAACTTACAACCAAGCTAAATGTGTGTATATATATATATATATATAATATATATATATATATATATTATATATATATGTGTGTGTGTGTTGTGTGTGTGTGTGTATATAAATATATATATATATGTGTGTGTGAAAATTGAATATGAGGTTGTATCACATTTAAGCTTACATGTGAAACATTCTAAAATCACTAAAAAATACGTCATTTTAGTTATTATTTTTTCAAAATTTGAGTAGTGGAACTAATATATGCATAGTGAAACACATTTTAATGGTGAATTAAATCAAATCATTGTTGAATCTATAGCTAATTTGTTAGTTAATGGAATCACCTAACAGTATGATGTAGAAAACGCATGTATCAACGGGAACCCAACTTAAGTGATGTTGTGATGAAATCAAGAGAAAACTCTAATATTGTGAAGGACATGATACAAATGAGGTAGATTTGATTTTTTTTTTGTTAAAATGACGTAATTTTGATGGTTTCGCATATAAGCTTAGATGTGAGACAGCCTCATATTCACTTTCCTCTCTCTCTCTCTCTCTCTCTCTCTCTATATATATATATATATATATATATATATATATATATATATATATATATATATATATATATATAATATACATATAATATATATATATATATATATATATATACATATATATATATTAAAATATATAAATATATATATATATATATATATATATACATACATATATATATATACATATATATATATATATATATATATTATATAATATACATAATATATAATATATATATATTATAGAATTGAGATCAAAGTTAAAGTTGTTAAAATAAGACCCATTAACAACCAATAGAATTAGAGCAAGTGGCATTTATGTTTTTAATTAAGCAAAATATCCAATTAAATGAAAAAGGGTATTAAAGGCATTTTACATCTCTTATTTTTCATTAACCCTAAATAATCCCATATCCATCCCCCACTCACAAATATGCAGCCACTTTTTTTTCTTTCTTCCCAACCCATCTCAGATCAACTATAATCCGGCCAACCACCATATACCTTCGATCATATCTCACAAATCCGACCGGCCACTGATATGATAAAGTTAACCATAAGCGCCGCCGTCAGATCCATTCACCGCCGGCAAGGCTAACCCCACAGATCTTGAAGTTGTAAATAATCACCCTCATGAAAAATCCATACCCTAACCTAAATAACGACAGACGCCGCTCCTTTTTCTTCTCCAACTACCGCTCATTCTCCAGCTGCCGCTTCTTCTCCACCGGATTTAAATCTCAACCAAATCTAAAGAATCATCATCAACTTGATCTAAATCTTAACACCACTAAAAAAACGAAATAAAAAAAACCCACATAAGGGACACACTAACTTATATGTGCATCTCATATCTGATGGAAAATTTTTCCGGTGAGGCTTCGAGATCGTATCATGTGTTCTCATCTATCAGTTGTTTTTGTTTATCAGTTTATTATTTGGTCAGGATAGGAATTGGTTTGCGTATTATAAAATGGACATATGGATTCTTTTTGTTTCTTTTGTACTCGTGGTTTCCGCCTGCTGCTACAGGATCAGTTGCTGTCACGGTATATTCGGTGTAGCAGGTGATACCCAAAACCACGGTATATCTGGTGTACTGGAATCTGGTGCTGTTTGGTTCGATATGTGTATCAAGAGCTAGTCGGTTTTCTATGCAAGTTTATCAGATGGGACTCGTTTATTTTAAAGATTTGTTATAGTCCAGTGTAAGTGTGTTAAGTGTTAGGAACTATATGTACCTGATGGTGGTCTCGGTTGATGGTGGTCTCGTGTTTCAGTGGGGTCTCGTGTACAAGTTGGGTCTCCATTATATGTACCGATGTATCTCTTAATATAAACATATTTTTTTAATATACCTGATGTATCAGTAGATGTACCTGGTCGTTTCGTGTATTTTGTTAATGTAGATGTAAATATATTTTTTTAGTGTACCTGACGTATCAGTAGATGTACCTAATGTACGTGATGTACCTTATGTATAAAAAGGTGCACCTATATAAAAGTAATAGCTAAAAATTCAAAAAAAAAAATGACTATTTTTGGATTTGAATTCTCCAAAATACCCTTAAAACTCTATTTAATTACTATAATGGCACTCATTTAATGTTAATCTCATCTTGCACCAATTAATAGATCCAATGGTGTAGATTTGGTCTTACTTTTACAACTTTAAGCTTGATCTCACAATAACCCTCCCCTATATATATATATATATATATATAATGGGGAAACAACCGGATATAATATATATATATATAACACTCCCCTATATATATATATATATATATAAAATGGGAAACAACCATATGTAGTACACATCGATTTGTTGGATAAGGCATACATTAAATATTGAAGAACTATTAGTTACAAACTAGGAATTTTAGAAGTACAATATTCTTTGATTTACAAGAGGCTAAAAGAAAATTGGCTATGAAAATAAAGCCTTGCAATTATTATGTCATGCAAAATCAAACACTTCATAAGAAAATGTAATACTTTACGAAAAAGTAATATGTTGATAAAAAATTTTAACAAAGCAGTGGTAAGACTCTAAAAAAAAACTTATTAAAAGGGGGTTCATTTATTTTTTTAGCTTTAAGCTTATAAATATGTGTTGAATGTTTATATTAACTTACTGAAGTAAGTTGATTAATTTAGACATTTGTAAAGCCTTATGATGATAAAATGATTAAAAATGATAGATTACACTATGTTCTCAAGTTTATTTTTAGGGTCTTGTGGTTTAAACACCTGACGAGTTTTGTACTTTTGTCATCTTACTTTTGTATTTTGTCTATACATCACTTTGACAAATTTACAGTTACTTTTTTATGTGACATACACACTCTTTCTTTTTCATTTATTATTTTATTCTCTTTAACCTCATCAAATTCTTAACCACCACAATCACCACTACCACCACCACATCCGGTCAAACCATCACCACCACTACAAACCAGCTCCAACTAAACACCACCGCCGCCACTTATGCTCATACTAACACATACGTCGTTCACCTTCACTCAAACAACCATCTCCTACACCTATGGACAAACCATATCAGTGGCTACTCCGGTCAGATCAAGATCTAAACCCAATAATGACTTACTATTGTACAACAACAAAAAGAGATAAGATACATAGTTAAAAGATGGATGAACAAAGGAGAAAGATGGTTGATACACATGCCTGAGTTTTGATTTAGTTAAAAGTTAAAAGACCGGTGTGTGTTGGGTTTGTTTTTAGTTTGTGTGAGTTTGGATTTAGATCTATGTTTTTTGGCAAAGGTTATTGAGAGAATTATGTGTGAGTTTGGATTTAGATATATGTTTTTTAGTAGAGGTAGGAAGATTTTAGAAGTGAATATGTGTGACTGTGTGAGAGAAAAATAAAGACAACAAATATAATTACATTTCTTGTTATCGATATTTTTCACATCTTTTTTTATTTTCAAAGCTACTATACCTATTAAAGTAAAAAACACATTTAACAAGGCGAAAAGTAAGTTAGTGGTGATTAGTTCTTAAAATAGTGGTGTGTTATCCCACATACCCTATTTTTAAAAATGAAAGTGGAAGTAAATGAAATTAACTAAAAATTTTCTTGTTCTTAAGTTTTTTGGAGGAATGAAAGTGAAGCATGATGAGAGAAAATGATGAAAACAACTATTGTCTTTTTGTTTAATACTTCACCTCATAAATGGGATGAAAGGTGAAGAAAGAAAAAAAGACAAAAATCAAATAAACTTTAATGACGAAAGTACCTATTATTTTACAAATATTAAGATAATGATTAGACAAAAATGCACCATTGGTCCCTAAACTTTCCCAAAAGTACCGCAGGGGCCCCAAACTTGGGAAAATCGTCGCCGTGCGTCCCTTTTTCAAGTTTTTGAGGCCGATTGCGTCCTTTGACCGTTATCCGCTGGTCAACGTCGTTCCTTTCCGTTACCTTTTGTTTTTAGCACTAGGGCATAATCGTCATTTCGCATTAACGCTATACCAAGTCTGTATTATTTCCACATGTCCTATCCATCTTCCCGCCCCATAAACACCTAGACTGCCTCTTGTATTCGTCCCAAAACTTTCTTTACAAGAATTATCACAATTCACAAACCCTCATTGCATGTCACAAAACCAGTTCCATATTATTCAGAATTCCAAAACATGGATTTTACTTTATGGAAAGTAAGAAGAGATCAAGGTTATCCAGTTGATGATACCGTTCTGTACAACTCTGCTAAGAAAAAATACGGTACGTTTTGTTGTTATAATCGTTGGAATATCTAATAGGGGTATATTTTAATTTGCTATTAAGGTTTGATAATGTGCTTTGGTCTATTGATATGTTTCAGGTGGTAGATCTAATATGTTTAGCATGAGGGTTCATCACAATAGTGTTTTTAAGTACTGGCCTGGTAGAATATACGATGGAGGTATGGAAACTTTAGTTGATTTGGTTGATGTTGATAGTGTGTCAGTTGAAGAGTTGGATGTTCTTATGTATGAATTGGGTTACGAGCTAGGTCAAAAAAATTACTATTAGTTTGTTAAGCCTGGTAGTAATTTAGATGATGGTTTGTATAGCTTAAGTGAGGCTGCGAATTTAGAAATATTGAAAGATCTTGTTGATGACCATAAGATGATAGAAGTTTATGTTGAAAATGGTAAGACAAGATTGGATGTTGATGAAATGTCACCAAAGTCAATTAGGACAGTTATTGCTGATGTGGATGCATCAAAGAAGAATGCAGCTCTTGCTGTTGTTCCATATTGCTCACAAAAATTGTTCCTAGAAAACATTGTTAAAAAGCCTGTGGTAGAGGCTTTAAGTCAAGTCACAAAACCACCTTTGGAAGTCAATACTTTGGTATAATCTAGTGAGTTGCTAGAAATTGAACCCTTGATGACCATAGATACACCTGTTGAGCATATGCAAAAAGATAGTCCTGTTAGTGTTGACCATAGCCAAAAAGATAGTCCTGTTAGTGTTGACCAGAGCCAAAAAGATAGTCCGGTTAGTGTTGACCATAGCCAAAAAGATAGTCCGGTTAGTGTTGACCATAGCCAAAAAGGTAGTCCTGTAGAGGTATATGAAGCTGAACAAGAGTTTGGTCATCAAGACGAGGAAATAGATACACCTGTTGAGCGTATGAAAAAGGTAAATCTGTAGAGTTCTGTGAGACTGATGAAGAGTTAGGTGATGACAATGTGAGTAAAACAGATAGTTATGAGAGTGATGTCGATGTTATTGAGAACATTCAAGATGGAAACATAGTTGTTGATGAGGAGAATACTTTTGAGGAGCCTGATGTAGATGTTGCTTTGTTCAAATTGATTGAGACTACAGAGTTACTCACTATAGGTAGCTCTAGCCAGATACTAGATGATTTTTTTAAGAAAAATGAGATACAAGATCTCTGTGATGATAATGAGTTTGCAAGTGATTCTGAGAATAAGAATGAGCAAGTAATTAGGAAGAAAAAGATGAGGGCATACAAGAAACAAAAGTTAACTGAGGCAGAACAAGTAGACGACGAAGTATTTTTTTTTCTGTGGACAAACTTTTGTAACTGCAAAAGAAGTGAAAGATAAGATCAATCTGCATTCAATACAAACTAGGAGGAAATTGCAACTCATTAAGAATGAAAAACAAAGAATTAGGGCTAGGTGTGTGGGAACAATACCAGTATGTGGTACAAGTAGAGGTATTGGGCTGGGAACAGTCCCAAAGAGGAAAACTGATCCGTTAACTAGATGCCTCAGAAGGGATGTATATTTGCGATCACAAAAGAGAGCAAGCAAAAGTTTACCCATGGTTGTTGTATGTAGCAAAAGATACATCTAAAGATTTATGGATTGTTAGAACTTTCAAGGATGAACACAAATGTTTGCAATCAAGAGAGATCAAAGCTTGTGACTACAAGTTTCTCTTAAAGCAAATACTTGACCAAGTTCAAGTGAATCCAGATATTCCAATCAAGGCTGTTCAAGATCAACTCACTAAACAGTTTGAAGTCCAAATGTCTATGCAAAAGGCATTAAGGGCAAAAAACAAGGCAGAAATTGAGATTAGAGGTGATCATAAGCAGCAATATACCATTTTGAGGGACTATGTTGAAGAGTTGCAGAAAACAAATCCTAATACAATAGTTATGATAAGTGTACAAACTGCAACAGATCCATCAAGTACAATGAAAGTTTTCAAGAGAATGTACGTTTGCTTAGGTGATTTGAAGGAAGGATATAAAGCTTGTCAAAGAGAGTTGTTGGGATTAGATGGTGCTTTTATAAGGGGTCCTTTTCTTGGTCAGCTTCTTACAGCTGTTGGTATTGATAGCAATAATGGAATATACCCTTTAGCCTATGTTGTTGTAGAAGCTGAAAACAAAGATTCATGGATTTGGTTTCTTGATTGTCTAACAGATGATCTTGACTTGCATCCAAATTCAAACTACACTTTTATCAGTGACAGACAAAAGGTGATGTTAATTTATAGTTGATTATATTCACTTATATAATTCATAACTGATACTTTTATTAGTAATGAATTGATGTTCTTTTGTGTAGGGTATCATTCCAGCTTTAGCAGTAGTATTCCTTAGTTTATTATATTCACTTATATAATTCATAAATGATACTTTTATTAGTAATGAATTGATGTTCTTTTGTGCAGGGTATCATTCCAGCTTTAGCAGCAGTATTCCTTAGTGTGAAACACAGATTCTGTTTGAGGCACATCCATGAGAATATAAAATTACATTGGAATTCTAGAGCCTACAAGGAACATTTGTGGAGATGTGCAGCAGCAACAACCATCCAACAATTTGAGGCAGCAATGCTTGCATTCAAGAATTTAGCGAACCTGCCCATGCTTGGTTAAGTAAGATACCACCAACCCATTGGTCAAGGTCGCATTTTTCAGGTACTAACCAAATCTGTGTTTAAGTGTACAACTTTTGTGTTCAACATTGTTTTCTGTATTACTAAAAAATGTCTATACATGTGTAGGGATAGCTCATTATGATGTGTTACTTAATAACATGTGTGAAGTGTTTAATGGGAAACTAGTGGGAGGTAGGCACCAACCTATCATTACTGCTTTAGAATACATTAGAGAATGTTGTATGCAGAGAATAGTGAATGTTGTGCATACAATTGACAAGTGTGCCGGACCATTAACACCAAAGGCAACACACATGTTAGAATTCATTAAGAAAGAAGCTTATAAATACACCGTTTTACGGCCTGAAGGAGATAAGTATCAGGTTAGTGGATGGGGAGATAAGTGTTTTGTGAATGTTGAAGCTAGGGCTTGTACTTTTAGAAGATGGGAGCTTACAGGTATGCCATGTAAACATGGTGTTGCTACCAACCAGTATATGAGGTTCAATGGAATGGAAGTAGGATCTGTAGGATCATGGGTGCATCCATGTTACTTGCTTAAGAGTTGGGAGGTGTAACCACTGGTAGATTTCACCTTGTACAAAGTTAATATAATATTATAAATAAAGAATACTTATCCATTTTCCACGTTTATTTTTTTTTAGATTAAACATTATCAGTTTATCTGATTACAACAACCTACTAATGTAACGTAACTTACATTCCTAATAAACTGCTCACACGCGGACCGACACTAACATGCTTTATGTTTATTTCACATAAACATCCTTATATGTCAAGTAACAAAGTTTTCAACTTCTATTTGCCACTTTACGTTAATTCGTTAACGTACGATTATTAAATGTTTCAACTGAACACGTTAGTTCTCACAAAACCCTAAAGTGCACTGAGGACCCCTAAAGTGCACTAAGGACCCCTAAAATGCATTGAGGACCCCTAAAGTGCAAACCCTAAAGAACAAAACCTTAAAGCTAATGTACAAGCTTTTAAAGCACGGAAACCTAACTTTACGCTATTACCCGTTACAAACCCAAATTTACAATTCTATGATTTTATGTGAATAAAATCACAAACCTTAATTAATATATAAATAATTATTATAAAAATAATATTGTACAAGCCTTTCATGCACATGTACAAGTCCCTAATGCATAAAAACTTAATATTAGTATAAACTATACTATAAACTTTAGTTACCTATTTTTAAAGCACACATAACAATACTATAATGCACTAATATTTAAAACTATATTTTTCTTATACTATATAATGTACAACACCCTACAGCTCGTGGTACAAGTATTTAATGCATAAAGATTAAAAATATATATTTTTTTTTAACTAAACTTAACTAGTAAACTAATATGTAAACTACAAGTACAACATCACCTAGCTATATGTACAAGTTGCTAAAGCTCAAATGTAATCCTTATGTGTTACTGTCATTCGAAATGCAACAAAGCTAACCAACACTAAACCAAACTTAGTTCTAACATAACTAGGTCAAATCTAGATCAATATACACACAATTAGCCTAAATCTTATTCACTGCCAACATTGTCTCTTTGATATTTAACATCTTGATCAACAATCTCAAGCCATCACATGGTGACTTGCGTTTTTACACCACGAATCACGACACCTCACTAGAACCTAAGTTATCTTGCATATTGTGTCCCTTATCCTCCTATCAAATCTTGCAAGTTGCTAAATATAGATTGATAAAGTCCCATGCATTCTGCCTATATATAGTCGAACCAACATAACACCCATTTCACTCCAAACTTCACCTTCTAACATAAACACGCACACACCCATTTAGCTACTGCATTTCACATGTAAAGGAAGAGGAAGGATAGGTTGTAGCTTTGGAAAAACCTTGGTAGCAGATTGGAAAGTCGAATCGAGATAGTTGGTTCTAGTCGAGTCTCTCCAAAACACAACAAGGCCTTGTAAGTTTTCTAAACCTTTTTTGATATCACCTACATATTCTAATATCATAAAAATATGTTTAAAACCATGGGTTAAGCCAAAACAAGATCAAGAAGCATTCTTTTTTTTTTTTTTTTTTTTTTTTTTTTTTTTTTTTTTTTTTTTTTTTTTTTTTTTTTTGTTACCGAGAGCTAAAACAAACATACCCCCCTCGTTACATATTTTTTTTAAACCTTAAACTTCAACCTACACCATGGGTCATTTGGATAGGTTAGTAACATGTTAATAAGCTACAAAAATAAGCCATGAGTCATTATGGTCTAGATTCTAGTTTTTTTTTTTTCTTTTCTTCCTTACCGAGACCAAACCAAACATCCTCTTTTGATCAAATTTTAAGCCTTAAGCTAAGACCTTTAAGCCAAACTAATTAAGCCACTTTAATAAGCTTCTACTCAAGTTTACTAAGCCACAAAACTCTGACCAAAAAGACCATGAGACCTCGACTGTTCCTTCCTTTTCTTTTGGTGTCGCGACCACTAATAACCAAACGCAGCCTTAATGGGCTTTAAAAGCCCATAATCTAATTTATAGACCCATAAGCTCTAAACAGTTTATTCCCAACATAAAATAACTTATCTTGATAAGCCATGACATGTCATACCATTTTCTAAGCCAAAAACGCAAAAATTCAAAACAAGGACTAGAAATATAATGCCAAACATGCATGGGGGTTAAAAAACTAAACTGGTAGTTTCTTGGTCCAAAATTGTAAATTTAATTAATAATATAGAATAAGGACTATGCATGTAATTTGCAAAATGCATGGAGGGCCTGTTTTGCCAAATTTCTAAAACTATATATATATAAAGGATTTAATTTAAAAATTAATTAATGCATGGGGATAAAAATTGAAATTATGAAATAATAAGTTACAAAAAGGACCTCGGGTGCAAATTATATTTAACAAAGGGGTATAAAGTGTCACTTTTGAAACTCTAGGGTAGAAACTGTCATGTCACTAAAGTTGAGGGGTATAAGTTGTTATTTCATAAAAGATGAAGGGTATAAGTTATTATTTTATAGAAGATGAAGGGTATAAGTTGTCATTATATGAAAGTTCAGGGGTATAAACTATTAACGATTGAAACTATAAGGGTATAAAGTGTAACATTTTACATTATTTCGGGAAATATACTTTTTGGCTCATTATTGATAAAAACTAATGTACAAGATATTCTTATCTCATTAACAATCGAACAAATTTTAAAATGAAATATGATTAAACTTATTAGCCACTAACTTTTGAAGAGACTTCATGTTGTCTCGTTCAACACTTAACCATCGAAAAAACACTCGCAACACAAATATTCAATCACATATTTAAGGTTTGAATACAAATACTAAAACTTGACATATTCACTTAGGTTGCGTGTCGGAGCAGTTTATTCACCATACTTGATTACTTTCCAATCAGACTACTGTAACATCAAGGTGAGTTCATAGTCCCACTTTTATACGTTTTTCAAACTCGTGGGGAGATACATGCTACAAAACTGAACACAAGTATTTCTCTGTATGCTATCCTGATTGATATTGCCTAAGCTTACACTGGTGCCACTAAAAAGACCCTCTTATGATGAGCCATTAATCACTTGCGAGTGAACGCGAATATAGTGAATAGATCTATTGGAGGTTGACGACCCATTTGTACTAGCCGGATAGATAGCTATAATGCTAGCCGGATTGATAGACAAATGCACTTTATTTGAGACTAAATAGGAAGTTGGCAAGCTCCTACCCGAGGGCATTATTACTACATTTAATTATGTTAGTAATTTACATCACTCTTGTGATGTCCTACTGTTAAGGTTTGCATGTCATGAGGCTTAGGGCAATATCCTGCACTGCAATATTATTGTTTTACTATTACTCAACTTGTGTTCAACCAAATGATTATTATGCAAACACTATGGATTCACTCAACCTTTGTGTTGACTTTTTAGCATGTTTTATCCCAGGTAACTAAACATAACTTGGCACGAAGTGGCTATGGACTTTCTTATAAAAAGGGTGTCCATTTTGTTATCATTCAGACGATATATATATATGTATTTCAATAACTCCCGCTGGGACCTCTCTTTTGTATAACTCTGATTTAATAAATGAATAATAACTGTTTTATCTAAAAACGTCTCTTTTCGAGTCGTTTTCTATTATTATGACTGTGATACCTGAAGTAATACCCCAAACCTACTTTCGCTGCGTATACCGAAATTTGGGGGTGTTACAGATTGGTACCAGAGCCATGGTTATAGAGAACTAGGTGCAAACCTAAACTATAACTAATTTTCACAACTTAACTAAAGTCCTCCGTGCCACAACGCCACTAAGATACTACTTATGCATGTTTATGTTGATTATTTAGTTACATGGTGAAATATTTATAATTACCGGGTTGTTACAGAGTTATGTCTTCCTCTACCCCCTTATTATTATCTTATTGGATTCAGATTCTGAGCCCGAGGATACTATTCTCTCCACATCAGTACTCTCCTTAGCACCTAGACGCGCTACATCCGATATGGAGTCCGATCCTTCAGAGGAGTCATCTGAGGACATCACGACAGTACCTGATATCGCTCAATTTCCCGACGATCCTTATATGCTTGCTAGGAGGGGATATCATACTTTTGCAGATACAGAGCCACCTGAGTCAGACTCTTCTTCATTTTTTGAGTCACTGCCAGCACCACCTTCTCTAGTCAGACGTAGGAGAGTTTGGGTTTTACAGCCTTACGAACCCGAACCATTCATAGAAGCATTCCGCCGTTTTCCTAATGGTCCAGTCAGGAAAAACACACCACAGAAACGGGTATTTCATATCTGACCACGTGTCTCCGAAGTACCACCACCCACAGCGCCGTCAGTTCCACCATCACCATCCTCACCGGATACACCACCAGTTCGCCCAAAAAGAATCCGTGAGTCCGCATGAAAAAGGACACTTCCCGTGCCCTCACCACTAGTATCACCACCATCACCTCCACATTCGTACATGCTACCCACGTATGTACCACCCCCAGTTCCAACATCTTCACCACCACCTATACCATCACTTCCTCCCCGAGATACTACCCCTAAGGAGGCGCTACCACCACGAAAAAGGACCCGCTTCTATACACCACTGTCATCTACAGACTTCACTCCCCCGTCTCATCCGTTTGAGCTCAGTGAGAAGGCTAGGGCCGCTATTGCCCGATATCACTCATTACCTAGATCACCCTCTCTAGATATCACTCCTCCACCACAGGTGTTCGAGACAGGCGAGAGTTCCCAGGCGAAGACAGACCGACAACCTACCATCTCTACCCTCATGGCACGTATGGATTGTCACGAGGAATAGATCGAGATTGCATTGGGTCATCTCGATGAGCTACCTCTCGAGCGCATAGAGACTATGGAGTATACAACTAATGATTTAAAGGATAAACAAGCAACCATGCAGCAAGAATTAGGTTCCTTGACCACCGAGTTACAAGAAACTCGTGAGAAGGTACGGATCTGGAGGAGCATCATGGACAGTTAAACCAGGAGATACCACCGCTGTACGACAATGATTGGTTGATGTCACAGGTCATGATGATGCAAAGTAATGATTTAGTGATAGCCTACTCCAGGATTGCCACACTGGAGACATTAGTAGTAGATATCCAGGCCCAGTATCAGGAGAACATGCAGATCCTCCTCAACATGATTGCAGATCTTGATAGTCGTCTCGGAGGAGCACCTGGCAGCCACTAGATTAGGTCTTTATCTAGCAGCTTTTGTACTGTATCCCAACCACGGGGTGTATGGCATAAATATAACACTTGTATCTGTTTTGTTATGTAACAAACTAGCAAGTTATTTATGGCTATATGTGGTTGCGATTTTGTTATATTTTGTTGTGTTATGATATTGATTGATGTGGGCCAATGTTGATCATTTTACATACATGTATGATAGCATTTGGGCATGTTGTGATCTTACATTTCTCATGGACTCGAAGTGTTGTGATCTTATACTGTGGCAGTGTTGTTATGATGTCTATACATTTACCTTGTTAATCGTATTATTCTAACATAACATGGAAATTATGCGAATCCTAAACATATGTTTTCTTGTGGTATTAATAGAAATATGCCTCCTACAAGAAAATCAACTGCAACTCCAGAACTAGTCATGTCTCAAGCTGCTATCCGAAAACTAGTTGCAGACAGTGTTGCTGCAGCACTCGAGACACAAGCAGCAACAATGGCCCATTCTGGAAGCACTAGCATACCCACTGGAGAAAGCGAGACAGCTTCAGCTAGCAAGCGAACCTATAAGGTGTAACACCCCCAATTTTGCGATACGCAACGGAATTCAAACTGGGTGTTACTTCATGGCATAACAGTTATAATGATAGAAAATGATCTCTATTTGAGTTGTTTTAAAAGATTTACCATTCGAATATCAGAGTTTACAAAATGAGGTCCCAGTAGTTGAAAGATTTACAAAATAAGTTTTTGAATGATAATAAAATTTATAGCCCTTTTGATGTATTCGTGCTCCTCCGTGCCATCCTCGCTCATTATGGACCTGAGATAAACATGCTAAAAGTGTCAACACAAAGTTTGATGAGTTCATAGAGTTTGTAAGTAAAACAGTTGATTCCAGTTTCAAGTGTGAAATGATAATTGTAATAAATATAAATATTGATGAAATAAGTAGTGGGTTACGTTGTTATATACCCATAGTTCGTTTGGTTGCCCTAACCGGGTCAACACAAAAGTAGTTCGTTTTCCCTAACCAGGTCAACACAAAAGTAGTTCGTTACCCTAATCGGGTCAACACAAAAGTAATTCGTTGCCCTAACCGGGTCAACACAAAAGTAGTAAAGTTGGACCAATAAGTTTACATGTTAACATTATAATGTGCATAATGTTATACGAAAGGCTATTACGCTGCGCTAAGTTTCATGTTACCGAAGCTACGACAGTGTGCATGAGAAGAGTTCATGTAATAATAAGGCTCAGCAATTCGACATGGTATACATCTGTTTGTCCCATCTGGACTGTTGTTTCTCCAACATGGATGGATGTTTCACCCTCAATAGATCTATTTATATCACTCGTGCTTTCCAGCAGGAACTAACGGTACACGATTATGGGCATGAATTTGGGATACAGTACTTAGGCTAGCACGTAATAGTTTTATCAAACAAAAGCATTGTTTCAATGGTCCATAAAAGTAAGCATGTTTCTCACCCCAAGTTTGCAAAGCAAATACGAGTTAAAAGTGGGGCTAGGAACTCACGGTAATTCGTAAAAGTTTATAGTACTTGTGTAAGTGAAAGCAAGAATTATGTTTCAATAAACGAATAGAGTGTGTCATCAACTGAGTACAATGATTAAGGTAAACGAGTAAATTTGTAAGTAGAACGAGCATGTATCTCCCCCAAAGAGTTCAAAATAAGTGAAAGAAGGGGCTATGGCTCACCTTGGAATGTAGTGACGTGATTAACACAACGGTGCCAAGAAGTATTGCAGAACAGTGTAAAGAAGTATAGCTCAAAGAATACGGAATCGTCATAACCTAACGAATATAAGCTTGTCTCAAAATATGACAAGCGGAAAGCAATCGATACGTACGAGTTTCAAAAGATGTTGCGTTTTAGTATTCGTGGAATATTTGTATCAATGTTTGTAAGAAGTTTAGTATCCCATTCGTGTGATGGTATGAAGTCATAGACTCAGACAAAATGCACGCCAAAGCATAAAACATATAGCATAAGTATGAAAGGTAAAATAAACACCTAAGAATCAAATAGCAAGTAAGCGAGAGATAGGTAGACCGGTTAAGTTTTGGGTAATAACTCGGTTGTTTATATGACTTCTACATTGTATCTAAATGTGATTTGAGTCATCAATATAATTCGTGATCGTTAATATTTGTTTACCAGTTTATATTACCAAGTCCAAAATTAATAGTTCGATAGTCCATTATATGTTCAAGTTCATCACGTGTCCATTATAATGTAGTCCAGTGTTTACCGATATGTCTTAGTCCATAACTCAAGTCACAATTCAACTTATTTTAGTCCATTAAGTATTGTACAAT
>CP139508.1:404745228-404862181 GCA_021014915.2 Artemisia tridentata subsp. tridentata
GCAACTGAATTCACTAAAAAAGGGGTAAAATGATCGAAGTCCCCCCCGAGGATTTTATGAAAAAAAAATTTATTCATCATTTTTTTAAGAATTTTACTGTTTTTGGGATAATATTTTTTTTTAGGTGTTCGGGGTCAACCCACCCACCCCCAATAGCAAAAATGCCCTTTTCCGGGTTCCCCCCTGCCATTTACCATCAAAATTGGGATTATCAGCAGTGGGAAATTTAAAAATTTTTACCTGTTGGAAATGCTTTTGTAAGCTTTTGAAACAAGGTCTTAGTTTTTAATTTGATCGACCATATGGCCTGACTTAATCAACTCCCCAAAGTTTACACCACAATCGTTCAATTGTTTTTAGGGAAAACCCAAAACGCAAATGCCTCTTTACAATAACATCAGTGGTCTCTGTGGTATGCAACAAAAGTATCAATAAAAATTTCGGAGTATAAAACAAAAGTGTATAATCCTAATTTCCCTGATGAGGTCATGTTTTTTTCAAATGAATGCGCCAACATTTAGTTAATATATTAAAACATACTGCTTGCCCAAAGATGAGACCCAATACTAAAAAAAAAAAAAATTATTATATCCATGAATTACTAAGAATGGTCGAGACATTTTAGCATCAACAATTTGAAAACATAACTTCCAAAACATAAAAAAAAATGGTTTTGTAAACAAAGATCTCATAAAGAAGATAAAATACTATTATTATTTATATAGAAACCGGCTTTTAAACAGTAGCTAAATAAGTCACGAGGAGAAGATTAAATACCAATGATGGAGGGTTCAATATAGGAAGAACAGATTAGTAGCCTCCGGTATCGCCCAAACACTAAATTTGGAACAACAATGCGGAAATTTTTCAACCCACCATGCCCCATTTTCCTTTGATTGTGCCCTGTCATAAATAGTGAGGAAATAAATCACAAAAGTATTAGTCAATAATTTACATATACCCAGAAGCATATTTGTAAACTCAAACTAGAAAAATTTTAAAAAAATATACTTTTAGATAATTGGTACTAATTTTGCTATTGGTATTAATATGAAAATCTAAACATTTATTGAGTTGTGCATTTCTAATAGTTTTCTTTAATAAACTTACCTTTCTATGTATAAATATGAGTGAAGTCATACTTTAGTGTGGGGAACCCAAAAACCCAAAAAAAAGGGGAATTTCCCTTTGAACATCTGGACAAGCCAAAGGGGAAAAGTTCAATAAACCCGGTCGGCAAGAGAAGGGTTTCTGCAAAAATTGCTGGTAATCTAGGAGAAAAGATTTTTATTTTTCCTGCATCAATATTTTGTATTTAGTAAGATATATAAAATTCCACAATTTTCAATCTGGTAAAAGAATGAGTTCCACTAAAAAAAGAAATTTTTTGGGTTTTAAAAAAAAGGGTTCAGGCACATAAACGACTAAAAGTGTTAAAAGAATTGTACTTAAAAATTTAGAAAGCCTTTTTTATAAGAAATAATGGGGAAAACTTTGAAAGTTGGGACAGAACCCCAGAAACATGAACCATAAAAAATACCCGATCCCAAAAAATGAAAACAATTTGATAAGTAGCCTCAAAACCCGCCTAAAGGGTCAAGATAGTGTAAAATAAAGGGGCCCGAAAAAATTCATAGTACCAAATTTTAAAGACCAAAAGGGCTAAGACAAATATCAGTTTGTTAGGGAAAATTGGTTTTTCTAAAAACGAAAATCTAATATTAGTACCATTAATATCACAAGATTGTTTTGCCCTTAGGAATTCTCGATTTGTCATGTAATGCAGCAGGTGCCAAAAAAATGGAGACAAACCAAATAGTCTAATGCCCTAATTGTTTATAATTGGATAGGGAAAAGAATTTATGGCAAACAGCTCAATAATAGTGATACCAATTCCAATAGAGAGCTATATTAAACTATCCAACAGGGGGTGTAATTTAAACTTGTAAATAAGAACTTTAAATTTTGTAAGATCAAAAAGAGTTACGGCATGTATTGTTAAGTGCATCCCACTGGTCATTCCCCTTTTGGGTGTTGTGCTGCAGGAACATGTTAGAGAATTATGAGCAACCCCATTCTTCCTGATGTCAGAAGAGCCTTTTTTTTTATATTTTTCCCCCAAAACAATATAAAAAGTTATTCCCTAAACGTAGAAATTTATACCCGTAAAATCACTACTGGTAGCGCAAGCTTAAAAAAATCACTTGCATTAAAGATAAAACAAAGGAAACTAGAGGTGGTAACCTATACTAAATTTAAAAATAATGGTAATTTAGGTTATAGATTATTCCTAAAGAGTCAAATAGGGTGAAGTGTTGAATTGGGTTGAAAGTTTTCCAAAGTGAAATTTTAGAGTTACAGTTTCCTGATTTTTTAAATTTCTAATAGGCAAAAATTAGGGCCCTTTCAAAAAGATTACAAAGAATGATTTTAGGTCAACAGATCCCATTTTGTTTTGACCTGATTTTAAACAGCCCCCTTTAAGCGAACCCCTTTGACCCGTTAACTAACTAGCCCAGCCCATCATCTTGAACATCTCGAGAGACAAAAAAAGTAGCAAAGTCCCGAATAAAATGACAAACAAGTGATGGTGATACCCGGTTGGAAAATTTCGCGACATGGCAACAAAAACTTTTCCAGTTCCCTGAACAAAAAATCGTAATTTCTTCAGCATTGCAAAGAAAAAACCCAAGAGAAATGTGGATTGATAATTCTATCGAGAAAGTTAAAAAACAACTACCTTTTCAACGTGAACCTTTATAAAATTTTAGAATTACAGTGAAACCATATCATAAAAGATTCGACGCCCAACAGCTAAACCCAAAGTTTGGAGGGGGTTTCTCAACCCCTAAAGAGTAGCAACAGCTCTTATAGGGCTTTACAAAAGATAATACTAAATGAAACCCTTTTTTTAAAGAACTAGGAATCATGTCTGCATTTTTTGGTGAGATTTAAAAAAGTCGATTAATAAGGTTTTGAATACTTGAATTGAGAGAACAACGACGAAGGTTGGGTACCAGTAAATGTCCGTTAATATTCCCCCAAAGAGAGCAAATTTTCCCGCAGATGTCAATACAAACTCATTTTCAAGCTTTTAAATATATCAGGATTCCAGTTTTTCACTGGGAAATCATCTTTAGCTTCTGCAAAGAAAAAACAAAAATAAATTATAATTTACTATAAGTGAAAGTAAAAAAGTCAAAAAGGGGTTTAAAAGTCTTTGAACAATTACCCTCCCTGAAATGTTATTCTAGCCTTTTTACTTGGAATAATTTTTCGAATAGACTTTCCTTGATGACTGGATCAACCCATGCAGAGGAGGGTTTTGAACAAGAGCAAGCATTTAAGTGGCGAGAGGCGTTTAATCTTTCTTGCAGAACCAATGATCTGATTTGGGTAACTTTTAAAGCTGTTTACTTTTCAACTGGACTGAAGGGAGGTACTATAACTTCAGCCTTGGCCAGTTATGTGATGATCTCAAACGCATACAGAATTTGAAAGGGGTTGGGTTTTACTGAAACACTGAGCGTTCTGCCTGCACGATAAAATTAGAAATTATAAATAATTAAAGAAAAATTTTGTTACAGCAGCATTTATGTCTAAAATGGAAAAAATCGGGGGTAACCGGTGGGGTGAAACAGAGTTCGGACCAAAACATCCAAATTTTTGTGCAAGATGGTGCCAGGGGTAACAGGTCAAACACGGTCCGGGCCAAAACAAGGTTAGCCCGAAACACTTTTGCGAATAATTTTTTTTTTCTTGGGGACTGAATGTGTAATTTTTTTTAAAAAAAGCTATATCATTTTAAAAATAATCTTTTTTTGAAATAAAATAATTAAGAGTTTTTATGCATTTACATTACACTTTGGGTAACTTTTAACCCCTTTCATAAAAATTTATTGATTTGATGCTCCCCACTGGAAAAAAAACAAACCTGAATTACCCATTCAAAAGTAGAGGGGCTGAAACTGAACTCTATATTCTCAAAAAAATGTACCACCTTCCAAGCAATTCCCTGTCCCCTTCTCAGCTAAACCAATGAAAGGAAATTGGGCCCCATCACAAAGAATCTACAACAAAAAAAACAAATTCAACTTTTGTCCTTTTTGAGAATTGGGGACCCATATGATTATGACTTAAGAAAAAAATGAAAAAATAATTATAACATTGGGAGAGAAAATTACCTTAATTCCCACCTCAAAAGAACAAGATAAAACGCCTTAACAAATGTACTTGCTTTTTTCATTGGGTTTGAAATTTTTGCACAATATCATATGGGGAAAAATCAAATAAGGTGAATTTAAATAATTAGCCCAAAATCGCCCTTTAATATAGTTGGTGATTCTTGAGAAAATCAGCCCCCGAATAGTATCATTAAGGCCAAAAACTTCATCGCTTTTCAAAGGGGCAAGGCAAATTGGGAGGGACCTGCCTCATATTAATCCTCGAATATCTGCATTGCCCATTTATAATAATGAAGTTCCAAGTTAGGCGAACTGTTAGCTGCAGAAAGTAAATATAAAACTACAATGTATTTATGAAAATTTAACTTATTTTTAAATTTCCCGTAGATTACAGATACCAAAGGTTTTAGGCAAATCCAAATTCATATGGGAAACCTGTAACGTCTTTGAAGCCCCGTTAAAGATGCAGTTAGAGAGAAATAAACAAAAAAACACATCAATCCCCCCTGAGCTTCGGAATTAATAGTAAACGTTAAACTTAAGGCGAGCTTTTATATATACCCCATAGCCCCCCAATAAAATCAAAATTTTGTTATATGTAATGTTTTGTGTACCAGGTTATATGTATGATTTGTATTTTGGTCTTTTTCGTATACATATAACTATATAGATCATTAAAAAATTACATCCAACACTGAGAGGGCACAGAACATTTTACATACCCCCAAGATTTACAGAAAAATGTACATCATAAAAAAAGAAACCCCCAAAAAAGATCATTTGAAAAAAAAAAAATGAAACACTAAGATGCTGCGACATTATACTACCTAAAAAAGCGGGAAATAGCTTCACTAACTTTCTTCTCGAGAGCACGGGGTGCATGACGATTGTTTGTGCAAGAAGACAACCCCCAAAAGGTGAAAAAGTGTGCCCCATTCATTGTTTAACCCTAATTGCCAATTTTTTTCCCCTTGAGTATATTTTGGTTTACCACAGTAAGAATATTTTTTCAAAAAAAACAAAATTTTAGAATCCTATCAACACTTCTTGAAAAAAAAAAGTCAAACTATACTAAACTGTGAAAAAAAGGGGGCAAAAAAGGGGGGCTGGGGGGGGGGAAAAAATTGAAATTTTTCAAGGGGTTTTTTAAGACGGGTTAAAACAAGAAAAAATTTTTTAGAAAAAACTTTTAAAATTTTTCCTGTAAATAATTACTGAATTGTATAAAACGGGAATTATGGATTAAAAAAAGTTAAAATTTTTTTATGAAAAATTTTAATGAAAAATATTTTTAACCCTTTTTTAACCCCTTTAAGGGGAAAATTTCCCCAATCTTTTTTAAACCGTTAAAAAATTTTGAAAATTCCCCTTTAAAAAAATTTTTCCAAAACCCAAAAAAAAAAACCAAACCCAAATTTTAAATCTTTTTTTAAAATATAGGGTTTAAAAAATTGGACCTTAACCCCCAATGATGTTTTTAAAAAAACCCCAAATTTTAAAAACCTCAACAGCAAAAAAAGTTTTGCTTAACAAGATCAAAAGGAAAAGCATGGTTGATGGGGGGAAAAAGAAGATACCCATTTACCCCCGCCCCACACTTCCAACTTTGAAAGTTCCGTAGGGGCGAAATGAACAGGGGGGTTTTTGGAAGATGTCTTGAAAAAACACCATTCTGACTTTAAAGGGGACCTTTTTTTGTCTAGTAAAAAATAAAAGCCAAAGTGAATGTTTTTTCCCAAAAGCTTGTATTCCATGATCTTGGTTTTTGGCATGCTTTGGGGCAGCACATAAACCCAAAATTTTAAAAAAAAAATTAATAAAAATAAAAAAAAAATAAAAAAAAAAAAAAAAAAAACCCCAATTTTCCAAAAGAAAAAAGGAAATTTTAATTGAAAAAAAAAAAAATTATAAAAAATTATCATGTTTTCCGTGCATAACAAAAAAGAATGACATCGCAAAAAGCCTAGATCAAAAGGGGGCCCCGGTTAAATCACTATTACTAAAATTATACGGGTTTTTTGAATAAGAAGGGAAAAAATAAAACCCCTATTTATTTAAAAAAAGGGGTCGACAGGAATAGTTTCAATCCAACAAGTCCAGAATTTTAAACCCCAATAAAACTAGCAAAAAAAAAACCCTTTCGTTAGTTTAAAGGTAAAAAGGCCCCCAAAAAGGGGTATTTTTCCCCAAGCATGAAACCCCCCAAAACCCCCTTTTATAAAGATTAGATTCCTATTAATATACTTTTTTTTTTTTTGGGGAAGTTTAACCTAAAAGTGTTTCGGTTTTCAGACACGAAAAAAAAACCCTGTTTTGACCTTCCCAGCCCCCCAATTTTTGCCCCCCTAACAAAAATTTTTTGAAGTAATAATAGACCAAAACCAATTTAAAAATAGTGGAGTTGAGAGAAAAATTTTTCCGGGAAAAAGGAGTTAAAATTTTGTGGGGGCCCCAAAAAAAATGTAATAAAACCTGTGTAATTTTCTTGTCCCCAGTGGAAAAAAAAATTTTCCCCTGGAAAATCATGGGTGACATATTTTTTGATATAAAAAAAAATAAATTTTTCCTTTTTTTTCCCCTTTTTTTTTCCCTTTTTCTACGTAAAAACCCTGATATATATAAAAACTTATATATAATAAAAACCCCCCCTTTTTTAAAAGCATTGAAAATTTAAAAAAAAAAAAAAAAAAAAAAAAAATCCTGACCTTGCCTCAAATTTCACCCTGTAGTTCAAAAGCAATAGAATACCCCCTGCAGATTAAAAAAAACTTTGGCCCCCTTGTGAAGTTTATTGGGGTGTTATGCCATTTCCAAAAATCAAACAATGTTTAAAAATTTTGGGTTTGTTTTCATTTTTTTGGGGGACAAAAAAATTAAATTTTTTTGATATAAATCAACCCCTTTGCCCCCGTAGCATTTTTGGGGCAACCCATGAAAAACAAAAACCATATTTGTTGAAATTTTTTTTAGTTTTTTTGTGGTTTTCCTATTTTTTTTCCCAAAACAGTGTCAATCCCCAACTTAAAAAATGAAGAGTGCTACGGAAAAAGTTTTTGGTTTCAAAACCCCCTTAAAAAAAACCCCCCAATGTCTTAGGAGATAATGATGGTTCACTAAAAAGGGGCCAAAAAATAAAGCGGGGGACCTTTCCCCCAGCTGTTGGCAAATTTTTTTTATTTTCACCCCGCCCCTCGAAAAGTTTTTCTTTTTCAATATCCCCTGATAAGTTAATTTTGGGGTTCCAAATTTTACCAATTTTTTAAAAAAAAACCCCTTTTTTAAAGGAAAAAAATTTTAAATTGAATGCAATATTTTTAAACAAAAAACCCCAAAAACCCTACTGATAGTGGGGGTATTCACACAATTTGGGGGGGAAAATTTTAGCCTTTAAAAATTTAAAAAAAAATTTTTTTGGGTTTTTTTTAAAAAGCCCCAAGGGGGAATCTGGTCAAAATTTACATTTTTGGGGTAAATTTTAAAAGGGGGCGAGGTCCCAAAGTTTTCCCAAAAAAGTTTCTAAACCCCTTCACAAAAAAAAACCCTGTTTTTAACCAAAAAAAAATTTTTTTTTTAATCTTTATTTCTCCCCCTTTTTAAAAATTAGAAAAAAAAAAAAAAAAAAAAAAAAGATCCCTTTTTAAAAGTTGACCCAACAAACCGGGCCCCGCAGTTTGAACCCCCTAAAAATTTTTTGGGGGCTGACAAAAAACCCTTTTCCAAAATGTGCCCAAAAAAAACCCCGACCCCGCATTTTTTACCCCCCCCTAAAGCTTTGAACCAAAATTTTCCCAAAGAAAAAATTTTTTTGGGGTTTTTTTAGAAATTTTTTTTAAAGGGGAATTTAAAAAGGGAAAACGGCCCAACTTATTTTTTAATAAGGTTTGGTTATCCCCTTTTTAAATTTTATTAAAATTTTTTTAGATATCCAAAAACTTACCGAAGGATAGAAGCTCAAAAACTTCCGAGACCAGTAAAAAAATCGAGATTTTTTTTTTAAAACCCCAATTTTAGACCACTCGTTGAATCAAAAAAAACCCAGGGGGGGTTTTCTTTTAAAAACCAAAATTTGTCAAAGTTTTGAAGGGGAATTTCCCCCGGGGAAATAGAATGAAAGTGGATTTGGGAAACCCCCCCTTTTTCAAAAATTTAACATGGTCAAATTTTTTAAATTAACCAAAACCACTATGTAAACAGAAAAAAAAGAAAGAAAAACTATCTTACTGGGGTTAAAATTTTTAGCTGAAATTTTAAAAAATAAAAAAAGGGGCCCCAAAACTTATAAAAAAATATTTTTTTTTGGGGAAAAATTTTTTTCCCCAAATTTTCATTTACTCAACAAAATTTAATTTTTAACAAATTTTTGGGGAATTAAAGTAACAAAAAAGATTAATTTTTTAAAAAAATTTTAAAAAGCTTGGACTAATTTTTTTGGCCCCAACCCCCAATTTCCTTTTGGGCCCCCCCAAAAATTGGGGTTTTTTCATTTCCCCAAATTTTTCCAAAAACCCCCAACCCCCCACCCATTTTTGACACCTCTAACAAAGCCCTTTTAACAATAATAACAAAAAAAAATTTGAGATGCCCCTTTTCGGTTACCCCTAGTCAATTAGAGAAATACTCCCTTTTTTTCATTCCGTGGGGCAGTTAAAGGAAAAACTAAGAATCGGGGGAAGGGGTTTTTTTTAAAAGATCTTGTGTTTTCCCCAAAGAACAAATTAGGAAAAAAATGTCAGGAAAAAAGCATACGCAAGAAGATTGAGGGGGACAAACTTGGCAATTTCCCCCTGCAAAAATTTAAAAAAACCCCCAATTTAAAATTTAAAAAAGGGCACACCAAAAATTTCAGAAATTTTAAAGGGGCGAAAAAAAATGGAAAAATACAAAGGTAAAGGGGGGACGGGAAAAATTCCCAAGTAATACATCAAAGCCCATTTCCCCCCCACATTGACAAAAAACTTCAAATCTTTACTTGTCACAAAAAAAGGGGTTAAAAACGCGCAAAATTTTTTTTTTAAAAAACCCCTTCAGAATTTAAAATTTATCATCCCCGATACAAAAGCCAACGGTTTTTTGGGAAAAAAATTTTTTGGGCATCAATCCCCTTTGGCTAGGCGAAAAAAGGCCCAAATGATTGGGTTGTGGGGGTTGCTTGGGGGTTTTTTGTTGGGGGCTGTGGGTCGAGGACCCCTGGGGGGTGAGGACCAAGTTGGGGGCAATCGGTCACAACCCTTTTGTGTTTTTAAAAAATTTAATTTTTAAAATTTTTATTTTTGTGGGGTATGTTTTTTTAGGGTAGGTCGCCTTATAAAAAAAATTGGGGGTTTATGGGGTTTTTTAAATTGGGGGGGACCCCTTTGTTTTTATAGAAAAGATAGAAAATTGGTTTTTTATTTAAACAGGGGGTTTTGGGTTTTTTAAATTACCATAATAGTAGTTAAAAAAAAAGGGGAAAAAAAAAATAATAATGGGGTTTAAAAACAGCAAAATCTTCACAGAAAATTTGTGGATGGTTTTATTGAATGAGCAAGCCAAAAAAGGGGTCACGGGAGCATGCTCAAAATTTTTGGGGAAAAGTTTTCAGAACAATGATTCCCGTAACCCCCCCAAGCACTGTCGTACCCCCCGAAAAAATTTGGGGTAAATTGATCAGCATAAAAAAAATCAAAAGCAAAGAGGAAGGGGCTATTTGCCAAAAATTTTCCCCTTTTAATATAGCGAAAAATTAAATTTTAAAGAGGAAGTCTGAAAAAGTCAAGTTTAAATTTCTAAAAATTCCCATGAAAAAGCCCCTTTTTTATATATGGTTTTTAAAAAGAAAGTGCAAAATATTGCACAAAACCCTTTTTTGGAGATATTTTAAAACGAGTGAGAAAAAAAGGGGAAAAAAAGAAAAACCCCCAGTTTAATTTTAAAAACCAAAAAAGGGGTTTTACCAAGAAAATTCAGAAAATAGTAGTGCGAGTAAATATTAAGTCACGATAAAAACCCCTAAAAAGGGGGCAAAAAGAAGAAAATTTTAAAAACTTCATAGTATAAGTTTTTAAAAGGGGGTGGGGAACTAAAGAAAGAGATATTTCAAGTTTTGGGGGTAAAAATTTGGGGGGGCCCGGGGCCACTGGTTTAAAAAAAAAGGGGGAAACTGAGTTCAGACTGAAACAAGAAAAATTTTTCCCGGGGAAAAATTTTTTGGTTGGAGACAAAAAACAATTTTCCCCCATATTTAGTTCAATACAAAAATTCATTTCTAAAAAATGAGAAAAAACAAAATTTTTACAAAAAATCCGCGTTTTTAAAAAAAAGTTTTTTGGGGAAGGGGTTTCCCTTTGACCAGGGCCCCTCTTCCCCTTTTGCCCCGTATCCTTTTTTAGATACACTTGTGTTAACCCCCCCTTTAAACCCCTTAGAGAAAAAAAAAACCCGAAATAAAAACCCTGTATGGTTTTATGGTTAAAACCCCCTCCCTTTTTCGTCGCCCCCATATGGGGTTTTTTGATATCACTTATATAAAGGGGAAACAAAGGTTTCAGAACAAAAAAAAAAAAAAATAACCCCCCGAAAGAAGGGAAATAATGCTTCTACTAAGGGGGAAAAAGAAAAAAAAGAAAAACCCCTTTTAAATTTAAAAACCCTCCCACAAGGCATTTTTTCATCCTTCCCGGGGTTAAATTTGGGACCTGAAATTTTGGCAGCCCCAATCCATCTTTTGGGGAGTATCCAGTTTTTTATTTGAAAAAGGGGTTTGATTTTAAATGAGACCCCCGAAAAAACCCCAATCAGCAAGTTAGAATTTGGGGTAAATTTGAGTTTCCCCCTTTTAGAGCAAAAAGAAATGAATTCCGACTCCCTCATCCTTTGGGGGATATTCGTTGTTGAAGGCTCAAGAAAAAATTAAAGTCCCCCTTAACTGGGGACCCCAAATGTACAGGGTTCCCCCCCATCAATTCCCCGCTTTCCCCAAAAGGGAAGAAAGGAACAACATAAAAAATGATAAAATTTTATTGAAAAAAACCCCGGAAAACCCCTAAAATAAAAATAAAAAAGAGAACCCTTTTATTAAGAGAAAAAGCATCAAAAGTCAATTTTTATGAAAAAAACCCCCCAAAAAGGTAATATATTGTATCCTTGTTTTTTTCCCCCCTTTTTTTTTTTTTTTTTTTTTTCCCATAACCTTTTTGGAATTTTTGGGCCAAAAAATTGGGGTTATAAAAAAATTTTGGGGTGCCCTTTTACCTCGTTTTTTTTTCCCTTTTCCCCAAATATAAAAAAACAAAGATATATTCCAACTGCCCCTTTGCGGAAGGGGGGGGAAAAGGCTTAAAAAATTGCATGGTTTGTTAGTGGGAACTGGGACCGAAATACAAGGAAAACAATATTTAGGGGGTCATCTCATTAAAAAGTAATTTGAAGGTTTTCTGGGCAAAGGGAGTCAAAACCTCCCAAACTATTATATTTTTAAGATATATCCTAAGAAAAAAAAGCCAAGGATTTTTCCTTCCGACATTGAAGCTTTTCTTTAGAATGCCTCAAAAATTTGCTATAAACTCAAAAGGTCCCACACTTGAAAAAGGACTCCACCAAATAAAAGCACAAAAATAAGTTTTTCCCCTGGATCACAAAAAATACCAAATCGCGGACGGGAGAACGGCCCTCCTAGTTTTAAAAATTAATAAAAAATAGCTTTAGATGGTTTTTAAACTTTTTTCTTCCAAGAATAACAAAAATTCATAGTTTTAAATACACCTAAGTAAAGACAAAAGCCAACAATTTGCAGTTTAAAACTTCACTCGTTGAATGAACTTCGATCGTCAATAACCCATAAGATAAAAATTAAACTAAATCAGAGGGGTCATTAGATTCAAACAACAGAACGGTTTGTAAAAGAAGTTTTTCAGCTTAATTTTCAGCGAGAAAAGTGAAAATAAAAACAGGTTTCATTCAATGAAATTAATAAATTTTAAATCGAAAACGCTTTTTTTTTATATAACATACAACGTGATGTTTCTAGATATAGAAACCGCGGGAATTCCCAAAAATCAGATATTTGGATAAACAGATCCTTTCAAAGCATTTTGAATGGTAAAAAATGGGGGTAAAACATCCACAAAGCATATATTCAAAAAAACAAAAATATATACAGAAGGTTCGAAAAATTACCTCGACACAAATCCACTAGCGACCAAGACTAAATCATCTGAACTATGCAGAAAACCTGATATTTTGTTTGAAAGCCGTTTTTAAAAATATGTAGACTTTTGAGTTTGTCAATGAACCTAAACCAGCTAAAATATATATTAACGGGGGTTCATTTTGAAAACAATACACATTATATCAGAAAATTTACAGTGCAATAGAAACACATGAATATCTTACGGATTCGGTTTTTTCAGGGGAAAGGCCCCTGATGGAAAGGAATGGCCATTCCTGAAATAATGGGTCCTTCCATTTGGTTTAATTTTTTTTCAAAGGGCAAAATCAGAAGGTGTCCCCCCCCATTAACAAAGAGCAAATTTATAACCCTGCTTTGATTAATGAAAAATCTGTAATAGGTAATAGCACACATTTCAAAACTCAGAACTAAAATATAGTCCACTTATTTTCCAAGAATAACTAAAAAATATATAGTAAAACATAATCATATTTGGTTTAAAAGGAGTTATTTAAATTTGGATAGGGTGTTAATACATGAAATTTTCAATTAAGTGTTTAATAATGTGTAAAACAGTTTTTTGAAAATATACATTGTCCCGGACATTTACAAAAATTATTTGATTACTCATTTCTTCCTCCAACCAAGCAAACATTATAATAGAATAAAATGGTTATTCCCGTTTTCCTTGTGGTTCCATTACACTATCCATTCCATTCCAACCAACCATACAGCCCCTAAAAAGTGAATTTTTATATTCTATTGGAAATACAGTCGACAAACAACGCAAAAAAAGGTCAAGACACGTGCAGAGAACTTAAGACAAAGTAAAACCCTACCTGGAGAGCAGAATCAAGGGGTCCCTAGTTGGAAACAGCCAAACCGATCCATCACTTTCCCCCTATACAAACACCCTGCAGTTTCTGCTATAGCTGTAATGGCTCCATAACCCCAAAAACTTTGGATTTTAACCAGTAATTCATGAGGTGGAAAGACGGGTTTTGATCCATAGTTAGTAATATTGGTGAGCTAATAAGATAGGGGAACACCAGAACAGTCACGTTTAAAGCAGTACGGATAACCTAAGTCCGAATACTGAAAAGAAGAATTATTATAAAACAAACTGAACATAAAAAAAGAAGAGATTTCCAGATATATAAAAGGAAAATACCTCATTTTTGATATTAAAGCAAATGGACATAGCGCCTAGTAAATTCAATCCGTAATCCACCCTTGGAAACTCTTTAAAACGGCAGAATTCAACTATCTCCATAACTTGGACTTTTTTTTTGTTTATTCTCCCTTTTTATATCACAAACCATAAATGTAGACAGATATTAAAAGAAAGCAAATTTAGAAAAAAGCCAAATAGATCTATTTTCCCAAATCCAAGTTAAAATCAATTTAGGTTAAAATTTAACTCATAAACTTTTTTTTAATCGAAAACAAGTTTTTTAACTTGTCCCAAACCAATAAATCTTTATAAAAAAAGAATATTTAAACAATTTTAAAATAACAGGAAGCTGGAGGTATTTCTCATGAAAAGAAACAGCAACCCGGCGCACGTTACATAGTTTTGAT
Source organism: Artemisia tridentata subsp. tridentata (assembly GCA_021014915.2). NCBI lineage: Eukaryota > Viridiplantae > Streptophyta > Magnoliopsida > Asterales > Asteraceae > Artemisia > Artemisia tridentata. The sequence goes on from CP139508.1 coordinate 404,759,140, forward strand.
ACTCAAGAGGATATTTATTTAAGTCCTTTAATCTGAAAATGTCTTTCTAAAGGGGCAGAGGGTAGATGCATTACCCCTAACGGGCATCGATATACCGCATTACAACTTAAACATTACCAGAAAACATTACCTTTATAAATTTTTGGAAAGCTAAAACAAATGACAGTCTTGCATCAAATTTTGCTTTTATTAAAAAATATTTTAATGGTTCAAAAAAGTTATGTCCTACAAGTTACATCTCCCCTTCATATTAATCTTTTAGGCCAAGTCAAATTTCCGTCAATTTTCAGTTACCCAAAAACCCGTCAACATAAACATTACTCAAAAACTTCCAAATTCCCCTTTTTATTCAACCGCAAACAAGCAATATATTTTTTTCTTTAAATCTATTTTTGAAATGTTGCACGCCCAACAAGTTACATCTGCCTTCACAAACCTACAATCGAACCCGAACCAAACATTTTTCCCCAAACGATAACTACCCTTGTCTCCATTTAACATTATAGCAATCAAATTCTAAAACTTTAAAATAAGTATCCAAACATTATTTCCGGAAACCTTTAGGTTTCCTTCAAGAAAACTAACAACTTATTTTCTTCGGGTCAGTTGGGAAAAGGGGCCAAAGACGGAACAATCGGTCCAACCATTTTAAACCAAACTGAAGCCATACATTTTTCAAAATTTCATCTCACTCATGCTTCCTATTCAGTCTTAAACCGTTTCCCGTTCCGTTATAAGAACAACTCAATTTTCTTCAACATTAACCATTATCTTAATATAAATTTCAACCTAATTCCGAAGCACTTACATTTTCTTCAAGCAACTAATATAGCTGTGGTGAGCACAATCATCGAAGCCGACCGAAAAAGAGGCAAAATTCGAAACCCTATATTCCAGTCCAGTTTTCAGTTTTGTATATCATCTCATTCAATTTTCCAACTGTTTCATCCACCGAGCTTAACTAGTCTATTATCCACATTTTTCTGTTTACTTGAAAAACAAACTAGATATATTAATTAACATTAAGCTAGTACATTACACAATTTAATCCCCAAAAAATTGTGCAATTACAGTGATCCCAAAAAACCAAAAATAACTTAGTACTAATGATTAGGTTTATCCAAGACATTTCCTGAACTGCTTATAGTTTTTCTTCCAAGTAACTAACCACTAGTTTGGGTAAGCAAAATCAGTTCGAGAATAGCAATTTGAAAGCAAAACCGGTTCAAGAAACTTAACAAGAGAATATCCCCGTTTGGTTCCCATTTGAATTTCACCGTATCCTATTTGGTTCGTTCCGACTTAACTGGTACTTTAATAATAAGATTACATTATATCAATTTTAGACCTAATACCATGCAGTTACAGTAATACAATCTCTTCTCGTTTCCGGATTGGAGCCGCGCTCACTGTAGCCTAATTTACACATCCGCCCTTTTACTAAAAAACAAATTTTAAAATTTACATTATTAGCAGAAAATTTTACATATTATCAAATTTAGACCTAAAATTTTAAAAGAATTAAGTGATAAAAAATGAAAAACAAAAAAATTTAACAGCAATGTAGTTTTTTTAACCAAACGACATAAGTTTTGGATAGAAACTGCCTATATCCGGTTTCCTAGTTTTGTATTTCATCTAATTGCGGTTTCCAGCCGCTCACCGACTAGGGCCATTCTACACATATAACTTTAACTAACAACACATTAAATAGTTTTCAATTTTTAAACCTAATAATAGAGCAATTAGATTTAATACAAATTGAAAAAAAAAATAATTTAAATTTAAAGTGTTAGGTTTATACCAAACAAATAAGTTGTTGGATACAACTGTCTAAAACCTTTTTAGGTTTTGTATTTCATCTAGTTACGTTTGCAGGCCGCATCATCATCTAGCCTTTGTTACAAATTAAACTTTCACTAAAATTTTACAAAAAGTAAAAATTACAAATCATCAAATTTTACACCTAATAATAGTGCAGTTAGATGTAACAAATGAAAAAATATGATTTTAACAGAAAGGTTAGGTTTATACAAACAAAAATAAGTTTTTTGGTTCAAAACGGGCCTATCCCGGTTTTTTCCTCAGTTTGTACTTAAACTTAAATGCTTTTTTGGGAAAACCGCGCTCAACCGGCTAGCTACAGTAACATTTAACTTTAATTTAACAACACATTAAAAATATTATCAGTTTTTGGGACCTTACCTAAAATAGACCCAATTAGAGGAACCAATGAAACAAATGTTTAAAAACAGTCAGAATCTTTTTGGGGTTTTCTTTCTAATTCCGGTTTTAGTTACCTTTACCCCTAAAAAAACACACGTAACTTTCACTTTTAAACACTTTAAATACTTAAGGGAAAGTAAAAATCACAATATTATCGATTTTAAAAACCCTAATTTTTAGAGCTTTAAAAAGTAAAAATGAATATAATATGAACTAATAGTGAATACAGGAAAAGGGGGTTCGGTTTTATCCAGAGAAAAAAAGTTTTGGATCTCCGACAACCCAGCAAGCTGACGTGTCCCCGTACCCGGATTTTAAACCGCGGCTGTGGTGAGGGGTGTTGAAGTGGTGGTTGGAAGGAAAGGGAGAGGTTGTACCATTTGTTTTGGGGCCCGCTTCCGATTACGGAACTTCTATTCCGGTTAACGATGACCGTGACGTCATCGTTTGTTACTGTGAAAACCTAGTTTTCGAGTGAGTGAGTGTGTGTGTGAGAGAGAGGGAGGGAAAGGGTTTTAGAGAGGGGAGTGTTTTTTGTAAGTGAGGGTTAACTTGTTGCGTAGATTTTAAATTTTACCTATCTCCTCCAAGTCTTGTCGAGTCGAGTAGGGTCGAGTATCGGGTCAAGCCCAACTCGAAAAACCGATTTTGTGAATGACATGAACAAAGAACAGAACCGAAGTAAATCCCTTTGGTTCGTTTTGTGTCCGCCTGTTCGGTTTATGCGGTTTATATGTGTTTTTCTCGGTTTTGGCTCGAACCGAATAGAGACGAACCAAAAGTCATGTATATATAGAACGAAAACCGGGACCGAATATGTTTTTCAGTTTAGGTCAGACCGGTTCGACTTGGTTTTGTGGTTCGGTTCGGTTTTCAGTCTGTTTTGCTCAGCCCTATGTCGAGTACTACTAAATTTAGAATTTGGTTTCATTTAGAAGTTTGAGCTCAGAGCTTAAATTAAGCTCGGTTGGGTATTATTATTTTGAGTTTACGATCAAGCTTGGTTTAAGTAATTGACGCTTTCTTATACATTACTTATTAACCGAAAATTTGTTATTTTTTTATTTTGTGTCTATGTGAATGTGAGAAGTCCATTAGTATACGATGTGAATGGGTATTCTATCTGATATCTTGTTGTTGTGACGGGCTAAGATAATTAAACAATTTTTCTAGTAGAGTCAAGCTTATTTGAAATGTGTTGTATCAATAGATAATATTTTTTCATTATTGTTAACCCCTCGAGTATATTTCAAATACACTAACACTGTGTTCTCAAGTTTATTTTTAAGAGGAAAGAAAAGTAAATGAATGAAAAGTAGAGAAATTGAGACGAGATAAAAGAATGATAATATTATTTTTAGAGTAATGATAAAGAGACCTAATAGATATGCCTAAATTCATGGCTAATTCATTAAAAAATATACACATAACTCATGCATTTTCTCTCTCTAAATCTTCACTTTTAATTTTGCCACTTGTGATCATCTTGTTCTTAGGCATGTCAATCATTTTTCTTTTTTTTTGTGTTCTCCAACTTAAACTAAAGAGAAAGAAAGTGAAAAAGTGGTATCACTTTTTATATTATGTATTTTATGATTTTACTTTTATACCTTTTTAAACAAATAATCATTAGACAAAAATACACCGTTGGTCCCTAAACTTTCCCAAAAGTATCGCAGGGGCCCCAAACTTGGGAAAATCGTCGCCGTGCATCACTTTTCAAGTTTTTGAGGCCGATTCTACATATCCTACTTCCATTCCATTGAACCTCATATACCGGTTGGTAGCAACAACATGTTTACATGGCATACCTGTAAGCTCCCATCTTCTACAAGTACAAGCCCTAGCTTCAACATTCACAAAACACTTATCTCCCCATCCACTAACCTGATACTTATCTCTTTCAGTCCGTAAAACGGTGTATTTATAAGCCTCTTTCTTAATGAAGTCTAACATGTGTGTTGCCTTTGGTGTTAATGGTCCGGCACACTTGTCAATTGTATGCACAACAATCACTATTCTTTGCATACACTATTTTCTAATGTATTCTAAAGCAGTAATGATGAGTTGGTGCCTACCTCCCACTAGTTTCCCATTAAACACTTCACACATGTTATTAAGTAACACATCATAATGAGCTTTCCCTACACATGTATAGAACATGTCTTAGTAATACAGAAAACTGTCACACCCCAACCCGACAAGGGCTAAAATGCTACATTATGGTGACAAATCAGAACATAAACGCAAAGCGGAAGTCTTAAATAAATAATCCAAAGTCATGAAAACACATGACAACAAAAGTCATAACAGATATCCAACAATGTCTACAAAGGAAACTAATATCCAAATACCAAGTCTGAAAAGAAATAAATCCATCATATAAGAATAGTCTATGGTAGGTATTCTAAGCTCATACTCTCACACTCTTCCCCCATAACCCCTGCTTATTACCTGCCGCAGAGAAAAGAAATGCGGCTGAGCTAACGCTCACTGAACAAATATAAACAATAACTGATAATAAGATAATCAAAACGAATACGGATCAAATTAGGTCAAATCAAAGAAAGGGAAAGAGCCTGCTGAGAAAATGTCAGATGAAACAGAATACAAAACGAATATGAATCAGATACTGAGTCGGAGTGCATAACAAATATCAATCAATATAGGATCGGAGTGCATTGCCCAAATGCCTAAGCATGATACATGAATAGGTCAAATAATCATATCACAAATCATATACCGTTAATTCCAAAGTTGTACAAGGAGCTTCAGACTCCAATGTACCAAAATGTGATGGGGTGTAGGAACACACACCAACCAATCACCAGATACAGATACAGATTCCCTAGAATGCATCCATATGCCCCCTACAAAACAATATAATACATATACTAGCTCTAGGCTAAGCATACATACTCAGATAATCATAATGGCCAAAGTGCTATATAGCATATACAGAAATGGGAACGTCAGGGACCAATCACACCACCCCAGATAGTGTCATGCCACCAGTGCCTCAATGACATGGCCATGGTACCTCCATGGCTAGGAATACGGATACAGAAGTTAGGCAACACAAGAGCAATCATAATCATAATCATATCAAATCAATCATATCAAATACTGAACTGAAGCATATCATATCAAACGGATAACCAACGAATATCATAATGAGATAGCAAATCAAGTATCAAAACGGATATCAATAGCAATAACGGATAACCATACCAATGGATGCCCTTACTGAAAAAGGACGGAATATATGTACCTTAGCAAATGAACAAAAATGGAAATGAAATGATCACAAGAACAAGAGTCACTCCCTCCTCTAAGAATCTACATGAATTAGGATCATAAGTTATTTATTAACCCATTATTAAGCTTATATTCCGGTTTAACACTTGTAGCTATTTAGATTACATATTTAGGGTTTCTTGCTATTTATAGCAGCTTTCCATAATTAGCAACTTTCCATATTTAGTAACTTAGGGTTACATTCATAATTAATCAAATGTAGGGTTTATAGGCACTTCCAAATCATACATCACTTAATTAGGATATATTGGTGAATCTGGATCACATTCTTATGATTTTTAAGGCCTGCCAATTAAGTTCCAACAATTCCGAAATAATTACCTGTGATTCTCATATTAGTTTAGTATCTTCACAAATTTTTGTAGATTTCATTATCAAGTACGAGTACTGTTCAAAAATCATCTTTCTAGACCTACCCAGAAAATTAACTGCAGATACACACATAAAGTTTTCCTTTAATTATCCCATTTCTACACTTCAGAAAAATCCAAAACAATTCCACGAGCTCACACATAACTTAAATATTACCCAGTAAAATGAGAGCTCTTAACTCCTTGTGGTTTGAAAATTAAAAATTAAAAACATCGACTAATTTTCAGACTCAGATTCTCAGGTTTGACAACTTATGTTCCAAAAATCAAAAAGCTTACTTACCGACCTCTAATTGCTATGAATCTTACATTTCCAGAAAGTAGACAAGTAGTACTTGTGTTTAGACTCAAAAATCACTTAAACACATGGTGGCATCTTCAGTTTGGACACTCATCAATCCAACCCAAATTGTGCACAGATTTCACAAGACACAAAAAGGACTAACGAGACCAAAACAAAACCAAAACGATCCATTACCCTTTTTAAACCAGTTTGTAAACATGTTTTAGACCTTATTTGAGCACCCCATAACCCACGCATAACCACACCATTTGACAGCAACCATACGACCCAATACATGAAATAACGAGGCACAACAACCCCTATTCTTAACAATATTCATATATGATCACACACTCACTTTTATACATGTTTAGGTTATGATTTCATGTGTCGATTTCAAGAGTGTTTTATGGATTAACGAATAGCCAATATAACAAACAAATTAGTACGCGTATCTAAACATATTACTGATTAGTTTTAGATGTTTCGAATCTGTATACAAGTGTATATGTCGAATGGATTAAAAGAAACAAGAGGTGATGTGATACCTTGCTGATTTTTAACGAGAACAAGAAACTCCCACAAATTACAAACCCTAATAACCATGAACCAACACCACAACAACAATCTTTGTACCCTATGAACGAACACAAACAACAACAACCTTGGTCTTGAAAGAGAAAGAAGTAGCAGAACTTTTGTGTGTTTGTTTGTGTTTTGTCGTATGATAATAAGAGAGAGGGAAGAAGGAGAAAACATATTATACAAAGGGATAAGAGGAGCATGTAATGTAAATAAGGAATGTAGTAATGTGAATTGATTAGGTTTTGATTGTGTCTGTTATGGAGCGTGATATATGGGCTGGAATTAAGGGGTTCTTATCTCTTTTTAATTAGTGAAATCGTACGGTACATTGACCAAAGAAACGTGTACAAGACTTAGATAATCAGGAAATAATTTTGATATTGTAACAATCTCATATTAAGTATATCTTATGTTAGTTTTATTTTAATGTGTTAATATAAGTTAACATATAGTTTAGGTTTATTAATAATCATTATCATTACTTTGGTAAAAATTCAAATTAGACGTAAAATTAGGGATTCAAAATTCAGGGTTTTACAACTCTTCCCTTCTAAAGGGAAAATTTTGTCCTTGAAATTGGAGTAGGGAGTGCAAAACGAATACGTACCGAATCACGAAAAAGAAATAAGGATAACTGACTGACAGTCTCAGGTTCTTTGGCTAATGACATATCAACACGGATTTGGTCTAACGGTTACGGAACCATGTGAAGAGAGTGATTACAAAGGACATATCAGATTGGGAACTATGGTAAATGATGTAGTTAAAATAGAATCAAGATCACACATTTCTAAGGGAGCAAACTGGTAGAACGGATCATATTATCAAAACGTAACGGATAATAACCACAAGATTCCTCATAGGAATGGATGATGCACAAACTAATATATAGATGTTGGATCATGAGAAAAGTTGATCTCGGTAGAAAAGTGAGAAAAGTGTATAAATCACCCCCTCCCATTCCCCCTCCTTCCCCTCCATTTTTCACACCAAACTACAAGGACCTTATTGTATTTTCCTTCATTCTTTAAGGGAGGGTTTTGTAAATTCTCACTTTTCATATATAATGCCTAATTTTTTTCATTTTTTCTTTTTCTTCTTTCTCTAATTCCACCACCTCGACTTTTTTTCTCTCGGTACCAGATTCACAAAGATTCACGAAATAACGACCACAAAGATTCACGAAATCATCTCATCAAGAAGTCATATCGTGTTATCAGTCTCAATAAGGTATGTAACTGATTTCGTGTTATCAGATTCAATATCAAATCATTTCATCATAATTTATCAAATTGAAGATCAAATTAAGGTATATAACTGAATTCGATTATAGTTTTGTTATTTTTGCTACTTTAAATCAATTATAAAGCTTATATATGTGATTGCTATTGTTTTATCAGTACGAATTGTTCATATTGAGTTAGGTTTTTGTTTTTATAAAATTTGATACATTGATCATCATCTTTGTTTATAGATGTAATGATTTTCAGAGTTTATTGACATGATTCATTGTATATAATAGTTATTTTGAAACGAAATTGAGAAATAAATACATGGAAAACATGTTTACAAAAAAATGCACACCAAGTGTTTGATAAAATGTTTGAATGAGATTTTATAACTGCGATGCACTAATTTTACACAGTGATGCCCTAATTCTTATGAATAGATTTCAGTTACGTTGTGATGCCCTAATTAATTTAGGCAAGAGGATTTTAGATTTGGATGAAAACACTCGCTAAGACAATTGTATCGACATCAGGTTTGTTGCTAGTGTATGTATCACCACGTCATTATACCATGTGTCACGACGTTAGGTTACAGGTTTTAGCTATTATATACATACAATAGCAAGAAGTTACCAATTTTTGTAACATCCAAAGGTAAGTTTTGTTGTATGACTTTTATAATTGGATGTAAATTTTTCAGAATTCACTCTATTAAAATACACTATTTGCAATAGACTGAGTCCCTGCACTCGCGCTCCCAAAAGCTGATACAGCCAAAGCGGGTTATGTAGTATTAGAGTTATACTGAAAATGAACAAGTCCTTTAGGTAACACGAAGATGTCACCAATTTCAAGTGTCTGATTTGTAAAGTGCATTTTTTCTATCTACAAATCCAACTTGTAATGAACCATGGGTCACAAATAGAAGCTCACTAGCACGTGGGTGGATGTGAAACATATTAAGAGAGCTAGTTGGAAACTCGAGAATATCATAGGAAACACTTTGACCAAGGAGATCCGGGATGTCGTTTAAGGTAGCTTTTAGGATTGTAAAATTTGTTGGGTAGGTGGCATAAACTATTGATCACAAGCAAAAGAATGAATTTGTGGTTAGAATTTGTTAACAATTACTATATCACCCCTTCTTATCATTAAGATTATAAATATCTGTCATATTGAGTTTTACTATTTGTACACCTCCACCACATGGTGTAAACTCTGATTATAAAAAAGTAATGTATCATGTTTGGTGATGTATCTGATCCCTGTAACATTTAATATTATAGGCAAAAGATAACGACGGTGAAGGTCCATATATTTAGCTAGTGTACATGCATGTTCATAACAGTCGTTGCTTTTCATGATAACTAATCTCTGTATTTGAAAAATTCAAACCTAGTTTTTTCGACCAGAATTAGTGTCAGATTCTTACGCGGTGTCCTATATCAACGTAAATTATTGTCAAAATTCAAGTGGAAAGCTGTTTGTCTGAGTATTAGAAGTCAATTCAGGACACATGATATGGAATAGCATTCTTTGACAAATTTGACCTTTTTCTCAGCAACTGATTTAAATCAGATCTTGAATCAGTTGAAGTAGGCTTCCTATTCACACTTGTTCCTGTGCAAGTGCTTGTTAATCAACTAAAAGGTGTTGCCCCAGCTATACAGAATTTAATATCAGAGTTGAGCGAGGAAATGAATAGTATCTCCACCAATCTTCCTCAAGTGACAAATTACCATAGAAGATCTACGTCACTTGTATGACAAAGCACCGGAAGGACTATGGTAGTTGCGTTGTACCTTATTTGCTTTTCTTTTTAATGATTAGCAAATATTTTAAATGCTCGTTCGAGTACTAAACTACACATTTGATGTCTAAGTATCAGAAGTCAAATCATGACACATCAGGTAGAGCTTCATTTGATTTATGTCTGAAATTCATTCACTTGACCAAACGGATGGACTAAAGTGACTCAAACAGATGCACTAAAGTTCATCAAATAGATGCAGTAAAGTTGCGTCATATTTTATCATGTTTCCCTTTTGTGTGTAGTTGCCGTATTTTACGGATGTTTTCTACAAATGCATATAGTTTACTGATCTTGTACTTGTATGTTTGACAGTGTCTGGAGTGGATGCTAAAGTGCATAACCTAATACAGAACAACATGGAACGTTCATACATAAAAGTTATCCCACTTTTGAAACTAGTGCAAAGGCATTGGTTTTGAATAAGTGTAACAATATAAGTAGATAATGCCATTTACATCTTGTGTTGTAAACTCCCTATAGTAAAGAAGATATAAAATATGTATAGATCTTGTATATATTAGTATCGTATTCAGAAATATGAATTGACTTCAGCTTCAAGATTTCATTATAATAAAGTTCCATATTCTATATTTGTGGTTTTAATATAAATCTGTTTCTTTATCACATTCATTGCTTTGGAATGTTGTCTTATCATTGTTTGGAGCCGCATTTTCGTCAATTTCATGAACCTAGAAGTATTGCACTTGTTTTTCTTTTATGATACAAACGGATGCACTAAGTACATCAAACGGATGCACTAAAGTTCCTCATACAGATGCACTAAAGTGCCTCAAACAGATGCACTAAAGAAATATATGAGAATGAACACATCCATTAATGTCAATAATCAACAAACACATATACTTAATGTAATAGAGATGAAGGGCTAAAGCTGTATATTAAAATATATATATATATTTCTTGTGCCATTGGGATTAAAAATATCAACCTACAAATATAGTTGAACAAAAAATAGCAATAAACATACAAAGAACTAGTCATGTTATGAACGAATTAATCTTATTATAAACTTAACTTGCCGATCATAATACAAGAAATGCATTTTGCATTGATGAGTGATGCTACAATCAAAATACAACGTCTCCTAAGATATAGTAAGCTAAACAAAAACTGGCAAATAATATTTTTACAAGCTAATCAATGATTATCTTCAAATTCTTGCAAAATTTGAAACATTCAGAGAAGCCTCTCAAATCGTTTACCTTTCGATGCCTATAAAGTCGTCATCTTGTAACAAATATCATCAGTGTTCAACCAAGAAAAAATGTCATATTCTCATCTGACAAAATCATCTTGTCACTAAAGTCATCCATTCCATGAAGTTGCAGATGGAGACAGGTCAAATGTGTATTGCTAAATAGAACCTGAATTAGTTGAACAATCATTATGAGTTGAACAATCATTATGTAATATTCCATATAGATGCCTTCTTTTTTTTAATACATATGCCCTAAAATGTACACAAATTAGTATGGTGCCAAACACCGCTTAATAATCGTCATGAAATATTCCATACAGATGCCTTGTTTTTCTAATATAGATGCACTAAAAATGTATAGAAATTATTATATTGCCAAACAACCCCAATTTTTACTACATCGCTGAATAATCCTTATGCAGTATTAAGCAATTTTAATCTATAATGTTTATGCACTAATGTATAACACACATGCAATAAGGTCTTACTCTTTGGCAGTCTTGACGTGAGTCCACCAATGCCCACTCTTAAAGACTACAACGTCTGCAGTAGTTTTGTACTGATGAGCTGAGTTACTTATCAAGTCAAGCCACAGGGTCTCCTTTTTCGTACCATTTTGGTCTTTGGTTTTCCATTCTTGAACCAAGAAATGTGCCACAAAGAACTCTATTGTTCTCTTATAATACTTAAAAATCAGACCACAAATTATTTACTTTTGACTGATCTAGTAAATTATAGAATTTCCATTAAAAACGAGACTAATATACCTTGGATACAAAAACATAAGAAGGTTCTGATCTGAAAATTTTCCTTTATGAGGTAACTACAAAAATGTGTATGAACAGATACCTGGTTGTGCAATTGATAAAAGTTAAATAAAACTAGAGTTTTATCCGGTACATTTAGTGTATAGATACATGTTATTGAGCTTATGATGACTCAATAGGAAATATATTTCAAACATTTGATAAACTTATTGACAAGAAAACATAATAAATCTGGAGAGAAGTATCTTGGGATATCCAACCCAATCTAACCCGTGACCAAAAAGTACCTATTTGAGCGGTTACAAAACCTCTGTGAGCCACCCAATTTGCCAATCTCCACATGGCCCACATTTAGGGATGTTTATTAATGTTGATAGAGAAGAATTTCTTATGCAGGGTGGTACATTTGTTAAACTGGTCGAAGGTAAAAAGTCCACCCAAAGTGATTTATAATGCATAATTACAACCTACTAAATTACACTCATAGATGCCCTAATACCTACTTTTTTGATGCACTAATCATACTCATATATGCCTTAATATGTCCAGCAGTGCACTAAACATACAAACGAATGCCCAAGTATTTCCAACGATGCATTAAACATACAAATGGATGCTGAACTATGACTAACGATGCACTGAACATACAAACGGATACACTAAATATAAAAAATGATGCCTTAATATGTCTAACAATGCACTAATCATACTGATTGATGCCCTAATATGTTCATCGAGGCACTAAACATACAAAAATATGCTGAAGTATTTACAGCGATGCACTAAACATACAAATGGATTCCCAACTATGTACTAAACATAAAAACGGATACACTAAACACATACACTGATGTCTTAATATGTCCGACGATGCACAAATCATATTCACTAATGCTCTAATATGTTCAACGATGCACTTAACATACAAACATTTAACATTATGCAACAACCACAACACACAGATGCACTAATACAATCTGATGCCCTAACCTGTAATTGTGATGCTGAAAATACACACAGATGCCCTAAGATGACATATCTTTTAATATTAAATATATATTATGCAAATTAGTGCGTCACAGTTATAAAATCTTTTTCAGACATTTTATCAAACACATGGTGTGCAACTTTGATAAACAAATCTTTCATGCATTTTTTCGTCAAATTTGTTCCATATCTTGTAGAAAACATTATGACATGATGATGAAATTATAACAAAACTTAAAAAATCATTACATCATTAATTAAAATTTGATCAATTAACAAAATTAGTGCACTTACATGCTAAATCTTGTTTTTTCTTCATTTTTGGATGATTCAAGGTTCAAAATTCAACAATAATGGTGAATAACGGCGTGATCTGAGTTGCGATTCCACTCAATAACGAGTAATTTTTATGTGTTTTTTATCGGTTTTGATGTGGGTTTGATCGGATTTTAGTGAATCTGTGTTTGTGTTTTTAATTTCAAGATGACGGTTGGTTTTGGATCTGTGTGTGTATTTTTTTGGTTTTTTTGTTTATGAAAATGACGATGTGTGATGGTTACCAGCTGGTTTTTTGCATTGTTTTAAATTCTACCCTGAAGTTTGAGATGTTTGCAAAATCTACTCTATAACTATTTTTCTCACTTTTCTATCCAACGAGCTGGGAGACCTGTGCGTTGCCGCGAGAATGTGGTGCTAAGTCTTGTTTGAAAGTTAGTTATTAAAGACTAAATTTTAAAAAGATCGATAAACCAAATGACTATTTTTGAAAATGGAGTAAATTTGAAAAAGATCGATAAACCAAATGACTATTTTTGAAAACTAATTTTGGAAATAATATGTTTTTTTTACGTAAAAAGTCCCTAAATTTCTTGGCGCGTTGCATCGTTAGTCCCCGAAAGACCTACTTGCAAAGACATTTTCACCTTAGGGGCTAAATTACACATGACCACTGTTCATCTAACTGTAGCATGAACAGTGTTTTGCTATAGTAAAAAACTGCCAAATAAATATATTGATAATTACAGTTTTCTCTAGAACCAACCCTATATATTTATCTCTACATTATATATAACAGGAGGCATTACACGTAGATAATTCCAGAAAAGTCCACCTCATTGCCATGTAATTGTATTTTTTGCCATGTCATCACATTATGTCCACCTAACCAATTCTCTCTACATTATTTTTTTTAATTTATTTTATTTGAAAAATCCGTTCATAATTTTTTTTAATTAAATTTCGTATTTAATTTGTTTAAAAATTTAAAGTCCAGGATTCGAACCTAGAATATGTAGATACATTAGTAAGTATTCTTACCACTAGAGCAACTTAATTTTTATGTTATATCTTGCAACTCTAAATTTATAAACCTCCAACCAATTATCCAACATATGTATTCCAGGTTTACAATCTTTACTTAATATCGTAGCTTTTATTCATTCATAATACAAAACCCTAATATCATTCATATACGACCTTTTGTTTTTTCTTTGAAAACCCTAATATCATTGAACCAGTTTATATTAAATCATGTAAGGGCGCCTTCAATTCTTATGTATTTTATTTATTTTTCAAGTGATTTCTCATAAGTTTTATTATTTTCAGAGCATGATTATTGCATTTAGCAGTTTTGCCAGCCAAACATCCACCACCACGCAGGTAAAATGCTGTTTGATTTTTTTTACGGTAGTTGGTTACGTGTATGTTTTTGTATTCGTATTTGTGTCAAACATGGTCTTTGAATATACCATAGTTTTTTGTACCTGTAATTATATGTTTTGGTGTTGGTTACGTGTATGTTTTTTTTTTTTTTTGAGTAAAAAAAATTGTAGCAACCAAAGAATGCCCGTATGACTGAATTAGAACCTGAAGCGACCAAAGCAGGGTATCATGGTGGGAGCAGCAAGCGACCTATTCAACGGTATTTCATGGGTCCCACCTCAGCCACCTCCAGTAGCAACGGAAGAAGCAACAATTGCGATCAGGAAACCCAAAAAGTCACCATATGAAAAAAGAACAACAATTGACTGATGATCGGTTCTTGGTGCGTTCAACAGAGTCAACTGATGAATTACATAGGGTCAAAAAAAATATCTTAATCACGAGGTGTTGGGGTTGATGTTGATTCAGGGAGCTCAGTAATGGCCAACACAAATGAGATACAAACGGAGGAAGAAGTAACCTATTACGAGGATTGAACACCTAAGAATCACCCACCTGTCCCTATTTAATTTCAATAGTATCTTGCTCTACGTGCTTTTGAGTTCCTGTTTTTTATATATTGATGCTTTGTTTCAATTCTGATGTTGTGGCTTAGGATTCCTCTGGCAAAGTCTAACGATGGTGATGCTACGATTAGTTCCTCTGGTGGCTCGGTGAGTGATCTCTTATTCTTAGTCGACCAATTTTTGTTTAATATACTCATTTATCAGTTGTGGTTTACAGGTAGTAGAGGTTAACGATTCTTGGGAACTGTGGAATTTTTTTTGTCTTTTATGTGAACATCACTCGATGTTCAGTAAGTTGCTGGACCAAGCAGTATGGACAGAACTACACAAATACCTGCAATAATGGTGAGATATTTCGTTTATCTGAAAGAAGCATTTTCAATAGATTTTTATACTATGTTTCTTCCTTATAGGCGATTGTTTTTGGATGAATTGAGAAGTTAACTACATGCAGATATCTACACCTTTGTTGCTGAATGTTTTCTTAACATCCTTTTCCCTCTATTTACTGTTGTAACGAAATATATTTTACCACCGAACATTATTAACTTTTTACAAGGGAGCGAGTGGTCGTAGTGACACATATCTTTTTACAGGAAACGGACCCCGAGCAGGAACGATACCAAATGTTTTAGTTAACGTATTACATTTAATCGATAACGAGAAATAGATTATCAAGTCAGGGGCGATGTAGGTCATCTTAATTGTGTCGGATACTTAGATTCAGGTTTTGGAGGTGAGAAACTTCGGGTTAGTTTCTTTCATACATGCCACTTTATCAGTTGTTAGAGGAGGTCACATTTTGATAGGTGCTTTTACATCTATGGAGGTCCAGAACAGCTAGCGGTACAATAAATTAATTTTCGAAATTAATCACTTTTTAAATTTATTTAGATAATGTCAATCTGATGCTTGTGCTCATACTACACGTATTACATAGGAACTTGAGGTATTGTCAAACCATTATGCCATGTTATTTAATCGAAGAAAAGTAAAACTGTCAGCTGAAATATACTGTTGTAGTTAATATGAGTTTGACTAATAACACTTTTTTTCACAGTGCATTTTCCGAACTCCGTTAAACAAATATGTTGCTATCATTCTTCTTCATAGAGACAAACTATCCCACCTTGAACGTCTTCTCTTCCCATCTGAACTCAGTCAAGGTATAATAAATATTTTCTCACTCCCTCAGTGTAAATGTTTTATTAAGAACTTAAACCTCGTGAAATATGCAAAACAAGGAGCTCTTATCTGACACATTTACTACATAGTGAAGCTTGTGGTACATGGAAATGCAAGCAAGAGTTTTCAGCCATTTTTGTTGACTAACGGTGTGAATGGTAGCACTAAAAATCTCCGTGATCAGATATATCTGAACTTTGATCCATTGATATGCTATGTCAAAGATTTGGAGGCAAGTTAACTGATTTCTGGCTCAATCATTAGCATGATTTATTGCTGTTGCGTCATACTTTTAACCATATAGTGGAAAATAGGTGGATACGTTTAACCGTCACTGTTAATTAATACATTTAACTATGAAGTGGAAAATGGGTGGATGCAGGTGGTTAAGTAAGGGGTTAAATGCTTAATTGTATTGATACAGATTGAAACAGGATCGGGTTCAGCTGAATCACTTTTTGTCCAAATCTTTTGTACTTATTTCAGTAATATGTGTATGTCGCATATGAACAAAAAAAATAATATTATCACAATAGTATTCTTATTATCAGAACAAAGTGATTTGGTTAGCTGTCCGTGCTAAAAACAACTCTAGGTGATTTTGAACAGCATAACCTCAATTGATCCATTTAAATGGGTCAATAACTAAACAACTCTACATTGCTATTGCAGAATGCTTTTCCCAACACTTTCAAATATGATGCAGTTGGCTATGGTCAATGCTTCCTCTGATGGGTTTCTGAGAATCAGCATCAAGAAACAGCCTTTTGGAAATCAATAGCAGCATTAAAGCTGCTAAGAAAGAAGGCAAATATGGAAAAGGTCTATTGAATACAGTACCGCATGAATCTGATGCATTCTTAGTGCCTGTAACCAATTGCTTGGATGCTCAATACTATGGAGAGATCCGTATGCATATTTTTGGTAAGTCACGTCTTATTTACATATAAAAAACTTCACAATGGTTTCTTATGCTTACTTTGCTTATGTGCAGATTTTTTGTTACTTCCATAGCTGAGGTCAAAACTTAAAATGGATTGGGTGAAATGGTTTTCCTAGACCAGCTCTGGTAAAGAATGTTTCGTTTCCCAAATGAACCAGTCAAACGCATTTATATCACCCAATGTGTATTCCATTGCATTCTATGTGCGCTTACAAAAGTTTACGATATGATGCTTTTCTAATAGACTCGGGGACCAAAGATAGAATCCGATTTTGCTCATTATATCTGATGTACAAACACGATAAAAGGTTAGTCAAGGCCTCACATTGCAAGAAAAAAGGTATATCTAATAAAATTTATGCAAAACATCAGGTTAGTCAAGGCCTCACATTGCAAGAAAAAGGTACCAGTTGCAAAAAGGTTAATCTGAGAATATAAGTTACTTAGCAATTGCGTCTACCTTACTTATGTTACTTATCAGGTTCGTTACGTTACGTTAAGTTTTTCGTAAAAATTATCTTGGTTACACTACGTACATCATTATCTCATTTCATGTCTTAATGGAAATCTTTCATTTCAATTTACGTCTAGATGTTCCAACTATTGGTTTAAATTATCTCAATCATGTCATTTTATTTTGTGTTTGTCCTGGTACTGTCATTGCTTATTAGTTGTATGTTTCTGATATTAAACCCTAACCTCAATGTGATTTAATTCTGATTATTATCGGTGGAGGGTTTTGCTGGTGTTCGTTTGTTTAAACCCTAATTGCTAGCGTTTTCTCATTCGCTTTTGGTTTCTTTTCAGGTTCTGGTCACGGTTTGTGTTGGTTTGAGGGTCGATACATATGGGTAGGGTCATGTAGCTGGGAACGAGAGAGAGGGATAGAAAAGGCGGGACACTGTAACACGACTTATGTCTGAAATTAGTGTGTATGGTTGGTTTTGTACCATTTGTCACAATACTCTGTCGATGTCGAGTTATCTGGATTGGTTAGTTTCATAATGTTTTAGTCATTTAATCGTTCTCTACGCATACTAACTGACATGTTGTCATTATTTTAGGTTTTGTCCCTAGATGAAGATCAGTTGCAGCAAATTTTGTATCTATACGATTATCTATGCACCTATCGGCTAAGAGAAAAGTGAGTAAAATGTTGTTTAGTCAGCTTTATCCTTCTTAGTTACATGACGACACCAGGCAGAAAAGTCTATCGACTTCTATAACTCTCAGGTTTGCTAACTCAGAGAGGCACATCGAAAGTTAAAGCAAGATATGAAGCTGGGAACGAGAGAGAGGGATAGAAAAGGCGGGAAACTGGAACACGACTTAGGTCTGAAATCAGTGCGTATGGTTGGTTTGTACCATTAGTTAGATTGTTTATGTTTTTATTACTGTACCATAATGGATAGAGCAAGTTAAGGTCGTAGACTGATAGCTCATTGGAGTATGGGTGGATAGAGACTGTTTACGTTAGTTTGGTGGCTGGGTTGCAAGCCAGAGTGCGGTAATATTTGTGTATGCTTTATTCTAAATCTTTTACATGGTTCCGAGAAAATTGTCTGTACCATTCACCAACTGAGCATTGGCTTTGAGGCATTTGATGAGGTAACAAGTAGATACTTATCAGGAAAAAGACAATACTAAATCTTTTTAAGTAAAATTAATCATTTGAACTTAAGTTAAAATTACGATAGCTCATAAGTGTGAGTTTGAATTCTGCATTTGAAAGATTTTAGAATACTGGTGAAGATGTTGAGAACGATGGTGCTTTGCTGTTAATTTATAGTTATGTTATTGGATCTGACCCAAAGCCAGATAACGTCCGGTTTGCTACTATCCCAAACGTTATTCCATCCGAGACAAACCGTGGGACGGATGCTATAGGATTCTTTGTTGCTGCTCAGAATAATATGGAAGCTCCATTTGAGGAGGGTGCTTGACAGAATGGAGCAGCCTGTGGCTATTAATGGCATGTGTTTATGATAATTTTGAGTTTATTCAAACACTAACTAAAAAAGTACTTATTAGCTTTTTGGAGGGTTAAAAAATGTGTTTTGATAACACACCTTAGAAGGTGTGTATCTAAAACACAATAAGCTATTTTTAGTAAGAGTAGGCATACACCCTCATAAATTAAACATAGAAAGAGTACTATCTTTCCTACATTGTTAGTCACTTTTCATGTCGTGTATAAAACATAAAGAGTAAAAGAATGCATCGATTGTATATACCTGGTTTATCGCCAATGAAAGTGAAAGACTTTCCAGTGGTTGACCGGGCACTCCACGACATCTTACCTGATCTTATCGATGTGAGCAAAAAAAGCACAATCTTTACTATTAGCCACAGTCTATGAGCTAGAACCCGAAGCCATTGACGCCATTAAATACAAATTTCAAATACCAGTATACACTGTTGCCCCAAACATACCCAACATCCATCCCAAACCAACTCTTCCGATAAGTGAACACAGTTACATCTCATGGCTAAACTCCAAGCATCCAAATTCTGTACTCTACATTTCATTGGGAAGTTATCTTTCTATTTCAAGTACGCAGATGGATGAAATGTTGGGTGGTTTGAAGGAAAGTGGAGTGAACTTCTTGTGGGTTAAGAGAGGTGTGTTTGAAAGCTGTTATGTGATACTAGATACTTAGAACTGGATAACCAGTTGCTATAAACATGACCACAAAAATAGTGTTTCAATGTGCATTAAAACAACAGTCGGGTGAGTGCTAAGTAATCGACTTTTAAGTAGACTAACAATGAATTCGGTTCAGATTGCAATTAATTATAGTAGGAAGCTTAGGTATTATTAACAATATGTCAGAACCATCTATTGATAATGTGATAATAAAACCTGTGTGGTACTTTTCTTCTTGAGTTATTTTCTATGTTGTATGATTGTATGAACAAAGTAACAAAGGTACTATATATCTTTGACTTTAGACAATCTATACCGTTGGTTAACTTTGATATCTTTGAAAACTGTGGGTGTTTAAAAGGTTCAAACCATAAACATGATCACGTGTACTGTCGAAAAATTTTGGTTGTTTAAAGGGTTCAAACTGTTTGACAGAGTTAAATATGATATTTGATGTTTCAGGTGTTGGAAAAGGTTATGCAGGTTTAGGCGAAAAAAAGCTGAGAAGTAAGGTAGCCTTAACACCACTATCTCATTTGAAAACTTGATCGTGGAGGGCTGCGTTCATAATATACACAAGTTCATGGTGCAAGAGTATAACCGACTCTTTCCGGTTTTCATGCAAGTCTTTAAGGTGAGATTTTTCAAATTCGGACAGTTGGAGAAAATCTCACTGTTTTCCTCATTCAGTTGGAAATTACCGAGATACAAAGTTGTTAAGGCTGGTAGCTCCCAATTTGATTTGAGTTAGATGAAAAACATGTAGTCAATAGAAAGGGTCAAAGTAAGATGTTTGAGAGACTCATAACTAAAAAGAGAAAGAGGGAATACAAAATTATGATGAGAACACATGCATGTAACACACATGTGTTGAACATTTATTAGATTGCATACTCTTCTTTTGTCTGCAATTTGATAAAACAAAACAGTGTAAAAATTAAGACTACGATGCTACTATTGACACAAATGATGTGTTGTTCCATGTTCATATAAATTTTAGATCATGCGATAAATACCCCAACAAAAGAAGCATGATACTTGCCAAATGTAAAAACTAAAATAAGAAATCTTTATATGCAACAAGTCATTATATCTCCAAATACTCATCTTAAAATTCAACATTTTATCAAACATAATGTGCATTATAACATTACATACTTATTCAAACAATTACTCTCTTTTAACCACTCGGAGCGAAGTTCCCATTGAAATAGGATCCACACAAGGAAAAGCACTTGCCATTCGTTGGTTATTAGCGGCATCCTGAAAACGTCCGGGTCGAAATATGGCTTTCAAATTAAGTTCCGAATTAGTGGATGCTACCAAAGGGAGTGGCGATGCCATACGCAAAAGGGAAGAGACTCATAGAATGGCATAAGCAAATAGAGCTTTTGCATATTTTCGTTAATCCATGAACATGATCTATATACATTAAAAATAAGTATATACGTACATGATTAAATTAAAATGTAAAATTACAAGTCATCACTTATGAATAATGACAAATACATAAAAATTAACTATAAAAAAATTACTGATATCCTTACAACATTAAATTCAAAATACAAGTCATGTCCACACGTTGGGTGAATCTGTAACAAATAACTATAAAAGATCACTAATATACATACATTAATAAATTAAAACGTAAATTATAAGTCATGCCCGCCCATCGGGCGGGCTTAGAAATCTAGTATATATATATATATATATTATATATAATATATATATATATATATATATATATATATATATATATGATCAAATAAGAAGAATAATTAAAATAAGAAGGATAAGAAGTAATCACAACCAAAAATGGATGCATCTCCATTCAAATTTTCCCTCCTCATTTTGAATGTGTGGTGGTGTGTGCACAAGTATATATTATTATATATATATATATATATATATATATATATATATATATATATATAGGATAAAGATCAAATAAAAAGACAAATATCCGTACATTACGTAAAAAGATTTTTTTTTTCAAAAATTTTCTCTAAAAATTCAAAAAAAAATCCACAAGATCAGATATGTTGGTGCATGAAAAAGTTGTGAAGGAAGTTTTTCTAAAAGTTGATATTTATTCAAAAAAAAAATTATGAAAAAAAACGTTTGTGGATTAAATCGCTTTTTTGTGCATCAAAAATTCATTTTTGCACCCAAGTTCTTTTTACTTTTTTAATCAAAATAACATTGCGCATCTAACTAAAACAAGTTGAAAATTTTGTGCATCAAAATTTGTTTGCACATCAAAATTCGTTTTTTGTGCATTAAAAAAAACGTATAAAAACTCAAAATCAGAATAACTTCTTTCACAAAAGTTTTATGCACCAACATACCCGATCTTGTGGAATTTTTTTGGATTTTTTCACGAACTTTTAAAAAAATAAAATTCTTTTTACGTAGTGTACGGATATTTGTCTTTTTATTTTAACTTTACCCTATATATATATATATATATATATATATATATATATATATATATATATATATATATATTATATATATATATATATATATATATATATATATATATATATATATATATATATATATATATTGCTAGGATCCTGGACACACGATTAAGGTGGTTAAACCTTGTAACTTTGTGTGTATGATATGTTGTGTTAAAATGATTAAGTGCGCGGAATTCACTCAACCAAACTTAGAAGGTTGTGTATGTTATGGAAATGGAATTGTTATGTTTGTTAGTTAGCAATGAACACATAAAGATTATCACCAAACGATTCAATATTATTAAAGATAATAATACGAGTGATCTTGAGATATCACTAGGGTTACAACCTTGAATCTTATGTTTTTATCACTTGTGATATATTTGTGTTTGTTCTAACATATGCATGAACTAACTTCTATGTTCTAACGTATATTTGACACTTGACAACTACTCGACACAATATCACTAGTCTAAGATCTCTTTTATAGTCAAAAGATCTTTATAAATTGCTTAAAGTCTTAGCCGACTTACTTGGTTAACTTATCCTATTGAGTGTCAGTACATAAGATACAACATGTATCTATGTATACAACTTGTTAACTAAGCACATGGAGTAAGATATTATCTACCGTATATTGTTGACCAAAATACAATAAATATCTTTTCGATCTTATCCTTTCATCAGCAGAGTGTTCACTATCAGCAGGAACGAGTTATCGCTATCAGCAGGAACAATCAGCAGAGTCCATCAGCAGAGTGCTAAGCCTATCAGCAGAGTCATTTATCACTATCAGCAGAGTGAAATGTTCTATCAGCAGGAACAACATTATCAGCAGGAACCATTTGTACTAGCAGCAGAATTACACTTAGAGTATTTCTTGGATTAGAACCCGATATTAAACATCTTGAATATTTAATTCCCAACAATCCTCCCCTAAACATGTGAATCCTTTCAAACATGTTTCTGAATTAAATCTTGGATTGAAGATCTTTCAAACACTTATGTTCTTCAAGATTGAATATCTTCTCAGTAATTCATCTACTTTGCTCTTCTTTGACTTTAACAATATCAAAACATATTGAACCAATCTTGGACTAAAAGATGGTGCAATTTCCTTGGATGGAGGAATTATAAGAGGCAATAATGCTGTGTATCTTGGATGCTTGTTTCAACAAGTGAAATCATCTAACCAACATGTCTTTGAAGTGAAATTGAAACTTTTTTTCGTTTGATCTAGATAGAACTTTCTCCTTTGGAATGTTCTTGTCATTTTCAACCTCCTCATCATCTTGTATGCTCTTGTCTTCTCCTTCCTTTTATTGGATTATCTTCCTTTTCTGGGCCATTATTTCCTCCCCTGAGATTGTTACCTCCCCTGAAGCAAATAAATTTAGTTTCCTCCCCTTGTTTGGAAGATCTCACTATGTACCTTTGACTGATCTATCAATGTGAACTTGTTGTCAGACAATATTGTACATGAAGCCATCAATTCCTTAAGAGTTTAAGTTACTGCCCTCATCACTTCTAGGTGTGTTAACTCCTATGAGAGGTGAATCAGTGGACATTTCGATTCATGATCCATCAATGGATGGTTTTTGTGAATCCTTGAAAATCCTTTTAAGAAATCATTTAACTTAGTAGTATGTTCATGATTTTAGAATTGAAAAATCATACTACTTTCAACCATTTTGAAAGAATCAAGTGTATAACAGACACTTAATCAGCATTTCGGTTTAAAGCAACCTCTGGTTGTGTGAGAACCAATGTTTTTCAGTTATAAATAACTGCCTGTGTGCAGATAAACTCATTCAAAGAGCTTTCCTGACAGGGTTTCCAGCTCATAGTAATTGTTGCCTCTAACACAAGTGTTAAATTCACTTTTACTAGCTGTTCTTTCTATCAGATGTCCCCAGACTTGCACATTATACTTAAAAGTATAAAATGATAGAAAGTGAGTTGCATCAGTTACTATCTGATCAACTAAGTCATCAATTCAATGTGAAATATCATAACTAGATTTCAAGAAAGAAGTTTTAAGGAGCTTTAAAGTCCCAAACTCAGTCCATCATAAACCTATTATGGTCAGCAGCTAATATCTCAATTCTGCTGTTTCCATTTCACTTGAAACATCCTTTGTGTTTACATATTCATACCTGAAATTGTTAGTCTAAAACCAAAAGAACAATGTACAAAGTACTTGTCTTGCATTAGTATAATCATAAGACCAACTATATGAATAACACAATTTTCATTTTTGTACTAGCAGCACCTTGTGTGCTCAGCACTATCTTATGATACATTAGCAGTACCTTATAAATCAGTAGCAACAACAAAAATTTATTTACAAAAACACATCATATTGAAAATTTAAAGATTAAGCATTCCAATACTTGCTACCAAGTATTGAAACCTTGAAACATCAAAAGCTTTTGTTAGCAGATCTGCAAAATTATGTTCTGAAGCAATTTTAAGAACTTGAATTAATCTTTTCTCATTGCAGTCTCTTATAAAGTGATGTCTAATTTCAATGTGTTTTGTTTTAGAATGTTGCACCGGATTTTTAATAATACAAATTGCACTACTATTATCAATATGAATAACAGTGTTTAAGAAATTGTACCCATAATCAAGGAGTTGGTTTTGAAGCCATAGAACTTGACTAGAGCAACTTGCAGCAGCTATGTATTCAGCTTCAGTTGTTGAATTTGCCACACTTGTTTGCTTCTTACACTGCCATGAGACAAGTCTACACCCAAGGAATTGACATCCTCCAGTTGTTGACTTTCTGTCCAAGCTAGCACCAGCATAATCACTATCCGAATATGCTACTAAGTCAAAAGGAGATTCTCTAGAATACCATATACCCAACCTTGGTTGACCTTTGAGATATCTAAAAATTATCTTGACTGCAGTTAAATGAGAAACCTTTGGAGTAACTTGAAATCTTGCACAAACACAAACAGGAAACATGATATCAGGTCTAGATGATGTAAGGTACATCAAAGAGCCTATCATAGATATGTAATTGTGTACATCTACATTTTCTCCATCTTCATCTTTCAGAAGGTGCTTCTCAGAGTCCATTGGTGTGCTTGCTATTTTTGAATCAGCAAATTGAAATTTTTTAAGTATCTCTGCAACATATTTGTCTTGACTAATAAATATGCCTTCAGATGATTGCTTAACTTGCAAACCCAAAAAGAATGTAAGTTCTCCCATAGAACTCATCTGAAACTTATCTTTCATAAGCTTCTCAAACTCTAAACACATATCTTTCCTAGTAGATCCAAAGATAATGTCATCCACATACACCTGCACTAACAGAAGATCCTTCTTGTGCTGTTTGATGAAAAGTGTCTGATCAATCTTTCCTCTTTGAAATCCATTTTCTAATAAATAGGAAGCTAGTGTTGCATACCAAGCTCTTGGTGCCTGATGAAGGCCATATAGAGCTTTCACTACTCTGTACACTTTGTTTGGATGTAATGGATCAATGAAGCCTGGAGGTTGTGAAACATACACCTCTTTTCCAATTTCACCATATAAAAATGCACTTTTGACATCCATTTGGTAGATTGTGAAGCCTAAAAATGAAGCATAAGCTAGAAACAGCCTAATTGCCTCAATCCTTGCTACTGGAGCATAAACTTCATCATAATCTATCCCTTCTTCTTGTGTGTACCCTTGCGCTACTAATCTAGCTTTGTTCTTGATCACAATTCCTCTTTCATCCCTTTTGTTCTTAAAAACCCATCTAGTGCCAATTACCTTCACACCTGTAGGTAAATCAACTAGCACCCAAACCTTTTGAATCTTGAACTGAAGAAGCTCTTCTTGCATAGCCTCTAACCAGCTTGAATCATCTAGGGCTGTAAGAATATTCTTTGGTTCAGCTTGTGAGAGAAAACATACAAATAAACAAGAGTTTGAAAGCTCATGTTGTTTTAAAGCATAAAGGGCATCAAGAAGCCCTTGTTGGTCTGAAGACTTCAATTGTTGTCTTGTCTTCACACCTGACTGTATATCTCCAATCACATGTTCCAGGGAATGAACTTTGTGAATTCTTGATTGTGGTGTAGTAGGAACTTGATAATTTGATGGAAGATTGTTGTAATCCACCTCATTATCTGAGAATTCTGCTTCTTTTGTTTCTGAAGGGCCAGCAGCAGAGTTATTTGGCCGAACAGCAGAATCAGTAAGCTTATCAGCAGAATGATCAGCAGGAACAGAAACACTATCAGCAGCAACATAAATACTACTAGTAGAAACACTTTGTTGTTCCTGAGTTCCATATTCTTTACTTTCATCTTCAACACCTTCTTTAGCTTTACTAGAAGAAGATTCATCAGTTGTCGAAGTTGATTCCACAATTGAACTTGACCATATTGGCATTATCACATCATCTTGATCTTTCTCTAACTCTGCCTCATTTGTTGTATAAGAACCTGCAAAATCATTAGTTTCTGCTACAAAAGGCACATAATTCATTGAATTTGTTAGATACTCTAGATCAAATAGCCATTTTGGTCCTTGACCTTCTACATTGGATTTGTTTTCTAAAAACTCCACATGTAGATTTTCTTCTACTATTTCTTTTCTTGTGTTGTAAACTCTAAATGCTTTGCTATTAAGAGAATAACCAACAAAGAAACCTTCATCTGCCTTACCATCGAATTTTCCTAAATGGTCTAAGGTATTGAGAATTGTCACATGACATCCAAAAGGTCTAAGAAATCCTATTGCAGGAGTTCTACCATTAAAAAGTTCATATAATGTCTTATTGTGAGGCTGCACAACTAAAACTCTATTTTGAACATAACAAGCAGTGTTGACTGCCTCTGCCCAAAAATTTATTGGTAGCTTAGAATCAGCTAACATTGTTCTAGCAGCTTCAATTAGTGTTCTATTCTTTCTTTCAGCTACACCATTCTGTTGTGGTGTTCTAGCAACACTAAATTCTCTCCGAATACCTTTTTCTTTGCAGAAGTCATCCATAACTCTATTCTTAAACTCTGTCCCATTATCACATCTAATGACTTTTACTTTCTTGCTTACTTGGTTTTCTATCTGTGTAATGAAGTCCTTAAGGATGCTTGATGTCTCATCCTTAGTGGCTAAAAAGAAAACCCATGTAAATCTACTATAGTCATCAGTAATAACTAGACAATATCTCTTATGCATTATGCTCATAACTGAAACAGGTCCAAATAAGTCCATATGTAGCATAAACAAAGACTGATTGATAGAGTTAAAAATCTTGGGCTTACAAGTGGCTTTGTGTTGTTTGCTTTTTAGACAAGCAATGCATGTTTGATCATTTTCAAATCTTTTGTGAGGTAAACCTCTTACCAAACCATTCTTAACAATTTTATTTATGGTTTTGAAGTTAATATGACCAAGCCTTCTATGCCATTTCATTGATTCATCCAATGTGGCCTTTGCAACAAGACAAGTTAAATTCTTTTTAGGAATAATATTCTTCATGTCTACACTGTACATATTGCCCTTTCTAGGAATTCTAAGAAGTACTTGACTTTCATCAGACATCTTAAAATCAGGAGAAAGTACAAGACATTCAGTCTCACAGAAAAGAACATTATTCTTTTTGTCACACATTTGTGAAACACTAAAAAGATTATAATTTAGCTCTTTTACATAGTACACATCTTCAAAATCTAAATTTCCGGTTTTGATTGTACCTTTACCAGAAATTTTACCACGAACACCCCCTCCAAAGGTAACATATCCTCCATTGAAAGCTTCAAAGTCTGAAAGATAAGACATGTTGCCTGTCATGTGCCTTGAACATCCACTATCTGAGTATCCTTGATCTTCTTCCTGATCATTTGAATGTTCCTGCACACAAATAAGAGTGTTAGTTTCTTTTGGGGATCCAAGCCATTACAGACTTGGATCTGCCTCTTGCATAAATGTAATTGAATCTTTTAAGGACTGTTGATGCAACATTGGATTTATGAATCCAACATGCTGAGGCCTTAACAGCATTTGCCCTTTTTCCCTTATCAGCATGAACTGATTGCTTAGCAGCAGGAACTGCTAACTTTTCAATTCTACCCTTTGGTCTCCAAATTTGTTTATGGACCACTGATTTTATTTGAATGGGCCTTAGAACAGTTGTAGGTGCATGTTTGAAAAATGATTTTGCACCCTTAGCTGTTGATTTTGGGTTAATAGTCATAAATGGTCGAGCAGCAGGAACAAATTTTCTAGCAGCAGGATCATTTGGTCTATCAGCAGGATCAGATTTTGAGATAGACTTATTTTTGACTACTCTGGGGTTTGTCTTCTTAAAACTAGAGTGAAATTGAGATTTAGGTGTTTGCCTTTTGAGGTTCACTCTATGGTTTTCATACCCAGTTACTCAATGGTTGCAGAAAGCTGCAAGATGGTCAAAACTACCACATATGTAACAAGCTTTATTATAAAAAGCAAAGTCATCACCTAATTGGTTAGACTTGAGGTTGTTCCAATTCCTTTGGTTACCTCTGGGCTTGTTGGTGGTTCTATATTGTTCACAATATCTAACTGGTTGCCTAACATGCTTAATGTTTGATTTAGGCCTATCAGTATTGTGTTTGACTACCTTAGGGACACTTGTTCCAACTTTTAACCACTTCAGGTTTAGACATAACCTGTTCTTCTTCATCATCATCACTATCAGTTGTACAATCTTCAACAACTATAGTTTCTCCTTTCTTAGCAAAGGACACCTTGTCCTGATAAAGTAAAGTTTTATCTAAACTTTTACTTATCTTTGCTACCTTAAGGCTCTTACTAGCCTTAGAACCATATTCCATGATTGGTTCTTGAAACTCAGCTAAACCTGTATGTGCTAGGTCAACACCTGGAGGTGAAGGAACACCTCTATATGGTGGAGGGACAGTTTTGTAACCTACACCTGAATTAGCTTTATCAATTACATGAGCTTCCCAAATTTTATTCATTCCTTCTGAGGCATGTGCTAGAGTATCTATAGTAACCTTAACATTTTCCTTTTCAGTTTTGACTTCAGATAACTGTCTACTTTGATCATTAAGTAGTTCATCTCTAAATGCTATTCCTCTTTTTAAAGCATTTAAGTCATCAGAAAAAGTAGATTCATTCTTTTTATAATGTTGGATCTGTTTTTCTAGAACTCCTACACACCTCTTATGATTAGCTAAATTATGAAGGGCATCGATTAACTCTTCTCTAAAAGCATCAAACCTTTTTTTTAATGTCTTCATAATTTTTAAGAT
Source organism: Artemisia tridentata subsp. tridentata (assembly GCA_021014915.2). Lineage (NCBI taxonomy): Eukaryota > Viridiplantae > Streptophyta > Magnoliopsida > Asterales > Asteraceae > Artemisia > Artemisia tridentata. The sequence goes on from CP139508.1 coordinate 404,788,668, forward strand.
TAGGACATGAATTAGTACAAGTAGGAATGGTATCTACCTCTGAATCAGAAGAAGCCATTAGAGCAATCTCATCGACAACAAGAGCAGCATTTGGTGGTGCATCCTCTTCAGTAGCCATAGAGCTCCAATCATATCCAATACCATCAATAGCCAACATAGCCTTTGGCTCTTCTACCAGTACTTCCTTATTCCTTTCTTGTTTATAACATGTGTTTCTATTATCCTGCTTCCTTGGGCTTCTACATTCTTTAGCAAAGTGTCCTAACCTATGACAGTTAAAACATTCTACTTTCTTCTTATCGAACCCAACAGTATCATTACCATTTATGGTAATTTGCTTTCCAGTTTTCTGCCAAAACTTCTTAGCCCTCATGCTAAGTAAAGCAACTTGCCACTTAATATCCATCTCTTCCAAATCATCACCATCTACCTGCTCAAGGTCTTCATGATTTAAAGGAGAACCACTAGCTTGACTGGTTATAAAGGCATAAAATGTTGGATCACCAAGTCCAGCAATATCCTTTTGTAAACTAGTAGAAGGACCACCATAAGTAACATTAGAAACACTTTCAACTTCATCTACCTCCTCTGTATGACTAACACTAGGAACTGTCAAGAGTGCAGCATTCCCAGAACTAGTACCATCATTTCCACCTCTCTTTAGACTTTGTTCAATAATTTTAAAGTTATTGAACAAATCATTAAGCTTCATTGTTTCAATTTCTGGTTTGTTCATCCAGACAATAACATGAGTATGAAAATCAATAGGTAGACTTTTCAAGAAATTCATGTTGAGATCTTCCTTCTCTGTCTCAACACCCAACACAGCTAACTGACTGACAAGCTTGTGTAGTCTTGAAAATAGTTTGTCAAGAGACTCATTACTAAAAGCAGTAAAGTTTTCAAATTGGTGCTTCAGTAATGTCTTCTGTGTCTTTTTGGTAGTTTCATTACCACCAACCATGCACAAATCTCTTCAAAAAGAGTTTTTGCATCAAGATATTTGTTAAAAGATAGCATTTGCTCACCAGGAATGGTCATAAGCAACAAGTTTCTTGCTTTCTGATCATTTCTCTTCTGTATCTTTTCATCATTGGAAACTGGTCCAGTATTTCTTTTTCTAACTGTCTTCCCTTCAACAAGAACATCTGAATAGCCTAAAGTGAAGGAATCACTATACTGAATTATGTCCCAAAGAGCATAATCTTGAACCATAAAATATTGCTCAACTCTCATCCTCCATAACTCAAACTCATTGGGTTTGATCATGGGCAACTTTGCAACAACATTTGTTTGAACATCTTGTACATCCATTTCTTGTTTCTTCTAAAAACAACAATATCAACCTGAGCTCTGATACCACTTGCTAGGATCCTGGACACACGATTAAGGTGGTTAAACCTTGTAACTTTGTGTGTATGATATGTTGTGTTAAAATGATTAAGTTCGCGGAATTCACTCAACCAAACTTAGAAGGTTGTGTATGTTATGGAAATGGAATTGTTATGTTTGTTAGTTAGCAATGAACACATAAAGATTATCACCAAACGATTCAATATTATTAAAGATAATAATACGAGTGATCTTGAGATATCACTAGGGTTACAACCTTGAATGCAATGTTCTGAAAGGCTCAAGGCGCACTAAGGCGCAAAGGGGGTTTAAGAGCCTCGAGTCGAGGCGCAAACCGAAGCGCGGGATTCATAAATATGAGGCGCACTAAATACAATAAGTTTTTTTTTTTTACAGATGTGACAGTTTTTTTTTTTTTTTACTAAATACAATAAGTTTTTTTTTTTTTATTACAGATGTGACAGTTTAATAAAAATTTTATAAAGAAAATAACATTTAAGATACTTAATGGTTTATACATCTAACAAAGGTTGCATTTAAACGCAAAATATCAAGCTACCAGGTGCATCAACATAGCAATATTCAAGGCATAATGCACATTGTCATGATAATATTTCATAAAAAAACTACTTAATGAAACAAAGTACGAGATTTCAATCTAATTCGTCAAATTCCCCATCGTCGTCATCTTCAAATGTGCATCCCTCCTCATTGTGATCAGATTCATCCTCTTCGACATCTTCTTCGGTTTCACTATTCTCTAAAACGAAAACCTCATCATCTTCATCCATAAGACCTGGTCTAGAACTAGAGCCTCCCATTCCTCTTCCCCTTGAGCTTGAACTAGCATACACATCATTGGATCTAAGATTATAGTTTGAGTCGTCTACGTGGCTTTGATCATTCCTTGGTGGTTCATCCTCATACATTCTACCAATCAACCATTCATTACTATCATCAATCTCATTTAACGATAAAGGATCAATAACATCACGACGATCATAACGTTTCTTTAATTGTTGATTGTATTTTACATACACCAAATTATTGAGCCTAGCTTGATCAAGTCTATTTCTTCTTTTGCCATGAAGCTGCCAAATTTCAGAATCAAAAGTGAGGGACAACATAAATACTTATACTTTACAAGTCTAAATATGCTCAAGTTTCAAATTCGAACTCAATTTAACTCATGTAGTAAATAGAAATATTCGATAACTTACAAGACTAAATATGCTCCAGTTACGCTCACAACCAGTTGCACTACACGTAAGACTTAGAACTTTGATAGCAAACTTCTTTAAGTGAGGAACATCATTTCCGTAACAACTCCACCATTCAGCTACAAAGAATTTCACGTTTCAAAATTGAAATATAATACTGAAAATAAGTATGTGTTAAATACTTAAATTGTTAAATTTTACCTGGTGACTTGGTATTTCTGTCACGTATGGCTAGTTTATACCCCAAAATACCTTCCGCATTCTTATACATTTGCCTTTCTGACATAAGTGTGCTTTGATCAGCCTCATTTGGTACAAGCCTCATAATGCATTGCAACATCCCCGACGACACCTCTGGATCGTCCTCAATCTTAGGATCTGAGTAGTAAAATTCTGGATTTAAATAATATCCAGCAGCATGTAACGGTTGATGAAGTTGACACTCCCACCTTTTGTCGATAATGGCAAACACATCCTTGTACTTATTTTCGTCATTGTTAAAAGATGATGATATTGCTTCTTTTGCCTTTTTCATGGCTTGGTATATGTAACCCATTGCTGGCTTCTTTTCCCCATCTACTAATCGAAGAACACTTACAATGGGACCCGTCAACTTAAGAATGTACACAATGTTACTCCAAAAAGTAGGCATCCCCACAATACCAGCAACATTCTTACCAGCTTGCTCCTTAGCATACTTACTTTTTGTCCAAGTATCAGATGTGAACATTTTCCTTAAATTCATTTTTTGAACTTGTATTGAACGAAGAGTTATGTAAGCAGTAGCAAATCTTGTTGCTGCTGGCCTAAGCAACTCCCTTTTCCCGGTGAACTTTCTCATCATGTTCACAACACCAATACGGTTATATATATAACCATTTAATGCCATTGCCCTCTTAAGTGTTTGTCGTACTCTTGGAATCTTTCCAATATCTTCAAGCATCAGGTCAATACAATGTGCAGCACATGGAGTCCAATATAAGTGTTTATGTTTTGCCATTAATAGTTGACCCGCTGCTTTATAATTTGATGCATTGTCCGTCACTACTTGAACAACATTTTGCTCTCCAATTTCCTCCACCATCTGATCAAGCATCATATATATAGTGTCGGCATTCTTAACAACATTTGAAGCATCAATTGACCTGATGAAAACAGAACCTCTAGGAGAGTTGACGAGAAAATTGATTATGTCTTTATGAGCTACCGAATCTCGCCATCCATCAGACATTAAAGAACAACCATACTTCGCCCACTGCTCATGATGCACTTGTTTTACCATTTCATCAGTCGACTTGACAGCTTTAGCCAAATATGGTACTCGAACCTCGTGGTAACTAGGAGGTTTAAAACCCGTTCCATGTTGGGCTACTGCTTCCATAGCTATACGAAAGCTATCATGATTAACAGCATTAAATGGCAATCCAGCGTCATAGAACCAATTAGCTAACTCTTTGCATGCTTTATCTCGAAGTTCTTTCTTGCATATCTCATTGATGGTTGTCTGCTTTTTTCCGTCTTTGCGGTTTTTAACAACTTGTTCTGGTGGAGGTGTGAAAAACATATCGATAGGGCCTTTTACACCTTTTTGCTTTTTCGATGATTGAGCTTGAAATTTTCTACTACCTTGATGAGAGCCTGAGCCACTACCAACTTCTCCACCCTCATCACACATGTACTCTTCCAGTTCCACCTCATCAAAATCATGTAACAATTCTGCAGCTTGCTGTTTTTTTTGAAGTAACCGAAAGTACTCTCTCATTTCTTCACGAACATGAGCAGGGCATAGTTGACATCCTTTGGAGTTCCGATACCCACCTGCCAAATGTTGCTTAGCCCTATAAATTCCCCCGTGTGTGATTTTCTTGCAAAAACCGCAAACGACTGTCCCTGGAACAGATCCTTTTGTTGCATATTTCCAACCTGGGTCTCTACTTCTACCATCTGACTGGGTTTCAGAATCCATGACCAACTAGCTTAAAGCCCTGAACATTCATTACAATATATGAGTTTATGACTTATGAAGTTCAACAAATTACCAAGTATAACAAAAAATCTATAGTTCTACTTCTTTGGTAACACCTAACAGTTAACACCAGATAATCAATAGAAAACATACCATTTACACTATACACATTTCCTAAAAATGACAGAAAGCATACCATTTTTTCCTAAAAACTAGTTTAGCACAATAAATTGCACAATGTTTAATATGAAACGCCTAAATAATAACGAATAAATGATAATCTATATGACATTAAGTATATCAATAACAAACAGAATAATGGCAATCCTAAAACTAAAATAACAATCACAAAAATAATGACAATGAGACATGATGCGTTAACCACAAATGGGATATGGTACTTAATTTTCTCATAATTATTAAACTAATAAAAAAAATCATTCAAGAATCAAGATATAAAAAAATCATTCAAGATATGATGCGCCATCACTTACCTGAACTCAAGAGGAAAGCTACTTGGCTGGCTTGTGGGTTGACTTTTAGTTATTTTCTAAAATAATATTAGGGTTATTTAGATACCGTATAACTTAAGAGGCCCAATTTGTATAACATATAAGGCTATAAGCCCAATGATGTATCTTAATATTAAGGAAAAAAAAGCCCAAAACACATTACATTTACTAGGCGTACAAATCCCCAAGGCGCAAAGGCGCAAGGCGCTGCGCTTTTTGAGGGATTCATGCATGCAGTGCGCCTCGATCTAAAAAAAGCCCCGAGGCTAGCGCCTTGTGCGCCTTAGCGCCTAGGCGCGCCTTAGGCGCGATTTTTAAAACATTGCTTGAATCTTATGTTTTTATCACTTGTGATATATTTGTGTTTGTTCTAACATATGCATGAACTAACTTCTATGTTCTAACGTATATTTGACACTTGACAACTACTCGACACAATATCACTAGTCTAAGATCTCTTTTATAGTCAAAAGATCTTTATAAATTGCTTAAAGTCTTAGCCGACTTACTTGGTTAACTTATCCTATTGAGTGTCAGTACATAAGATACAACATGTATCTATGTATACAACTTGTTAACTAAGCACATGGAGTAAGATATTATCTACCGTATATTGTTGACCAAAATACAATAAATATCTTTTCGATCTTATCCTTTCATCAGCAGAGTGTTCACTATCAGCAGGAACAACTTATCGCTATCAGCAGGAACAATCAGCAGAGTCCATCAGCAGAGTGCTAAGCCTATCAGCAGAGTCATTTATCACTATCAGCAGAGTGAAATGTTCTATCAGCAGGAACAGCATTATCAGCAGGAACCATTTGTACTAGCAGCAGAATTACACTTAGAGTATTTCTTGGATTAGAACCCGATATTAAACATCTTGAATATTTAATTCCCAACATATATATATATATATATATATATATATATATATTTGTATATATATATATATATATATATATATATATATATATATATATATATATACATACATATATGCTATTATTTTTTCTATAATTATTAAATTAATAAACAAATTAAAATCATATTATTAAGTTTATAACGGTCCTGTATTAAATGATACCAATTAATAAACAAATTAAAATCATATTATTAAGTTTATAACGGTCCTGTATTAAATGGTATCAGAGCCTAGGAGCTCATTTTTTCGAGGAGAATGTAGTATTGATATTTAAGAATAATGAATTTTGGTTGTTTATATCTTGTTAAATTGAAGAATATAAGTTGTGTATTGATTATTTATATGACTGCGTTGGTAAGCCCTGTCGGTCAGTGGGTTGGAATTTAGCCGCAACGATGAAAAGTAGTAAGACGGCCGTACCACCACGACATGGGGGTGTTCCCGGAGAATCATATATTTAATTGATTACACATCTTACGTTCCAAAAGTTAACAGAATATACGACAAACATTATTCATTATGAATAGAATATCAAGATTATTATTAAATCGAAAAGATGGTTCTTCTTCTGATGCTGAAGATGAACAGGATCATAGTAATTCTATAGAAGTATCTATTTCTAATATAGAAAATAGTTTGCAAAATTGGAGTATACCTAAGCAAGATATTAAAACTATATATAAAATAGGATCTTTTGATTTTCTACAAGGTTATTCTATAAAAACAACTGAAAAAACTTTACCTATAATTCAAAATCAACAAAGTATAAAATTATTCTCTGAAAAAGCTATTAGAGAACATAGGAAAACATATAAATTCTTACATATAGGATTAATTCAGATAGCAATAAAACCTTTAACTAGATTAGGAATTGATGTTCCTACATGTATTATATTAAGAGATGCTAGATTAGAAAATTTTAAACAATCATTATTAGCTTTAGCTGAATCCAATATATGTAATGGTCCAATATATTTTAATTGTTATCCAAATTTTTCAGTATCATTATTTGATAAAAATATATTAGATGTTTTAACATTAAATATAAAAACAAAGAATTTAAAAATAAAAGAAGGATCAGATCCGTTAGTATTAATATATAGGATATATTATAAAACTATGACAACTACTTTAGAACCAAAAGCTAAGTTTAAGTCACCTAAAGATGAAACTTTAATATTTGAAGCTAATTTTGAACATTCTAATGTATGTATACCTAAAAGATTAAAATGGGATGAAATAACTAGGAATCAATCATGGAAGTTAGAAGAAATAATTCAACCTAAACCTTTAAAATTAAATAAAGATGTATCTAATATTATAGAACATACGGATGGAAATATAGAAATAATCTTTGGAAAAGATAAAATAGGGTCAGATAGATATTCAAATTATATACCTGAAGCTTCTAGCTCATCAAGTTTAGATGAAAAATTATATAATCTTAGAAGAACACAATCTATGAAATTTAAAGGAGTAGATTTTAATAAACCAATACCTCAACCTTTATATGAAGAAGATAATAAAAGTGATGATACTTATAATCCAACTAAGTCAGAAGTTGAGTATTATAGAGAAGATCAAATATGAGTGATACTAAAATGCAATTAAGAAATAATAAAAATAAAGAAATTATTGATTATTTGAATAGATTATATAAAAGTGAAAAAGCTATAAGAAATGAATTAAAGTTTGTTGAAAAATGGAAGAAAGAAGGGCAAAACATACGTTTATTTTGGAACAATGAAAGATTATGATATTAATTGGGCAATTAAAGTATTAAAAGATAGTTTAATAGTTAATCAAAGTAGAATAAAGTATGAAAGATCTAAATTAATTATTTGCTAATGAGTTTATATCAATATAACTTGAAAAGAGAAATTAAACATTATCAAGAATCTATTTCAAGAAATACCAATAATATTATATCTCTTAGAGAAGATTTAAAAAATAATTATTTTTTAAGTTACCAAGCTCATCTAATGTTAATACAGGAAAATACATACAATAATATATTACTAAAAGAAAAGTTAAGAAAACTTAAAAGATTAGTACACTAACTTCAATAAAGTCAAATAAATTGTGCTTTAAGTTTGTGCTAACTATAAGTTCAACGGATATTTAATTTAGAAAAAGAATTATTTAAAAAAGTCAAATAGTCTATGCTCATTATGGATAAAGGAATACCAAATATCAAGTTTAAATTAAATTTGGACTATTTAAATGATGAAATGCTTAATGATTATAATAATGAAAAATTAATTTGGTATTATACGACTTTTAGTAAAGATGAAAGACTATTTCATAATAATAAATGGGTACTATATATAATTAATAATGAAGAAAATATTCTATTTTTCTCATGGTTTCAAATATATTGTATGGAAAATAAAATAGAGTTTCCTTTTAAAGAAGAAATTGATGTAACCTCTGAAATTAATAAAGTTTATAAAAATTTAAAAACCAATGAAGATGAAATAGGAATACATCCACCATATGAAGATATAATGATTAAGAAAGAAGGAAAACAATATGTAGGAATACCTTTGGCTAATAGAAGTGAAGATAATAGTAAAACACTATCAAATATAATTAATCAAAATAATTATACTAATGAAATGCTAAATACTATGGGACAACAATTAAATAGAATTGAAAATAATTGTAATAATAATAATTATAAAAATGAAGCTAGTACTTCGAAATCAAACAAAGAAAAAACTAAAATAGAAGAAAATCCTATTTTTGTACCATATACTATTGATAAACCAGTAAATTTAGGAAAACAAAGTAATATATTAAAAGAAATAGAAGAAAAATTATTTAAATTAAATATAAATGTAATAAATAATGACAATGATGATAGTATATCAGAAATTGAAGAACAGTTTAATACATTTGGTATAAATAAAATAAAGTATAATAATAATAATACAATTACTCCAAGACCCTCAACAAGAAATTATTATCCTAGACCTACACCACCTGATTTACAATATGAAGAAAGAGAAACTTTAGTGAAATCATTATATGATGGTACATCAATATATGAATGGAATATAGATGGTCAATCAGAATACAATATATTAAATTTAATAAATGAAATGGCTATGGCAGCTAATGCATATAAATCACATAATAAACCAGATAATAGAATAACATCATTACTTATATCAGGATTTACTGGCTCTTTGAAAGGCTGGTGGGAATCATATTTATCCGAACAAGATAGAAATACTATTCTAAATGCTAAGAAAATTATAATTAAAGAAGAAAATGGGATGCAAGCAGAATCTGAAGTAGATGATTCTGTTAACACTTTGTTATTTACTGTACTAAAAAACTTTGTAGGAAATCCAGCTTCATATCAAGAAAGAAATTCAGCTATATTACTTAATTTAACCTGTAGAAAGTTACAAGATTTTAGATGGTATAAAGATGTATTCTTAGCAAAAGTCATGACAAGATCAGATTGTAGTCAAGCATATTGGAAAGAAAGATTTATAACAGGTTTACCAAAATTATTTGCTGAAAGAATAAGAAATAGATTAAATAGAGATTATAATAATATCATACCTTGGACGGAATTAACTTATGGAGAAATTATAAATTATGTTAATGAAGAATTTAAATTATCATTAGTCGCTTTATTAGATTCTGGCGCAGATTTAAATTGTATACAAGAAGGACTTGTTCCAACAAAATACTATGAAAAATCTTCACAAAGGTTAGGAGCCGCAAACGGATCTAAGTTAATTATAAGTTATAAATTATCGAATGTTCATGTCTGTTAAGAAAACTATTGTTTTAAAATTCCTCTTATACTTGTTAAGAATCTAAGTTCTCAACTTATTTTAGGACAACCTTTTATAACACAACTATATCCAATTTCTTCTATAGGTAAAAATGGACTTAGTACCAAAGTTTTAGGTAAAGAAATTACTTTTGAATTTGTTACACCATTAATAACTAGAGAAATAAATTTATTAGAAAATAAAAAGAAACATGTTGGATATTTAGTCAATGAAATAAGCAGTAAAAGGATAGAAGAGCAAATACAGAGTAACAATATACAGAATAAAATAAAACAAGTAGAAGAAAAATTTAAAAATAATGTTTGTGCAACTATACCAAATGCTTTTTGGAAAAGAAAACATCACATTGTAGAATTACCATATATTAAAGATTTTAATGAGAAAAATATACCTACAAAATCTAAATCGATACATATGTCTCAAGAATTAGAAAACCATTGTAAAAAAGAAATACAGGATTTATTAGATAAAAAGTTAATAAGGTCTTCCAAATCTCCATGGTCTTGTTCAGCCTTCTATGTGATTAATAATGCTGAAATTGAAAGAGGAGCACCAAGGTTAGTAATAAATTATAAACCATTAAATAAAGTTTTAGAATGGATTAGATACCCTATACCAAATAAAAGAGATTTATTAAAAAAGCTTTATGATTCAAAAATATTTTCTAAATTTGATATGAAATCAGGATTTTGGCAAATTCAAATTAATGAAAAGGATAGATATAAAACGGGATTTAATGTTCCTTTTGGACATTATGAATGGAATGTTATGCCTTTTGGATTAAAAAATGCTCCGTCAGAATTTCAAAATATTATGAATGACATTATAAATCCTATAAATGATTTTGCTATAGTTTATATTGATGATGTTCTTATATTTTCTAAAAATACAGATCAACATTTTAAACATTTAAATATATTTTATGACATTATATACAAAAATGGATTAGCTGTTTCACCTACAAAAATAAGTTTATTTAAAACTGAAGTAAGATTTTTAGGCCATAATATTGTGCAAGGAACGATAAAACCAATTGAAAGAAGCTTAGAATTTTCAAATAAATTTCCTGATGAAATTAAAGATAAAAAACAATTACAAAGATTTTTAGGATGTTTAAATTATATTCATGATTTTTTCAAAGATTTAGGAATTATATGTAAACCACTTTATGATAGATTAAAGAAAAATCCTAAACCATGGACAGATGAACATACTAAAATAATTAAACATATAAAAGAAAAGGTTAAACATTTACCATGCTTAAATATACCTCATCCTGATGCTAATCTTATTGTTGAAACTGATGCAAGTGATATAGGATATGGAGGAATATTAAAACAGAAATTAAAAGATACTAATAAAGAGCAATTAGTTAGATACTTTTCAGGATCTTGGAATGATACTCAGAAGAATTATTCTACTATAAAAAAGGAAATATTAAGTATTGTTTTAAATATCAAAAAATTTGAAGATGATTTGTATATGAAACCTTTTTTATTAAGAATTGATTGTTTATCAGCAAAACATGTTTTGGAAAAAGATGTAAAAAATTTGATATCAAAACAAGTTTTTGCAAGATGGCAAGCTATACTTTGCAATTTTGATTTTGAAATAGAATTTATAAAAGGAGAAAATAATTCTTTACCAGATTTCTTATCAAGAGAATTTTTACAGGGAACATGAACCCAGAAAAGAAAATTATCCCTAAACTTAGACCCCCTTCTCCATCAACTTCTCCATCTGCTTTATCTCATAATAGATTTACACCTCTCACTCAACTCAGTCCAATTCCATATCAAAGTGGTCCCAGACCAACATACTCTGCCCTTGTCAATCCAATTCAAGAATCATCACCTAAAAAGACAGAAACCTTACCCAATCCTTACAGACAAATTATAAAAATCCTTGAGCCTTTCGAGGAACAGCTGTTAAATCAAAGTTTTGATACTCTCAATAAATTCTTATTTCCAGAAAAAGCTTGTTTTTATAAAAATGATTTTCAAACTCGTGAGTATTATGAGTTAATCCTTATGGAAACCGAATCTGTTGGTATTTCTCATACTCGCAACTCAAATGATTCTAGAAAAATTGATTTTAGCAAAGTCAGAATTAAAAAGATTTTATCAATTAAAGAATGGGGAAAACCCTATGTTCATAAAAGGCTTTCAAACTATCCAGATTATCCTGTTTATAATTATTATGATTATATTGATGCTTGGACAAACACATTTTTATTAAGAAATTATAATCATACTTGGTTTTTTAGATTCACTGAAGAATTTTCAAGTGGTCCAAAATCTTATCCAAAATGGTTTTTAAATTGGTTCAAATATATGGGATGCATTCCTGATATTTTCCCACAAAAGATTCTTGAAGGATACAATAAATATAAGCAAATGTTTTCTCAAGGGAGTATTGCTCCTTATGAGTATACTTTACAATTCTCAATCATTTTCAGAATTCCTTGGATCATGAGTTTTAATTTTAAGAAGCAAGATGCCAATGGGATTTCTCCACCTTTTTATGTTCGTGAATACTATTGCAAATGGTGGAGTAAAACCGATGAAAGTCAAGCTGATATTAATGCAGTTACTGCCTATCATAATAATCTTGTAAAGGGTTCTCCTAGCCCCTCATCATCAAAGTCTCCCATAACTGATATAAATACAATAAGAAGAATCAAGGCATGTAAGTCCGAAGATGAAATTCAAAGAATACTTGATGAATATAAAAGATCTCCATGCTCCAGCGATGAAGTCATTCAAGACTCTCAAGACCCCTATGAAGATGACGAAGGATTTTTAAAATAAAAAAGGGTTATATCAAATAATTGTATCGTTAAAATAAAGAAAAATGTAATTCATAAATGTTAACGTTCTATATTCAATAAAGTTAGGTTGCCGACATATATAAATACAAAAGTTGATCATTATTTTCAACAATGGTCGACAAAAGAAGAAAAGATTGAAGCCATAAATGCAAGACGACAAAAAGAAGATAATAAATGAGTTGGACAGCTCACCGATGAAGACAAATGAAGAAAAGTTAGGACAGCTCACCAAAGATTTGAGATATCAATAATTGAAGAAAGATCAAGAAGTTTACTGGCATGTGCCTGTTATCAGATACCGGTTACCGGCAAAGTCTCTCTATAAATTGAAGGCTCGATTAGAGTTAGGATTATCTTTTCTTTTCCTCTTATGAAAAAATCTCTTGTAATATCAACCTCTAGATGTTCAAAGTCTTTAGATTTTCAAATAATCATTTCTCCATCCGAATGTATTTCCAATCCTTGTAAAAGTTCAGACTCTATCAATAAAGGTATATTTCTTTAATAATGTTTTCTTACATTACTTTACTTTGTTTCATATATTCAATCATCTTCTACTTAACAATAATTAAATTAATCGAATTAGGATTATGTTATTAATGCATCATTTAATAGTTAAAGTTAACTTTAACATTAAAACACCAATCGTTATACTAATTAGTTTTATATATGCTATTATTTTTTCTATAATTATTAAATTAATAAACAAATTAAAATCATATTATTAAGTTTATAACGGTCCTGATATATATATATATGTATATACATATATATGATATATATATAAATATAATATATATATATAAACATATATATGTATATATACACACACACCACACACACACACACATATATATAAATATATACATGTGTTATATATATATATATATATATACATGTATATATATATACATGTGTATATATATATATATATACATATATATAATATATATAAATATATATAATACATATATATATATAATATATATATATATATATATATATATATATATACATGTGTATATATATATATATACATGTATATATATATACATGTGTATATATATATATATACATATATATATAATATATATAAATATATACAGATGTATATATATATATATATACACATGTATATAGAAATATATATATATATATATAATATATATATATAATATATATATATATAGACATATATGTATATATATACACATATATATGTATATATATACACATGTATATGTATATATATACACATGTATATGTATATAAAATAATATATATAAATATATATATAAATATATATATATATAGACATATATGTAATATATATACACATATATATGTATATATATACACATGTAAATGTATATATATACACATGTATATGTATATATATTATATATATATATATATATAAAATATATATATTATATATATACATATATGCAGTGTTGCAAAAAAAGGTCTACAAGGCCGATTAATCGCCGATTAGGTGCTACAAGGCCACCGACCTTGCCGATTTATGTAACTGGGTCAAACAAGTAGGTCAAACTGTGGTCAACGGCTATCAACGGCGGTCAATGGTGGTCAAACTTTCCGAAACCTATAAATCTTGCCGAAGTACCCAAAACTCACTGTAAACTTATTTTGATCACTTATATTAGCTCTTTAAAGTCTATTACAAGTTGTTTTTTAGAAAATACATTGCTGGAAAACCTAAAACTCACCGGAAATACAAAAAACTTGCCGAAAATAACTAAAATTTGTCAGTAAATGCCAATCCGATTAGTCCCCGCCTAGACCGATTATAAGCAACAAGGTGGTGGACCGCCCGACTACCGATTCGTGATTTTTTGCAACCTTGCATATATGTATATATATAAAACATATATATGTATATATATACACATATATATGTATATATATAATACATATAATGTATATATATATATACATATATATGTATATATATATATACATATATATATAAATATAATATATATATAATATATACATATATATATTAATATATACATATACTATATATAAATATAATATAATATATATATATAAAATAAAAATAAATATAATATAAGATATATATATATACATATACTAGACTTCCAAGCCCGCCCGCTGGGCGGGCATGACTTGTAATTTTAATTTGTTAGGTTTTACTTATTATGAAACCATTTTTAAGGAGCCCCGACAGGTGGCCATGATTTTTAAATTAAATTTGGATGAGTTTACTTATTATGAAATCATTTTTAAGGACTTTTTTTGTAGGGGTAATCGATATTGAGCCCGATGGGCGGGCATGAATTGTATTTTTACTTCGGATGGCTTTACTTACTATGAAACCATTTTAAGGATTATTTAATTTAAATTTTGATTGTTCTACTTATTATGAAATTATTTTTTAAGGACTTTTGTGTCGGAGTAATAGATATTAAATTATATCGGTTTACTTATTAGGACTGACGGGGCAGTAATTCAGATTGGTTCTTTAGCATGAAAACGACAAAAATATGTAAGCTTGGGTTAATTTCTTTAGATTTCATTATAATTCTTATATGATGCACTTTATTTAATTTTTTATAGTATTAGTTAACAGAAATTCATTTTTATGGACGTGGAGCTTAACTAATATTTTGATGGTATTAGTTTACGTTAACTTTTATTCAACAATTAAAAGATACAAAATTGTTTCTAAGAAATATAGTATATGATTTAAACTCAATTGCGAAATAAAGTTTCTTTATACACAACGTTTGTTGTTGATTTTGTGTAATTATTATCCTTATCACAACAAAGAATATTCAATCCATTTCTGCTCTCCACTCTTGAAACAGCCACATATAGTTGTCCGTGTGAGGAAATTCGTAAGGGTAATCATTAGCATAGAGAATTGGCAATCCTAAACACCTCTGAAGTAGTAAAAAGCTGATAGTTCTATTAAAAAATTAGATAAGGTTATTGATTAACTTGGTGCTATTTAGAAACTAAGATGCTTTTAGAATTATAGTCAATGTCAAAATATAGATGATGAATGCTAAGTACACAAATGATGTTGAAAAGTGATACGATGAAAAATTACAATCAATGAATGGTAACTGTTTCCTACTTCAGTGCGTGATGTCAACATCGTCTTCACATCTCTCCATCATATAATGGACTTCATGTTAACTGAATTAAGATCAAATAAAAAGAAGTATAAGCAATAAGAAAATACGTTAAAAGTTACGCTAAAACATGAAACCATAATGTAAATATGACAGTGTTTCTACTGCAAAGAGAATGCACGTATAAATTCATGCAATATATAATCGTAATCATAAGTGGATAAAGAGGGATACTGAGTTAAGATTTTGACCATCACTCTGTTTGTGGTTGGGTCTATATACGTTTTCACATCACTAACTTTTTGAATACAACATATATAATCTGGTAATGCAATTCATAGTTTTCAAATATGTTTGGTTGATAGATCATAACCATCAGTTTAGAATACATGTTAGAATCGAATCTCGTGCATCTGCCCTTGGTTCTAGCTCGTAGAACGCAACGAATTTGAAGTTTTCATTTTTATATAAGTAATACCATGAACTGATGCCATCTCGTTGTCGAATTTCGATTCAAATTCACAAACAAATCCCTTTGAACTCCTTATCTTTCCTGTTACAAAAGATCATAAGAGAATATTGATAAGATATTGGAACCCACAACTAAAAGTAAAAACATAACTTTGAAAAGGAATCTATTATCGAAAACAAAATCTAAAATACCACCAAACATGATAACTGTTATAACCATTACCTTAAACTTAGACCTGCTAGGAATTGTATACTGTTTGGGAAGCCCGACCGATGGGCGGGAATCAGTTATAAATATCGTTTGAAGGTATTAGTTAACGAATAATAAGATATAAATGTACAAATTTCATAATAGTTGTTTATAGGAAACGTTAGTTATTGTTTTTGATGAATTAGCATCCGTAATGCCAATAATCAGTTGTCTAATATTTTTTGTTTCCCACTTTTGAGACAGCCACATGAAGACATACTGCAACAATGAATAGGTTAGAGTTAAATTTTTACGCCATCTTATTCTCAAAAGTGCTGAGGACCATAACTGATATGAGGTTTCTCGTTGGCGGGCTTGACTTATAATTATCTTTGGAAAAAAATTTATATTAAATGCATTAACAATTAAAGTAAATGAACGTTAACATTTATAAAAAAATTAATATATACAAAGTTTTATTTTTTTATTTTTTTATTTATTTTTTATTTATTTTTTATTTATTTATTTAAAACAATATAGTATATGATTGAAACTCAAATGCAAAATAACATAGTCAAAAACATGAATGAATGTAATATTTCACAAAATAAGGTTTGTTCATGAAAATAGACTTGATACTGTGAAAAAGCGCCACTTGTTTGGCAATAGTGTACCCACACAAAGCAGAAATAATGAAGAAAAAACAACACAACAGATCTGAGATGTGCCAATGCTGTAATACTACACATTTCGATAATATTACGATCTTCAAAAGGCCTATCCAAAATACCAGGAGTAGCAATCACTTGATACCTCAAGTACTTATAATCTGTATGCCCAACAAATAAAGATTGTGTAGTAAAAGCATACGGCTGGATATCAACATCTGCTTGAGTAATTTTGTTCATAAAATGAACTTTTACCAACATTAGGATACCCACAAATCAATATGGTCCTGGTGTTAGGATCGATTGAAGGAAGGCTCGTCATATGTTGTCTGATTTGTTCAAGGTGCTCCAAAGTGGGAACAATTCTTTTTGTGACGGTACACATACGACCAAGAGCAACAACCTTCAAAGCCTTGCACCTATAGTGTGAGTCACCATACTTCTACAACTAAGCTCAAAACTGATAAAAGACTAAAAGCTACTACATTAGTACATCCGAGCAAATAAATCAAGTAACCCATAGATGCATTGTGAAACATAATCAGCGAATGTTAATGCTAAATGTATTCATACAGATGGTCAAAAATCAAAACTATACTCAGAAGTTGTTTTATAAAAATATAGATCGAAACATTGATGAGTTGACTTCTATCAATACTCACCACTAACTTCTGCACTCGAGGGAGTCGAGGGCATAAAGGATGTACCATTAACCATCAAGTCCCCTTCAGTTCTCCAATTCCATCCTTTCCATTCATCGTCATGCGATTCCATTTTTTTTTGTCACCTACAGTCCTATAAATACACATTTTTAAGTAAATGTATGCTCACGACCAATGGCAAACAACTAACATTCAGTATAATCATTGTTTACGACCAGACTTTAAAGTAAAGCAAATCAATTTTATAACGATGATCGTGCAAAAAGGTTCTAACATATTGTTCATGAATAACATACCTGAACAGTCCCCACTGAACCCGTGACCGCTATGTCCACCATCTATGTTACCACTAAACCTACCTCTATTTGTTTTTCCACACTCCTGCCCTCATCAAAACGCCCCCTATCTCTAAAACAACCATCACCTCTAGGATTAGCTTATTGTACATTTTATTGTACCTCCACCAACTTCCGTTCCCACTAAG
Organism: Artemisia tridentata subsp. tridentata; assembly: GCA_021014915.2. Taxonomy (NCBI): domain Eukaryota; kingdom Viridiplantae; phylum Streptophyta; class Magnoliopsida; order Asterales; family Asteraceae; genus Artemisia; species Artemisia tridentata. The sequence continues at coordinate 404,806,889 of CP139508.1, forward strand.
TTCAAGGGCCTTGTTATTAGCAAAAACTGATCAAAGCAACCCTGAAAATAAAGCATCAAGGTGTAAGCCTCAAAAGCTTAAAACTATATAGTGACTCGATTGATTAAAATGAGTAAAACCATAAATTATAGAGGAAATTTATTAATTAAAAGTATGAATACCCGATAGAGATAAGGAGCAAAACTTTTCTCTCTTTTTTTTTTAACAGAGTTTTCCACATGCAGCTGATTAGGTCCCCTCTGTCCCTTGATTAGTAAAGATACACACCCTAAGCCCATCAAAAATCAATACACGATCATTCTCTGCTCATTGCATCCATATCTCTTACATACACAATCTTACATTTAAGAGAGACTTCTTTTTTGCAGGTTATGTTTAAAAATTCTGAGCAACTTTATTCGCACACAGCAACTTGGCGCAACCATTATGGTATGATATATGTTATATTGTTGTAATCTCTTAGCTATTGTGCCTGTATATATTTATTTTCAATTATGAAAAGTAAGTTTAATTTGATTTTACTCTCGACTGTCGTAATAGATACTTATTTGGATTATAATCTTGCTGCAGCTATCAACCCAACCCTACGACTGAATTGTTTAAATTGAGGTTGGCTGCTGAGGAGGGATGGTTAAGTTTAGGACATGATCTTGGGTTCACAACACATGTAAGATTATTAGGTTAGCTGCTCTAGCCAAACGCATTCCTTGAACCTATATATAGTAACCCTTAATTTGTTCTTCCAACATGCATATTCACTGGTCTCCAAAAACAAATAATAATATATGAAAATCAAGACAATACTTGTGAGATATGTAACTATTTATTTTTACCGTATATTAGAGATACATATATATTAAGATAGTGATATATGGTAGAAGAAAGAAGAATGTGAGCAACTTAACTGCCTCTTTAGCGTCTAGATATGACCAAATGGGAAACATGAGCTGGTATTTTTTTTACTTGCAATAACTCCTGGAACCGTAATCTGTTGTGTTTTCTCATTGATGATTGCTCCGCGCGATACGTTCACAACAATTCCACCATTTCCTAATGCCAACATTACCCTTTTGTTAATCATGTGACGCGTTTGGTCTGTTAATGCACAGCAGATAATTAACGAAGATCTAACAGTTTGCTGCAAGTTTCTGGACGCGAAAGAAAGGGAGTGTAACATGTGGTTTTTTGTTTCTGGAGGTGTATGAGATGATACAGCCAAAGGCGTTAAGCCTCTTAGCAAAATCAAGCCTAATTCTCCCCATTCCATCAATCCCCAATTGCTTGCCTCCCAACAGAACTCACATAAACCAGTATACCACGGTCGTACAAACAAACATATGCATCATCCAAACATGCAGAAATATCTATTAGCAACACTAACTCGCCTCAGCACATCAATCAACAAACCCACATGCCATATCAGCTACATCCTCCGAGAAAATTGTGCCAACATTAGCAACTTTGATTCCACGACGATTACACTCATGGAGATTAATATGGTCAAGACCAGCACTTGTGGTCATGATAAACGAAGCTCAAGCAAGTTGTAACTAAACCTGAGGTATCAGTACAGTGCTCTGGCTATCTTTTTCAAAATATTGACTCTTTTCTTTTCTATATGTAGCTCAACTCTTTGATGGGATCGCTAAATGAAAAGGGTGAGTGAGAAAGAGCTCTTAAAAAGAAGCTGGAAAAACGTTATAACAAAATATCGTAAGACTTCCCAACTCTTATAATCCTTTACCTGACACACTTGACAAATTGTGGGCTGTATTTGATGGTCCCGCTGATCAGGTTCCTGTGAAGCCTTTTTTTAAAAACCCTAATCTCCAATTTAGTTGTTCGTCTTTCAGTTATATAATTTATGTTCGTGTTTTGATCAGTTGAGAACATGGTTACCATTCATATAGGTATGTTGTTTTGTATTTGTTTTTTTCAAAACCCTAATATCCAATTTAGTTTTTTGTCTTTAGGTAAAACACGCAAATTAGTTAATTAAAAATTTGTAATATATCTTACTTGGTAGAACACATCAAAAGTCATTGAAAGGTACTTTGGTGTGAAGATACTATTGATCATCTATAAAGGCTTTATAAGCCGAAACAAACACCCCCTAAGAACAATCCTTAGCGAGGAGCATCATTTTCACCATGATTCTACCAGTCCAGTTAGCACTGCAACCTTTAGTTTTTTTACCATACCCACAAGAAGTACCACAACCTGTAACTCGTTGTCCATATCTTATACCATATTCCTCTTATTCTTGGCACGAAAAACCTATTGAATGCAAATAAGCAGCACAGCTAACATACATACAATGATGCAGGCGGTTCAGCAAGCCAATGACGTAATTAAATAAGAACTAACTAATTTACTTACGTTGAGTTGAAGGGTCTAATGGAAACACTCAGAGTTAAATATATATCAAGAAGTTTACAACGTTCTTGAATGACGTCCACATCAAGTCCTGTTGACAGAAAATGCTTTGGTGGGAGATGAAGATAATACTCTGGATATTCCTTAAGACGCCTGTGTAATTCTTCAAAATGTCGAAACCTGTACATATATAGCTTACAATTCAGCTAAAGAAATTACTGTTATAGATTTTCAGAACATTAACATAAGTAGTTAAACATAGTCTAAAGTCAAGAAAGCAAACAAACAATCACAAAGAGACCAAAAGTTAATTGTTCAGCACCTTCTTTTGATAGACCAGCTAACATTGTTCACATCTGTAACAGAAATGGGATAAATAGCAAATGCCTTCGAGCCACTTTTCACGATATTAGCCCCCAGCACCTGCAATAGCAAATAACCTTTATCTGTCACATCCTTTACATGTGCTAAGAAACAATACAAACTCAAAACCAAAATGTTACTCATTTACCTCACATCTTAGTCTAAAAAAACAATCATCCAGTGATGAAGCTTTTTGGACATTTCGAGCCACTTTTCACGATATTAGCCCCCAGCACCTGCAATAGCAAATAACCTTTATCTGTCACATCCTTTACATGTGCTAAGAAACAATACAAACTCAAAACCAAAATGTTACTCATTTACCTCACATCTTAGTCTAAAAAAACAATCATCCAGTGATGAACCTTTTTGGACATTATTGGTAGATATGACGGGAAAAAAAGACGACGTACTTGTCCCACTATTTGTTCTTCCTAATGACTCTCCACCCTCAGAGTCACCACTTGAGTCACCCGATTTCGAATGTCCTTTTGAAGAACCCAAAACATCCAACCGATCTTCTAATAAGAAACTCTTTCTTTCAATCTCGAGCCAAGCATCCTTCTGACTGCTTACTCTTGACCTTTTTCTCCCTGTGGAATAATCTTTTCCTGTTTTTCTCATTTTCTGACCTTCGTAACTTTCAAGCGGATGGTGAATGTAAGTAACTGAATTCTTCTTGTTATTTTTACCGTCCCATACCTTGGTTCCTGGAGAATTTATACCCGTGATGTCACTGTTTTCCTCATCTTCGCCATAATAAACAATGTTGTTTCTATATTCTTCCTCATCGTCATCTTCGTCTTCATCTTCCTCATAGGAAGTGCCCAAAGGTAGCCGTGGACCTTTGGTGGGGCCATATGCATCTTTATGTGAAGCTAATGGTTTAGAGTGGTTGATAGGATTTGATGACCTGGCTAACAATGAAGCTACATACCCAGAGGCGACGAAGACTTTTATAGTGAGCAAGAAGATTGGCAAGTTCAGCATTACGCAAAGTTGCATAACTCAGATTCAAGAAAGGCAGACGTGCACACGCCGGATAAATAACTGGGAGATAAAGTGGAGTAGCATCCCATAAACCTGAGAGAGTAAGTAGATTTTTATAGTTACTGAAAAGAAATCTACAATCGACTACATTCCAGTCAATCAAAATCTTACAAGTAGAGTTTCTGCATACCCTTCATCATATCAGTTTAATGCTGATATTGTGGTAGCAAATAAAAGTAATACCTGTCATCGTGCCAATAGGAATTTGCATCCAATTCAGGCAGCACAAAGGTTGCATTCATAATTCTTGCAGCAAGAAAAGTATTACAGATCTGCATAACGGTATATCCACAATTTCATTACAGTTAATGCGTATAAACTACGATAAGAAGTGTCATATCAAAGTTCAATAAAAAAATCAAAACAGTACACAAAGAGCATTTCATCAATCTGAAAAACTGAACCAAAGCGCGAGATATAACAACTATTTCCCCAGAAGCATGTTAGAAATATCTGCAACAAATTGAATTGATTAGTAAAGGCATGCTTACACGGACACAGCAGTCTAATATGCAAAACATCAACACCATGCAGTGATAAATATTATTAGAAATGTACGATTTTGTATCTCCAAATTTCCACCACTCAGGTTCATACCATTTGTCGCTCCTGAAAACCCTCAATAAGAGGCAAGATACTACTGTATATGAAGATTTGAAAATGAAAATTATATCATACAAAGCTCTTTAACCAAGTCACTGCTTGGAGTAAACACCACCAGATTTCATACACCCAATATATGCATGGGGCTTATTTACATGATTTGAAAGAATAGCACCAAGGGCATCTGCGTAACAAATAACAACTTTAAAGATCGTTTTTAACATGTTCAATATATAACATTCTGTGAAATTGTGATGCATACCAATATTCAGATAAATGTCATAATTGATCTTTACCTAGAACTCAGCATCCTACTATTCTAATGCATCAATATAGAACAGCTTGGTTTTTTTTTTATGCTCTTCTGCTACCTCCACATGATCGTTTTGTTAAAATAATAATGTATAATGGAACCAGGTTCATACAAATATGTTTCGTTTGTCTTCTCGTTCTCATTGCTGATGTTACTGTCTGAACTGTCTCCACGATTTGAGCTGCAATAAATAGGTGAAATCAAAAAGTTTAGAAAAAAGACTCAGATTCAACTATGGACGTGGACTTAAGATACTTACGGCTTCCATAAGTATTTGAATATCTGTATCTGCTATTTGATGCCCAAGTTTCTGCAACCCAGCTTTCAACTCACCGGCCAATATCTTCCCTGGCTTGTTCGTGTCCATCAAGTCGAATACTTGGTTTATTCCCGCCACTTCTTATGTACAGTCATATAGCATACGGGAAAAAAAATCAGAATGAAGTTCCAATGAAACAAAAACTTGAGAAATAACGAAATTTACATAGTACTATGTAGGATTTCTTACAAATTATCTAAAACAAAGTGAATTGCGGTGAAAGGGTGGTTGTTTCTATTTGCAGGGTCTAAACAATAGGCTCCTTGACTTCGTCATCATCCTAATCCACCAGATTATAAGACGGTGCCTATAATCTTTAGCAATTTTACCAATGAGATCCCTGGCGGTATTGATTTGACCAAGAGCAAGCTTGTAATGATCTTTCTTGTAGAGAACGTGAAGAAGATCACCATAGAAAGGATGGATGTCATTGAGTCTAGGGAACTCTTCGATGATGGTGGGCGTGTTATATTTACTTTTAGTATAGGAAAGATGAGGCTTTGTTGTTACCTTTCTTATCCTGAAATAGCGCCTTTTTAACTGTCTTCTAGTTGTTTCCTGATGCTTGTGTGTTGTCAAGTGGGTCACAGTTTCTTTTACCAAGCAAGGTTGTTTTAGTGGCCTGGTTATGTTCTAGCATACATTGTGCTTTATTTGGTGGTGTTGCGGGATTTGTGTTGGTTTCTTTGGTGTCGCCATTTCTGGTAGATTTCCCTGACCCGGTATATCATGAAATCCACTTTTCCTTTGGAGGTTTTCTGGTTGTAGTGCAACAGGAATAAGAAAAATTTCAAATACCATACCTGTTCAACCGATTATTGAGAGGCAGCATAATAACTGATAGTGCTTCATTATCTTGGCCAATTAACTTGGCACCCTTAGCAGTGCGAGAGTTATTTTCCAGTTTGTCCAGTATCTGGCAACCTGACGAGAGAATAGAGCCTATCATTCGTTTTTAATGTGACATTTGTATAAACATGACCAAAAGTGTTCCGAACTATTTGTCTAACAGAATATAATTGATCTATAGAGCATAGAACCTATCATTCATCTTTCACACTGCCCTGTTACTAAATGGTATATTTGAGTAACAAAGTATTAATAGTAATGGAGAATCAATTTTGTCTCAAATACACAAAAAGGTTTCTTAAATATGACTTGCATCTAAGGGTTTCAAAATATATAATGAAAACCAAGTTTTAATACAATTAAATATTAGGCAGACAGCAAACTGTAACAGTGCTCTCTAAATAGTTGTGCACTTAGATAATTGCTTAAATAATATATCCAATCACAAGCAGCATAACAGGATGTGTACAAAAATCAATTATTTAAAATATTGTATTCATGGAGCATAAACTTCACTCAATGAATTAGACATAGTCAAGAGAAGAAACTTCAATACATAATAAAATTGGCATAAATTGAAAAGTAAAAGATATTTTACAAGGTCATAATTCATAAGAATGTAGACTTGCTTTGAAATCTACCTGATTGAATATTGTCATTTTCTGTGACCCTTTGAGACTCTGGCTGTGGTGATGTAATAACTGGTTGTTGACCATTGCCTTGAGGATGATCCATAATTGTGGGAGATGGACTTTTACCTGCACCAATATCTCTTAACCTACTTATGCTCATTCAAGCTCAGCCAGATAATTTGGTAAACTTTCATTAAAGGCCTACCTTCTGGGGCATAGGCCATACCAGTTGTCTGTACATGTTGTTCTCCTTTTGGGGCACAGGTCAGACCAGTTTTCTGTATATGTTGTTCGCCTTTCCAAGCAGCATCGCATCCTCTAGAAGCAGCAGTGTTGGCACGAAGCTCCAGGTAAGTAATCACCATGCTCTAAATGTCCTTTTTTTCTAAATAATATCTTAAAGGATCAAATTTTATAAAATTACCCTGGCCTCAACATCTTCAAAAGTTTCAGCAACAAATGGATGATCAAGCAGTTTGGGCCATGTCAGTCTGCTATGAGGATCCTGCTCTCATGATTTTGATAAACAGTTAGCAACTGACACTAATTGAAAATAAAGCATAGAAAACAGATTATTACATAGACCAATAGATATACCTTATTGAGCAAACACCTAAGGAAGCTTCTGAAGTTGGAACTCATGCTGTCAGCGTATTTCACTGGATCCTGGAAATAGGAAATAAATGAGCGTGAATTACTAAAATATATTTGATAACCTCAATTTCATGTAAACTTTAGATATGCATACCTTAATGATATGTCGAATTAGTGCATAAACTGAATTAGTGTAGAACGGAGGCTGGCCAACAAATAACACCCGGTAATTTTCCAAAACCTTTTCTAGCCAATTATTTTTAAACTTTACATTACCTGAGAACTTAAACTTTATTTACACTTGATTGGGCTTGAGAAACGAGAAATATTATGAGAAACGAGAATTATTGCGAGAAACGAGAATATTGTCCCTATTAGCGAACCAGCACAACCTAGGAAGCACGAAACGAATCATATTTGTCAAAAATATTTATTTTTGAAAGTATTGCAAATTTATACTCGTTTTCATTGGAAAAATTATTTCGTGAACAATGGCGCAAGTTTCGTTAATTTTCGAGTCCGTTTGGTATGTCAAATGGTTCCCGCGGTGTTTTTATCAAAAGTTTAGCCAAGTTGGCAGTTATAGCCCCTCCGCCCCTTTGTTTTATTTCACACCCCTCACTTTTATATTTTCATTTCACCCCCCTCTTCATTTAGTATATAAAACCGTAAATTAATAAATTAATTCATTTTATCACTCTCACTCTCTCTCTTCCTTCTCTCTCTTAACTCGCCGGCGTTCTCATCAGTCCGGCCACCTCCAAATTCCGATCACCGGAAAATTTTCCGGCGACCATTCTTCTTTGCCGAATCGATAGATCGGCCATACTTAACCTTTTCTGGAGATTTTGAGCTTTTGGCTCCCACCACAACACCACCACGCGCCACCATCGCCTACTGCCACCACCACCGAAGCTGCTACCACCTTCCTCGCCGCCTCTTCTTTCGGTAAAACTAACTCACGCGCCCTTATTTATTATTTTTACTAAATATTTTCAAAACCCTAATTTCTAATTTTATTTATAAATCCGATTTTCAATAATTTTCTTTTACAAAACCTTTTTGTTTTATCTAACTCGTGTGGATCTATCGTTTGGAGCCGTGACTCGGGCGTTGACCCAGTCAACTCACCTACTCACCGAGGCAACTCGGTGAGGGTTTGATTATTTTTATGTTTTATTGTTCTTTTGATATTCCTTTCGATGTGGTGTTGTTCTCGTGAAGAGTTTGATATTGAATTGAGTCCGTTTGGTTGATTTGAGTCTCGGCAGCCACATGGCTAGCCAAGCCGTGGCTGTTGGGATTAATTGATGAAGTTTTGTTGTTTGCGTTTGGGCTTGGGTTTGATTTGAGGTCCGTATGGGCTTAGTTTAGTTTCGGCAGTCGGCATATAGCCGAGCCGTGACTCACGGCGAGTCACGGCAAGCTGAGCATATTTAGAATTAGTTATTTGATGTTTGGGTTGGTTCAAATGTTGCGTTGAGATAATATGGTGGCAGTTTCAAAAATGGTTCGTGTCGTTTGGATATTTTGTTTAAAAGAGTTGGTATAAGATTTTGTTAAAATTAGTGTTAAGATATATAGTCGGATTGAGGTTAGTAATGTGGAAAATGGTTGTGTTGTGTTAGATGTATTTGCGGCCGAGAGTCTCAACGACTCGGATTGAGTCGAGCCGTGACTCGTGGCGAGTCACGGCCAAGGTTATTTAATTGTCGTTTGTTTTCGAGTCGTATTTTATTATTTGTAGTCTTTTATTATTTATTTTCGTTGAGTCGTGTTATATTTAGTTAGTCGCTAGTCGATATTTAGTCGTTTATTATTAATTTCATTTGCGATCGATACGGATGTTTCGGAATATTTGCAACGCACATGGGATATATGATAATTGATTCGATTTACATATTATTTGTAATATTGTAATGTTGTGGACAAGGATTGGACGTATTGGATTTCAGGTATTAGTTATTTGGACTATTATGGACCCTTTAGTACATGAGACGGAAGGGTACGTTAGACTCATAAGAGCTTAACCTACCTGGACCCGAACAATACAAAATGGTCGATAAAACTAAACAACTAATATTCACGCGAATGATATGTCCAATTATATATTTAAACTTGTAAAACTTGTTAACAATTGGAATATTCAAATAAGTCGTATGACTTGGAAATGTTTTATAAACGGGCAATTCATGCCGAAATTTCGTGAAATGTTTATAAAACTTAAACTATTTATAATTTATTAAATATTCCAAAACCTTTTCAAAACTCTTATGTTTTAACGATCATAACATCTATTTTGGGAAAAACGGGGAAAAGCCGAAACTATCTATCGAGGTCGTTTGTTTGGTTATTTATTCTCTTCTGAATTAATTCTTTCTTTCGTATTCATTCTTTTCTCTTCCCTCGTCCTTCTTGAGTGTTCGTTCGTTTCCGCCGACTTGTCATCTTTTTACCCTTTTCTAGACTTCCACACGAGACTTAAACGTATTTTCTTTCAAACGCCATTGAAACTAAAAACCTTTTATACGAGTATTATTTATTAAATCATTTTGGATATTATATCTGAGTTATGTCATTAATTGATTAGGTTGTGCTGAGGTTCATTTGCTGTGCCGTACCATCTGATTGTTATCTCGTTTTCTCTGTGACTAAGGTGTGATTCATAGCCCCACTTGTGCACTTTTAATTATTTTTAAACCCATGGGGGAGATACATGCTACTTACTATTTTTCTGAGCACAATGGTTTATTGTATGCTATTCCTGATTGACGCTATATATGCTAAGTACCTTCCTTGCCAAAAGCAAGACCCTCGATCATGAACCATTAATCACCTGCGGGTGAGCGCGATTATAGTTTATAGGCCTATAGGATTGACCGTCCCATCCCTGTTGACCAGTTAGGCAACACGGGTGTACTGTATATCGAATACCTAGGTATTTGGCAAGATACCTACTGGAGGGCAAATGTTATGATTATGAAATTCCGCGGTTATTGTCGACTTATGCCAGAGTTACTGGTACCTCGGTTAACGCATTGTGGTCATGAGCTTAGCGAAACAAACGAAAGATATCCTGATTGAATATGTGAAGCTTCCAGATTAAAATTCTTGTGCTCAAACTATTATTTTACTAAACCTATGAATTGCACTCAACCTTTGTGTTGACTTTTTAGCATGTTATCTCAGGTATTTGATTTATGAAGTGTGCACGAGGAAGGGCTGAAGGTTCCGGATGGCTATCTGTGGGTTGTGTTTTGTTATTTCTATCTAAATTTTCCGCTGCAAACTACTTTATTTTCCGCTGCAAACTATTTTATTATCCGCTGCTTAATGTGTTAAGAGTCTTTTGAACTCTAATGGTTGAACTTTGTATTTGAATGTGGTATTTTATTAAAACGTCTCGTTATGAGATCGTTTATCTATGATTTTGACTCACTACCCCTCGAGTAATACCCCTAACTATGTTCCGCTGCCATATTCCGAGTTGGGGGTGTTACAGAATGGTATCAAGAGCCAAGGTTTATAGAGAACGAGGTCATACTCGACTATAAACATTTTCCGTGTGAGTCAAAACATTTTCCGAAATCGATAGCCATCAGCCTTCCGTGCCGCTTCACTCGTAAGTACTTTATTACTGTATGTTTGGATTTTCACTACTATTTCATTTTTATATGAAACTATTTTATAAACATTTGGCTAGAAATTTTATACTTGTCCCGATGCTCCATGGAGAGTATTACGGCTACATCAGTTTCCACCGGTCGGTTATCAGTTGCACCCGTCGATCACCCCCTTGCACCACCTAGTCCAGAAATGGACCCACACCCTATTGATGTACCTCACCCGGATGATGAGGAGGAGATAGGAGACCATTAGTAGAGATTAGTGATCATATTATTATAGTAGTTTAGTATTGTAGTAGTAGTTTACCTTGTACGTACTGAACTGACTAGTTCCGGTTAGTAGATTTGATAAGAAACTTGTAGTCGTTTTGCATATCTTGCAAGACTGACGACGAGTATCAAATCTACGAGGTATTTTGGTGATGTACTATTATGGTGTTGAATGGATGCTATACTATGATGTATCATTGTATTATTTACCTTTGTGTTATGATTCTGTTACGACAATCAAAATACTTACAATGTTGTACATTTGTAATGATTGATAGAATTATGCCACCTAAGAGAATGACCCCGACCGCGATTCAGAAAATAATTAAGGAAGGCATAGCTGCGGCGCTTGCTGGGAAAGCAGGTGCTAGCAACCAGATTGTTGGACAGGCGGGAGTGCAACCTGTCTATGAGAACCGTTTCTGCAACTACAAAGAGTTCATGAACTGCAAACCCACTACCTTCAAGGGAACAGAAGGAGCTATCGGCTTAGCACAATGGTTTGAAAAGATGGAATTAGTATTCCTGAGGAGTAACTGGAGAGAAGACTGCAAGGTAAAGTATGCCACGGGAACCTTGATGGAGCAGGCATTATCCTGGTGGATGGCATATGCTAAGTATGTTGGGATTGTAAATGCTTATAATATTTCATGGGAGGAACTTAAAAAGGAGATGGTACAGGAGTTTTGCTCACGTAGTGACATGAGAAAGTTGGATACTGAATTCTACTATTTGGCGGTGAAAGGTGTTGATCTTGCTACCTATGTTCGCCGATTCCAGGAGTTGAAAGTCTTTTGTGCCCATATGGTGCCGGATAATGAGAAGCTGCTTGAGAAGTTTATTGGAGGTTTACCAACATGTATCAAAGGTAATGTGACGTCATACAATGCTCAAACTTTGGACGATGCAATCCGTATCGCTGAACGACTGATGGATCAGGCAATCAAGAATGGAACTGCTCCGAAGAGTAACAACTTTGATCATAAGAGAAAGTGGGATGACTACAGGAGAAACAACTGCAACAACAACAGAACCGTCGACAAGAGACTGTCAGGACATACGTGGCTGCAACGACACAAGTTAGAGGATATGCTGGGAACCAACCATACTGCGCCAAGTGCAAACAACATCACTCTGGACCATGCACTGTGAGATGTAAGAAATGCAACAAGGTTGGGCATATTGCTAAGAACTGTAAGGGAAAAGCTGTGGCTACAGGGAGTAATGCACAACCAGTTGTAACCTGTTTTGGATGTGGAGAGCGTGGACACTACAAGAATAGATGCCCAAAGAACGCTGGACGAAGAACTGAAGGCGCTCGTGGCAGAGCATATGGGATGGGCAATGGAGAACAGCATCAGGACCCGAATGTAGTTACCGGTACGTTTCTACTCAACAACCTTCGTGTTAAAGTATTATTTGATTCTGGTGCCGATATGAGCTTTATATCTTCTAAGATTTCACTGCTACTGAATCTCACCCCTACCACACTAGACACCAGTTATAGTATTGAACTAGCTAATGGCAATCTGGTTAATACTTGCACCGTAATCCGAGACTGTACCTTAAACCTTCTAGATCACCCGTTTAGCATTGACCTTATGCCCATTGAACTCGGAAGCTTTGACGTAGTTGTGGGAATGGATTGGTTGTCCAAACATCGAGCCAGCATTATTTGCGGTGAACGGGTTGTTCATATCCCTCTTGATGACGAGACTTTGGTTGTCCGCGGAGACCGTAGTGGAACCCGTTTGAGTATTATCTCCTGCATTAAGACTTTGAAGTACATCGAGAAAGGCTGTCATGCGTTCTTAGCACAAGTGTCCAAGAAAGAGTCTGGAGAGAGGCGACTCGAGGACGTCCCGATTGTGCGTGATTTCCCTGAGGTATTTCCTGAAGATCTACCTGGGCTTCCACCGGTTCGACAAGTGGAGTTCTTAATCGACTTAGTTCCAGGAGCTGCACCCGTGGCTCGTGCACCGTATCGACTTGCTCCTACCGAAATGCAAGAACTGTCTAAGCAGTTACAGGAGTTGTTGGATAAAGGGTTTATTCGACCTAGTTCATCACCGTGGGGAGAATCGGTGTTGTTCGTAAGGAAGAAAGATGGATTGTTTAGAATGAGCATTGACTCAGAAGAATAAGAAGTATGAATGGGAAAACGATGAAGAAGAAGCATTCCAAATTCTGAAGCGAAAACTGTGTAGTGCACCGATTTTGGCGTTGCCAAGACGGAGTGGAGGATTTTGTGGTATACTGCGATGCATCCTATCATGGTTTAGGAGCAGTTTTGATGCAGAGAGGGAAAGTCATGGCATATGCTTCCCGACAACTTAAGACCCACGAGGGGAAGTATACTACGCATGATTTAGAGTTGGGTGCAGTGGTTTTTGCACTCAAGATATGGAGACACTACCTATACGGAACGAAGTGTGACGTGTACACCGATCACAAGAGTCTTCAACATATTTTAGATCAGAAGGAGCTGAATATGAGGCAACAGCGATGGTTAGAAACACTAAGTGATTACGACTGTGAAATCAGGTATCACCCAGGAAAGGCAAACGTTGTGGCTGATGCCTTGAGCCGTAAGGAACGGTTGAAACCTCTACGAGTTCGAGCTCTAGTTATGACCATCAATTCAAATTTTCCCGCTCAAATCCTCCGTGCTCAAGAAGAAGCAGTGAAACAAGAACATATCCAGAGTGAGAATTGGTATGTGCTTAAACACATACCTTTTCTTGACCAAAACCGGACCAAAATAACCAAAAACCCGACCAAAATGCCAAAAGATATTGTGTTTTTGTGTTTTTGTATGTGCAGGGATGGATATCGTGAAAACCGACAAAAGACACGGAAAACCTGAGAAAACGAGCACGAGATACGGAATAGGCTCAGAACCGGAACCGGGAAAGAATATATTTTCAAAAAGTCAACCGTGGTCCTCCAAGTATAAGAGATCGTCAAATTCGGCCCTTGGATCATCTTTAAAAATATGGCAGCAAAGGTCCCTTGAGAATCCAGAAATTACACCTATAGTCCCTTAAATTACCTAAACTTAAAACTAACCTTTAAAACATTCCGTATTTCTATACCCGGATTTAAACAAACCCACTATCCTTTTAGCACACACCAACCCAGCCCAACCTAATTCCTCTAACCCATTTCCATACCCGATCCAGCCCTTAACCCCACACTTAAATAAACCATTCGGTCAAATATTTCGGTCAAAGAAAGATAAAAAAAATAATACACTCACTTTACCCTTTCTTTCTCACTAAAATAAACCCGCTCCCCCAATTTCACCCCTTTCCCCCATTTCCACTATTCCTCAAACCCTAGAATTACCGTACATGATTTTACATCAATTAAGGGTACAATTGTCAATCATTGGCCCTTCTAGAAGACCCTGACGATAAGAATGACACGCGGAAGCTGTTGATTGGACCGAACACGCGTATCTGTGATCGTACGGTTAGAAATGGAGGATTGAAGAGCAAGGTGATCTAAGGGTGGATATGGAGCTAAGGAGCACAAGGATTGCCAAGGTGGCAAGACCCAGAAGGTTCGGCTAAAGCCTATAAATAGGAGAGGTTTTTCTCATTTTCGGGATGTAATTTTTTAGATTAACGTTATGCTGTCAAAGTATTTTTAGAAATTTTAGTCTTATAATTCGTATTGTAATTTTCTGCTTATGTTTATTTGTTTTGATTATTGTAATTTTTAAGTTTTAATGAAAATTTAAATTTAAAGTCAGTTTGAATCCGAATTCTCATTTAGTTATTATTGATTTCAGTTTTTAGTTATTTCATTTTGTTTTAATATCTGATCATCACAAAAAAAAAAAAATAAATAAATAAAAAAAAAATCAAAATGTTAGTTCAGTTAATCAAGCTTCAATAAGCTTAGTTCGTTTTTTCTCAAGTTTCATTTTAGCTTAATATAGCTTTTGTGAAGCTTAACTTGGCACCTTAAACAGTTTCACTCAAATTCACACAAAAGTCAAAGAAAGTCAATTGTTACTTAAACCATGGTAAATCAGAAATGGAGTGATGGTCTAGGGGGTGAGATGGAAGCCCTTAGCATGTCTAAAGACAGGCTAGCATAGTGAACTCCCTCTGTTCTAGCTGAGGGAGAATGACTTTGTAAGTTTTTTCGTTCATTTTCATTTTGCTCATCGTTCATAGTTAAGTACTGCTGCTACTGGTTTTATGTTGATTAGTTGATGCTTAATTGATAGATTTTATTTTAGTTAAACTTATTTTATCAATTAGTTGTTAGTATAGTTAAAGTGGTTAGAATCTGCCTAGTATAGCTTTTGAGTTGATCGTGTTCTGCGAATCTGAGTATCTGGTGTTATTTGATGTTGATTGTTGCTATGCTGAAGTTAGTTGATGTTAGGAAGTGGTTATTTGATGTTAGTTTGATAGGATTGATGTTAGTTGAGCTTGTTTAAGTAATCATTTTAATGTCTAAATCAGAATTTATCTCATGTTATGCTATGAGCTGCTGCTTTTGGTCATTTGAGTTGCATTATTTGGTTAAATAATTAGTTAAGTTTTGTTAGTTTAGTGATTATATAGCTTAAACATTAGTAGAATAATAGATCAGGTTAGCTTAAAATCAAATTAGTCAACCTTAGTTAGTGCTAAATTCGTCAAACTTGTGTTTAAGTCTGGTGCATTTTGTTTGTGGTTGCTGTTTTCACGAATCATTTTGATCGATCGTAAGTGTTCAAAATTGTTTGATTTTGTGTGTCTAAGTACTTCACCTAGGATAGTTTGAATATTTTTAATTTCAAATAGTAGCGATAACGTCTGGCCATCTAAATTTGTCACCAAAGTTTGTATCTAGACTGCTGAATTTTATGTTACTGCATGTTCATGATTTTGTGGTCTGTTTTTGCTTCAAATTGAGTTAGCAATTGAGTCTTTGTGATAGGGTTTCTTGGATTTTAGTAATCTCTACTTGTTCAGCTTTCTAAAACAGCTTTCGATTTCAAAATTAGTTGAGAATTGAGTCTTTTACAAGCATTTGAAATGTGCTAGTTGAAACTGATTTCTGGATAACTAAGTGTTCTTAAGTTTCTGGTGTTGTCACATTTGGTCCCTAATCTTTTTGTTTAAGTTTAAATCGGGTCTGGTAGTTCTTAGTAATAAAATAGTTTGGTTATTAGCAGATTTAGTCCCTGTCTTTTATAAAAACGTTTTGAGTTTTTAAACAAGTTTCAGGAACTACAGTTTTAGTCCTCGTCTTTTGTTTCAAAACATTTTTAGTTTTAATTAAGTTTCCGAAATTACATTTTCAATCCTCTTAGTTTTTATAAACTTTTTCTTTATTTTCTTTTATTAACTTAGTTTTAGTAAATTACATTTTTAGTCCTTTAAGTTTTTAGCTTTGCATTTTAAGATTTATTTCTTCTCTATTAAATTTTTAAATCTCGGGATTAGCCCGGGATTTGCGTTATTTGATTTCTTTTACATTTTATTCATTATTTGTGCTTTTATTTGTTAACGTAAATTGTTTTTTCTATATTTTAGTGTAAACAATACCAAAAATAATCTTTCACGTCACTTATTCACTTCACATATTCACGACTCCGATTCGACTTATTCGCCGTCAAACCTTCGTTGGGAGAACGACCCGGGGGAATTGTATTCGTTACAATTTCTTTGGACTCAAAAATAAAAAAAACAAATATATAACATCAAGAGTGAGAATCTTTATGGAATGATACAGATGAAGTTTGAGAAGCGTTCAGATGGAACATTATGTTTCAAAGGAAGAAGCTTCAGGATTCCTTGGCACGAACCTCGACATGAGTACTGCATATCACCCGGAGACAGATGACCAGAGTGAAAGGACGATTCAATGGAAGATATGCTCCGAGCCTGCGTGATTGATTTTGGAAATGGGTGGGATACTCATTTACCTTTGGTTGAATTTTCATACAACAACAGCTATCATGCAAGTATCAAGGTTGCACCGTTCGAGGCATTGTATGGTCGAAAGTGTCGATCACCCATTTGTTGGGCTGAGGTAGGAGAAGCTCAGCTCATTGGGCCGGATCTTGTTCGAGAGACCACAGAAAAGATTGTGCAGATTAAAGACCGATTGAAGATCGCACGAGACCGACAGAAAAGTTATGCTGACGTAAGACGCAAACCGCTAGAGTTTCAGGTTGGAGACAGAGTTATGTTGAAAGTCTCACCATGGAAAGGTGTGATACGATTTGGCAAACGCAGAAAGCTGAACCCCAGATACATAGGACCGTTCAAGATTCTGAACCGAGCTGGTCCTGTAACTTATAAGCTAGAATTACCACCAGAGCTCAGTAGAGTACATCCTGTATTTCACGTCTCCAATTTGAAGAAATGCTTGTCCGATGAGACAGCCGTGATCCCACTCGATGAGATTCAAGTTGATGAGCAACTGAACTTTATTGAAGAGCCTGTAGAAATCATGGAGCGTGAGATCAAACGACTGAAGAGGAACCAAATCGCTCTTGTGAAAGTTCGTTGGAATTCCAAGAGAGGACCCGAATTCACCTGGGAACGCGAGGACCGATTCAAACGCAAATATCCTCACCTCTTCGAAACCGGGACTGATAAGTTGAACTGAAATCCGGGACGGATTTCCCAATATGATGTATGTGCTGTAACACCCGGTAATTTTCCAAAACCTTTTCTAGCCAATTATTTTTAAACTTTACATTACCTGAGAACTTAAACTTTATTTACAATTGATTGGGCTTGAGAAACGAGAAATATTATGAGAAACGAGAATTATTGCGAGAAACGAGAATATTGTCCCTATTAGCGAACCAGCACAACCTAGGAAGCACGAAACGAATCATATTTGTCAAAAATATTTATTTTTGAAAGTATTGCAAATTTATACTCGTTTTCATTGGAAAAATTATTTCGTGAACAATGGCGCAAGTTTCGTTAATTTTCAAGTCCGTTTGGTATGTCAAATGGTTCCCGCGGTGTTTTTATCAAAAGTTTAGCCAAGTTGGCAGTTATAGCCCCTCCGCCCCTTTGTTTTATTTCACACCCCTCACTTTTATATTTTCATTTCACCCCCCTCTTCAATATATTAAAAAAGCCAAAAATAATTCCCAACCAAAAATACAAAAAGATTTTTGATTTTTATTTTTGTTTCCTTTTTGGTGTATGAACACCCGCTCATCTTCTCAAAATCTTATTTCTCCATTATCAAATCCCGAAAGGGTAATCCGACACACACACCGTGCTCATTTCCCAAACGTTGAAGAAATGAATCACGACGATCAAGCTCCTCCGGTGGAGCCTAATCAAGGAGCACAACCGGGCCCCGACCTCCGTCCGATGGAGGAACAACTTCAAACACCATTTAATGGTGTGCGAAGGGCCATTGTGATTCCCGACATACTTGCTAATCAATTTGAAATCAATCACGGGTTATTGAACCTCATCACTAGTATCTCTTACCACGGGTTCGAGAGTGAAGATCCTCATATTCACATTAGGAACTTCACGGATATAGTTGAGACCATTAAGCTTAACCAAGTATCATATGATGCGATCAAGATGAAGTTATTTCCTTTCTCCCTTAAGGGAGCGGCTCGAACTTGGCTTGAGAAGGAACCCCCGAACTCGATCTATACTTGGGGTGACCTAGCTTCAAAGTTCGTGAACCATTTCTATCCTCCTTCTAAGATTTCTAATCTCCGCGCTCAAATCTTACGTTTCCAACAAGCCTTTGATGAATCGTTCAGCGAGGCTTGGGATCGGTTTAAAGAGTTGTT
Organism: Artemisia tridentata subsp. tridentata; assembly: GCA_021014915.2. NCBI lineage: Eukaryota > Viridiplantae > Streptophyta > Magnoliopsida > Asterales > Asteraceae > Artemisia > Artemisia tridentata. Next base: position 404,825,673 of record CP139508.1, read on the forward strand.
GGAGAAATGTCCGAACCACGGTTTTTCGGAGCTTCATCAAATCGATACCTTTTATAATGGTTTGAGTCTTGCCGATCAAGATTCACTCAATTCGGCGGCCGGTGGAAACTTATTGGCTCATAATACTCAAGAGGCATTCGGAATAATTGAAAACAAAGCCCGTGTGAGAAATTCAAGGAGCAAGCTTCAAACGTCTAGTGCTAGTAGTAAGAACAATGAAGAAGTTATGAATGCTCTCGCCGCACTTACTAAGAGATTCGATTCATTTGTTATTGAGAAAACACCCAATCAAGTTAATGTTATTAACCATGGTTGTGAAATATGTGGTGGTCTTCATTCTTATTTCGAGTGTCCGGCCACCGGGGCTTATGGACACGAGAATGTGTATGCTACTAATTCGGGTGGTAATGGTTACCAACCCCAAGGTGATCGTAATCTCCTTAGCTACCGTTCAAACAATTCACTTGGACCACCACCGGGATTCAATAATCAAAGTCAAAATCAAGGTCAAAACCGTAATCAAGTTAACAATAATCAAAATCGTGCAAATAATGGTTTTCAAAACAATGGTTTTAATCAAAATCAAAACCGGGGTTTTCAAGGAAATCAAAATCAAGGGAATTTTTATGGGAATTTCAATGCTAATCAGGGAAATATGAATCAAAATCAAGGAAATTTTCATAATCAAGGTTTCAATAACAACAACCGAGGGCAAAATTTTAATCAAAATCAAAATGTTGTTCCAAATCCGCCACCCTCGGATGAGATTCTTCGACAATTAATGCTTCAAAATCAAAATATGATGAGAACTCAAGAGTTGTTAACTAAGGAAATGAGTGAGATTAAGAAACGTTTAAATGATCAACCCTCGGGTTCGGGTACTACTTCTCTTCCCAGCAACACGATCGCAAACCCGAGGGGCGACGTTAAAGCGATCACAACACGTAGTGGTGTTTTTTATGATGGACCTACGGCTCCGACTACCTCTTCTTCTCTTCCTCCCAAGGTAGTCGCCCGTGAAACCGAGGTGACAACGGATACGGCACTTCCTACTAATAACAGAAGGACCGAAGACATCCAACCTCCGGTTGTCCAATCGTCAAAAGGAAAAGGGAAAGTTGATTTTGAACAAGAGGTTCCCGTTAAGATAAAACTTCCGTATCCGTCGCGACTTGATGAACAAAAGCACCATGATAAGAATACGCATCAGATGGAGAAATTCTATCAAATCTTTCAAGATATGAGTTTCGAAATTAGCTTTGCGGATGCTGCTCTCTTAATGCCGAAATTTGCATCGATGGTGAAGAATTTGGTGAGCAACAAAGATAAATTGTTTGAGATGGCAAAAACAACCCCGTTGAATGAACAATGTTCCGCGGTTCTCCTTAAAAAGCTTCCGGAAAAGCTTGGAGATCCCGGAAAGTTCCTTATTCCGTGCAATTTTCCGGGGATGGTTCAATGTTTCGCCTTGGCCGATCTTGGCGCTAGCATTAACCTAATGCCTAAGTCCGTCTGGGAAAAATTATCTCTCCCCGCTCTCACTCCGACCCGGATGACTCTCGAGCTTGCGGATCGATCAATCACTCGTCCAATTGGAATCGCCGAAGATGTCTATGTTAATGTGGGAAAGTTCCATTTTCCGGCAGATTTTGTGATTGTCGAATTTGATGCCGATCCCCGAGTTCCTCTCATTCTCGGGAGAGGATTCTTAAGAACCGGGCGCGCGTTGATTGATGTTTATGATGAAGAGATTACCTTGCGAGTTGGTAATGAAGCCGTGACGTTTGATTTGGATCAAACCGCGAGATACTCCTCCAACGATAATTGCATGTCCGTCAACCGTATTGATATTATTGACGTTACTACGGAGGAGTATGCTCAAGAGATTCTCGGTTTTGCTAGTGGCAATCCCACTTTGGATTCTTCTTCTACCTCTATTGATGATTCTTCTTCGTCTACTATTTCTTCACCGATCATCTCCGACTCTTCCCCGTCTCTCACTCCGTTTGAGGGAGGTGATTTCTTTTTGGAAGAGGTCAATGAGTTTCTTGCTACCGACACATCTTCTTCACCGGAAGATGATGATTCTTATTATGATCCGGAGGGGGATATTCTCATGCTTGAACAACTTTTGAATGAAGACCCTACCCCTTTTTCCCCTCCGATGGACCTTAAAATGGCCGACGTTAAGGAAATTAAGCCGTCTATTGAGAATCCTCCAGAGCTTGAGCTCAAGGATTTACCTCCTCATCTTGAATATGCTTTCTTGGGAGATTCCGATACATTTCCCGTCATCATTTCAAAAGCTCTCAAAGATGAGGAGAAGACAAAACTCTTAGACGTGCTTAAAAAGCATAAAAGTGCCATTGCTTGGCAGATCTCCGACATAAAGGGTATTGACCCTAAATTCTGCACCCATAAGATCTTATTGGAAGATAATTTCAAACCCGCCGTCCAGCAACAGAGACGGGTTAACCCAAAAATCCATGATGTCATCAAAAAGGAAGTTATTAAACTCCTTGATGCAGGGATGATTTATCCGATCTCCGATAGCTCATGGGTTAGCCCAGTCCACTGTGTGCCTAAAAAGGGTGGAATGACCGTGATAACAAACGAAGAAAATGAGTTAATTCCCACACGTCTCGTCACCGGATGGAGAGTGTGTATCGATTACCGAAAACTCAACGATGCTACCCGTAAAGACCATTTCCCTCTACCATTTATGGACCAAATGCTTGAGCGTTTGGCGGGAAATGAGTTCTATTGTTTTCTCGATGGCTTTTCCGGGTATTTTCAAATACCAATTGATCCCCAAGATCAGGAAAAGACCACCTTCACGTGTCCTTATGGAACATTTGCCTACCGACGCATGCCTTTCGGCTTGTGCAATGCTCCGGGCACGTTTCAAAGGTGCATGATGGCCATATTCCATGATATGATCGAGACGACGATGGAGGTCTTTATGGATGACTTCTCGGTTTATGGAAATTCTTTCTCCTCGTGCCTCTCCCATTTAGAGAAAATGCTTGAACGGTGTGAAAGCACCAATCTCGTTCTAAATTGGGAGAAGTGCCATTTCATGGTTAAAGAGGGCATAGTCCTCGGCCATAAGATTTCCAAATCTGGGATTGAGGTCGATCGAGCTAAAGTCGATGTTATCGCTAAGCTACCTTATCCCACTACCGTCAAAGGAATCCGTAGTTTCCTTGGTCATGCCGGTTTCTACAGACGATTTATTCAAGACTTCTCAAAAATCGCCCGGCCTCTGACCCATCTTCTTGAAAAAGATGCTCCGTTCATCTTCTCTCCCGAATGCATCGAAGCATTCGAGGTTCTCAAAAAGAAACTGACCGAAGCACCCATCTTGGTTGCCCCCGACTGGGACTTGCCCTTTGAGCTAATGTGCGATGCAAGTGATTATGCTATCGGTGCAGTCCTGGGGCAACGCAAGTCCAAATACTTCCAACCGATACACTATGCTAGCAAGACGATGACCAATGCTCAATCTCAGTACACTACTACTGAGAAAGAGTTGTTGGCCGTTGTCTACGCTTTTGAGAAATTTAGACCGTATCTTGTCTTATCAAAAAGCATAGTGTATACGGACCATTCTGCTCTCAAGTATCTCTTAGCAAAACAAGATGCTAAACCGAGATTACTTCGGTGGATTCTTCTGCTCCAGGAATTTGACATTATCATTCGTGATAAAAAAAGGAGCAGAGAATCTAGCCGCTGATCATTTGTCCAGACTGGAAAATCCTCATCAAAGTGTTCTCGAGAATAAGGAAATCACCGAGACATTTCCTCTCGAGACACTTGGGAATATATCTTCAAAAAATGATCCGAGTACCCATGGTTTGCTGACTACGCAAATTACCATGCGGGGAATTTTGTGGTGAAAGGGATGTCGTCCCAGCAGAAAAAGAAGTTTTTCAAAGATGTTAAACATTATTTCTGGGACGACCCCTACTTATTCCGGATATGTGCTGATCAAGTGATAAGACGGTGTGTGCATGGCCAAGAAGCCGTTGACATCCTCAACGCTTGCCATAATGGACCCACGGGGGGACATCATGGTGCCAGCTACACCGCTAAAAAAATCTTTGATTCTGGATTCTATTGGCCGACAATCTACCGCGATGCCCACGACTTGGTGAAGTCATGTGACGCTTGCCAACGTCAAGGAAAGATCTCGCAAAAAGACGAAATGCCTCAAAATGCAATTCAAGTCTGTGAAATTTTTGACGTGTGGGGCATCGATTTCATGGGGCCATTCCCGTCTTCACGAGGGAATAAGTATATCCTCGTGGCCGTCGACTACTTGTCAAAATGGGTTGAAGCTAAAGCGCTCCCCACTAATGACGCCCGAGTGGTTGTTAAGTTCTTGAAAAATCTCTTCTCCCAATTCGGAACTCCTCGTGCTATAATCAGTGATCGCGGTACTCACTTTTGCAATGATCAATTTGCAAAAGTTATGCTCAAGTATGGTGTCACTCACCGACTTTCTACCGCATATCACCCGCAAACAAGCGGACAAGTCGAAGTTTTGAATCGTGGATTGAAACGTATCCTTGAAAGAACCGTTGGAGAAAATCGAGCCTCATGGGCCGACAAATTGGATGATGCTTTATGGGCTTTCCGAACCGCTTTCAAGACACCCATCGGGTGTACTCCTTACAAGCTGGTTTACGGAAAGGCCTGCCATCTGCCCATCGAGCTCGAGCATAAGGCATATTGGGCCTTGAAACATGCCAATTTTGACCTTAAGACCGCGGGTGATCACCGTAAGCTCCAAATTAATGAATTAAATGAGCTTCGGGATCAAGCCTACGAGAACTCTTTGATCTACAAAGAGAAAACAAAGAGGATTCATGACTCTAAGATTAAAAACCGCATTTTCAATGTTGGTGATCGAGTCCTCCTCTTCAATTCTCGGCTAAAGATTTTCTCGGGCAAACTCAAAACCCGCTGGTCTGGGCCATTCACCATCACTCAAGTTTTTCCATATGGAACCGTCGAGTTAGCTCAAAATGACGGTCCAAACTTTAAGGTGAATGGTCATAGGTTGAAGCACTATTTTGGAGGGGACGTACCATCCATGGTTGTCCCGGATCTCCAAACTTTCCCCATGGACAAATAAATTCGGGGTCGAGTCAAGCTCATGTGACTCGGTTAACAAAAACAAGCGCTTCGTGGGAGGCACCCCATGCTTATCCATCTATCTTCTTTCTATTTTCTTAATAAAGAGGAGGGGATCCTCTTCCATATCTTGTGTCTCGTTGTTTTTCTGTGCTGTGTCCAGGAATGCCCGATGATGAAGACTCTCGTGCTCGTAGTTTCCTTCACGCTACTCGAGTTTCATCATCCGCTGCTTATCCAATATCCAAAATCTTATCGTTTTACATTTATCTTTTGGCATAATTAATAAACGGCCTTAGATTTATGTAGGGATACCCGTACCTTTAAGACATTGAGGACAATGTCTCGTTTTAGTCTGGGGGGGGGGGTGATCTTTCGATTCGATTTTTGCCTTGCACATTTTTGCCATTTTCCCATGCAACCCCGTTTTTTCCTCCAAAATTAAAAAAAAAAAAAAAAAAAAAATCCAAAAAATGAGAAAATTTAAAAATTTTGTGCAAAAATATAATAAATTTTGACATTTTTGTTGATTTTCCGCTGGAGAGAGTAGGAATAAAATTCTGACTTGACCGGGCGTGTTGAGCCCTAGCTTGTTCCCTTAACCAATGATAATCATATAAGCTTGTGCTAGTCTTGTACACAAGGAGCTGCTCTTTTGCGTGTTCCCGTACTTGACTTTATACATGCATGGCTTTAAAGCTTTCGCTAGTCTTTTACATAAGGAGCTAGAAAACGCGAATTCTTTTCAAGAATTTGCAAGTTTCTGTAACTGACTTTATATATGCGTGGCTGATTATCGGCTAAGTATTCGCCAAATTTCATTATTTGAGATTTTTAAATGTGCGAAGAGCGAGAAATGATAGAATTTATTTAGAAGTTAGATGCCAAACGTGGAGTAGTTGGTTCTCTTTAGAGCTCGTCGTAGGTACTTGTGGCCTTTTGCTCCCGTAAAATTGTTTCACCCCATATATTGTATAAATAATTAAAGATATTTAGGTTTAGAACGAAATTTAGTTCTCCATCTTCTTAAAAGAATTTTTGCTCTAAAGATTGGGTACACATCAAGGTCCCGTATTGAGTGAATAAGTTGTAAAGTGCTCTTAGATTTCGGATTGAGATCGGACCTTGGATCCTTACTTCTAAAGGCGGTAAGGTCTTGGATTTAAACCGTGAAGGTTCGTTTTCTAAGGGTTACTATTAAATGTTTGATGTTTTGGAAACACCCGGTAATCCCGTGGTATTAAGTTATTGAGTGAAGAAAAGTTTGAGTAAAAAAAAAAAAAAAAAAAAAAAAAATGTATGTTGAGATGTATGGATTTTGTGCTTAATATGTTAGACAAGTTGATGGCACGTGAGGTGCATATGAATGACCCTAGATCGGGCACATGAGGTGCACGTGATGTTTCTCCACAACTTATGTCTACATGTTTGTATGAGTTCTTTAGTCTTTGATGTATGTAATAACCTTGATTTGGACCTCATTTTTAACGCAAACTTTCTTGCAAGAAGATGGAAAACTACTTAGCGTTTTAAACTTGGTATCTTTATCGGAATAATAATTATAAAATCGAGAAGATTATGAAGAAATTCATTTCTCTCACAAAAATAAAATAAGTAGAAACAAAAATAAGAAAATGGGAGCGAGAGGTTATTACACAAGTAACTTCCATGAGTAGTGTTGGCATCTAATTTCTAAGAAGGTTGTGATCTCGTTTATAAGCTTAGTTTGGGAGCATGTGAAAAATCAAGGACGATGAATTTTATCCTTATGGTCACTCCTCTATGAGTTGTGTTTCTACTCCATGACCCTAAAAATTATCGTTAGATAATGATTGTCAACAAAGCCGTCACATGAATAATATGAAAAATACAAAAATAGAATAAAAGGAAAAATGGGGAGTTTTTAAAGCTTAAGATTTCTTGATCTCTTTTGAAAATTTTGCTACTTCTCAAAGTTAGTAAAAAGAGATTAGAAATTTTCGGTTTCGAAAACGTGTTTTTAAAACATTGCATGAGGACATTGCAATAGCTTAGTCTGGGGGAATTTGGTATGTGCTTAAACACATACCTTTTCTTGACCAAAACCGGACCAAAATAACCAAAAACCCGACCAAAATGCCAAAAGATATTGTGTTTTTGTGTTTTTGTATGTGCAGGGATGGATATCGTGAAAACCGACAAAAGACACGGAAAACCTGAGAAAACGAGCACGAGATACGGAATAGGCTCAGAACCGGAACCGGGAAAGAATATATTTTCAAAAAGTCAACCGTGGTCCTCCAAGTATAAGAGATCGTCAAATTCGGCCCTTGGATCATCTTTAAAAATATGGCAGCAAAGGTCCCTTGAGAATCCAGAAATTACACCTATAGTCCCTTAAATTACCTAAACTTAAAACTAACCTTTAAAACATTCCGTATTTCTATACCCGGATTTAAACAAACCCACTATCCTTTTAGCACACACCAACCCAGCCCAACCTAATTCCTCTAACCCATTTCCATACCCGATCCAGCCCTTAACCCCACACTTAAATAAACCATTCGGTCAAATATTTCGGTCAAAGAAAGATAAAAAAAATAATACACTCACTTTACCCTTTCTTTCTCACTAAAATAAACCCGCTCCCCCAATTTCACCCCTTTCCCCCATTTCCACTATTCCTCAAACCCTAGAATTACCGTACATGATTTTACATCAATTAAGGGTACAATTGTCAATCATTGGCCCTTCTAGAAGACCCTGACGATAAGAATGACACGCAGAAGCTGTTGATTGGACCGAACACGCGTATCTGTGATCGTACGGTTAGAAATGGAGGATTGAAGAGCAAGGTGATCTAAGGGTGGATATGGAGCTAAGGAGCACGAGGATTGCCAAGGTGGCAAGACCCAGAAGGTTCGGCTAAAGCCTATAAATAGGAGAGGTTTTTCTCATTTTTGGGATGTAATTTTTTAGATTAACGTTATGCTGTCAAAGTATTTTTAGAAATTTTAGTCTTATAATTCGTATTGTAATTTTCTGCTTATGTTTATTTGTTTTGATTATTGTAATTTTTAAGTTTTAATGAAAATTTAAATTTAAAGTCAGTTTGAATCCGAATTCTCATTTAGTTATTATTGATTTCAGTTTTTAGTTATTTCATTTTGTTTTAATATCTGATCATCACAAAAAAAAAAAAAAAAAAAAAAAAAAAATAAAAAAAATAAATCAAAATGTTAGTTCAGTTAATCAAGCTTCAATAAGCTTAGTTCGTTTTTTCTCAAGTTTCATTTTAGCTTAATATAGCTTTTGTGAAGCTTAACTTGGCACCTTAAACAGTTTCACTCAAATTCACACAAAAGTCAAAGAAAGTCAATTGTTACTTGAACCATGGTAAATCAGAAATGGAGTGATGGTCTAGGGGGTGAGATGGAAGCCCTTAGCCTGTCTAAAGACAGGCTAGCATAGTGAACTCCCTCTGTTCTAGCTGAGGGAGAATGACTTTGTAAGTTTTTTCGTTCATTTTCATTTTGCTCATCGTTCATAGTTAAGTACTGCTGCTACTGGTTTAATGTTGATTAGTTGATGCTTAATTGATAGATTTTATTTTAGTTAAACTTATTTTATCAATTAGTTGTTAGTATAGTTAAACTGGTTAGAATCTGCCTAGTATAGCTTTTGAGTTGATCGTGTTCTGCGAATCTGAGTATCTGGTGTTATTTGATGTTGATTGTTGCTATGCTGAAGTTAGTTGATGTTAGGAAGTGGTTATTTGATGTTAGTTTGATAGGATTGATGTTAGTTGAGCTTGTTTAAGTAATCATTTTAATGTCTAAATCAGAATTTATCTCATGTTATGCTATGAGCTGCTGCTTTTGGTCATTTGAGTTGCATTATTTGGTTAAATAATTAGTTAAGTTTTGTTAGTTTAGCGATTATATAGCTTAAACATTAGTAGAATAATAGATCAGGATAGCTTAAAATCAAATTAGTCAACCTTAGTTAGTGCTAAATTCGTCAAACTTGTGTTTAAGTCTGGTGCATTTTGTTTGTGGTTGCTGTTTTCACGAATCATTTTGATCGATCGTAAGTGTTCAAAATTGTTTGATTTTGTGTGTCTAAGTACTTCACCTAGGATAGTTTGAATATTTTTAATTTCAAATAGTAGCGATAACGTCTGGCCATCTAAATTTGTCACCAAAGTTTGTATCTAGACTGCTGAATTTTATGTTACTGCATGTTCATGATTTTGTGGTCTGTTTTTGCTTCAAATTGAGTTAGCAATTGAGTCTTTGTGATAGGGTTTCTTGGATTTTAGTAATCTCTACTTGTTCAGCTTTCTAAAACAGCTTTCGATTTCAAAATTAGTTGAGAATTGAGTCTTTTACAAGCATTTGAAATGTGCTAGTTGAAACTGATTTCTGGATAACTAAGTGTTCTTAAGTTTCTGGTGTTGTCACATTTTGTCCCTAATCTTTTTGTTTAAGTTTAAATCGGGTCTGGTAGTTCTTAGTAATAAAATAGTTTGGTTATTAGCAGATTTAGTCCCTGTCTTTTATAAAAACGTTTTGAGTTTTTAAACAAGTTTCAGGAACTACAGTTTTAGTCCTCGTCTTTTGTTTCAAAACATTTTTAGTTTTAATTAAGTTTCCGAAATTACATTTTCAATCCCCTTAGTTTTTATAAACTTTTTCTTTATTTTCTTTTATTAACTTAGTTTTAGTAAATTACATTTTTAGTCCTTTAAGTTTTTAGCTTTGCATTTTAAGATTTATTTCTTCTCTATTAAATTTTTAAATCTCGGGATTAGCCCGGGATTTGCGTTATTTGATTTCTTTTACATTTTATTCATTATTTGTGCTTTTATTTGTTAACGTAAATTGTTTTTTCTATATTTTAGTGTAAACAATACCAAAAATAATCTTTCACGTCACTTATTCACTTCACATATTCACGACTCCGATTCGACTTATTCGCCGTCAAACCTTCGTTGGGAGAACGACCCGGGGGAATTGTATTCGTTACAATTTCTTTGGACTCAAAAATAAAAAAAACAAATATATAACATCAAGAATCTTTATGGAATGATACAGACGAAGTTTGAGAAGCGTTCAGATGGAACATTATGTTTCAAAGGAAGAAGCTTCAGGATTCCTTGGCACGAACCTCGACATGAGTACTGCATATCACTCGGAGACAGATGACCAGAGTGAAAGGACGATTCAATGGAAGATATGCTCCGAGCCTGCGTGATTGATTTTGGAAATGGGTGGGATACTCATTTACCTTTGGTTGAATTTTCATACAACAACAGCTATCATGCAAGTATCAAGGTTGCACCGTTCGAGGCATTGTATGGTCGAAAGTGTCGATCACCCATTTGTTGGGCTGAGGTAGGAGAAGCTCAGCTCATTGGGCCGGATCTTGTTCGAGAGACCACAGAAAAGATTGTGCAGATTAAAGACCGATTGAAGATCGCACGAGACCGACAGAAAAGTTATGCTGACGTAAGACGCAAACCGCTAGAGTTTCAGGTTGGAGACAGAGTTATGTTGAAAGTCTCACCATGGAAAGGTGTGATACGATTTGGCAAACGCGGAAAGCTGAACCCCAGATACATAGGACCGTTCAAGATTCTGAACCGAGCTGGTCCTGTAACTTATAAGCTAGAATTACCACCAGAGCTCAGTAGGGTACATCCTGTATTTCACGTCTCCAATTTGAAGAAATGCTTGTCCGATGAGACAGCCGTGATCCACTCGATGAGATTCAAGTTGATGAGCAACTGAACTTTATTGAAGAGCCTGTAGAAATCATGGAGCGTGAGATCAAACGACTGAAGAGGAACCAAATCGCTCTTGTGAAAGTTCGTTGGAATTCCAAGAGAGGACCCGAATTCACCTGGGAACGCGAGGACCGATTCAAACGCAAATATCCTCACCTCTTCGAAACCGGGACTGATAAGTTGAACTGAAATCCGGGACGGATTTCCCAATATGATGTATGTGCTGTAACACCCGGTAATTTTCCAAAACCTTTTCTAGCCAATTATTTTTAAACTTTACATTACCTGAGAACTTAAACTTTATTTACACTTGATTGGGCTTGAGAAACGAGAAATATTATGAGAAACGAGAATTATTGCGAGAAACGAGAATATTGTCCCTATTAGCGAACCAGCACAACCTAGGAAGCACGAAACGAATCATATTTGTCAAAAATATTTATTTTTGAAAGTATTGCAAATTTATACTCGTTTTCATTGGAAAAATTATTTCGTGAACAATGGCGCAAGTTTCGTTAATTTTCAAGTCCGTTTGGTATGTCAAATGGTTCCCGCGGTGTTTTTATCAAAAGTTTAGCCAAGTTGGCAGTTATAGCCCCTCCGCCCCTTTGTTTTATTTCACACCCCTCACTTTTATATTTTCATTTCACCCCCCTCTTCAATATATTAAAAAAGCCAAAAATAATTCCCAACCAAAAATACAAAAGATTTTTGATTTTTATTTTTGTTTCCTTTTTGGTGTATGAACACCCGCTCATCTTCTCAAAATCTTATTTCTCCATTATCAAATCCCGAAAGGGTAATCCGACACACACACCGTGCTCATTTCCCAAACGTTGAAGAAATGAATCACGACGATCAAGCTCCTCCGGTGGAGCCTAATCAAGGAGCACAACCGGGCCCGACCTCCGTCCGATGGAGGAACAACTTCAAACACCATTTAATGGTGTGCGAAGGGCCATTGTGATTCCCGACATACTTGCTAATCAATTTGAAATCAATCACGGGTTATTGAACCTCATCACTAGTATCTCTTACCACGGGTTCGAGAGTGAAGATCCTCATATTCACATTAGGAACTTCACGGATATAGTTGAGACCATTAAGCTTAACCAAGTATCATATGATGCGATCAAGATGAAGTTATTTCCTTTCTCCCTTAAGGGAGCGGCTCGAACTTGGCTTGAGAAGGAACCCCCGAACTCGATCTATACTTGGGGTGACCTAGCTTCAAAGTTCGTGAACCATTTCTATCCTCCTTCTAAGATTTCTAATCTCCGCGCTCAAATCTTACGTTTCCAACAAGCCTTTGATGAATCGTTCAGCGAGGCTTGGGATCGGTTTAAAGAGTTGTTGGAGAAATGTCCGAACCACGGTTTTTCGGAGCTTCATCAAATCGATACCTTTTATAATGGTTTGAGTCTTGCCGATCAAGATTCACTCAATTCGGCGGCCGGTGGAAACTTATTGGCTCATAATACTCAAGAGGCATTCGGAATAATTGAAAACAAAGCCCGTGTGAGAAATTCAAGGAGCAAGCTTCAAACGTCTAGTGCTAGTAGTAAGAACAATGAAGAAGTTATGAATGCTCTCGCCGCACTTACTAAGAGATTCGATTCATTTGTTATTGAGAAAACACCCAATCAAGTCAATGTTATTAACCATGGTTGTGAAATATGTGGTGGTCTTTGATGCGCGTGATGTGTCGTTGCGGTTTAGCAGTTTTAATGCCTACTCAAGTTTTAAATTTATATTTAGCCGACTTATCAATAACACACACACTTAACGAGCAGTGTACCCGGTCAGTATGAAGATAATGGTAAGTAGAGTGTCGATCACTAAGAGTGGAACGTATTATCTAGTTATTCTAATCAGTATTTTAATATCCTAACGCAAGGGGGTTTCAGCCTGAGAGACTGGCACGGTTTTGTTTGCAATTAAATAATAAAATAAACAAATAGGCACGAATCAGCAAGTAGCACACACGTACACAGATAGATACTAGAGACAATAAGAGGGCTGTCCTTATGATTAAGTAGATTGTCACTTGTTTTATTGATAGCTTTATATGAAGTGTATGTAATTAACCCTTTCTCGTTGGTCCTATTCTCATCGGCGAGTAAACCCTTAATGATTACTTATGTCTAAAAGTTATTCCTAAGTGATCAATTTAGAAACAACCGTGGGAGCCACATCTTGTCCCGCAGTCGGATGCCCGCAAGCCACTAATAAACACAGAGGTTATCAATGCACTAATAAGTAGTAACCAAAGACATCAACATATAAACTTTAATTGATGGGAAAGCAAGTATTAAAGGGAGTGCAATCTTTCGTTGTCACATTACACAAGCCACCAATCCTGATGAATTAAAGTTTGCTAACACAATAAAACAAAACTACTTAATGAATTAAATACATGCAGCACCTTCTTACAGCTCTTGTATCTTCGATTTGGGTGTGTCTTGTGCTGCCTCCTTGACTGAATTCGTCCTCCTGTTCTGCTGTCCGAACTTCGGTTTTTAGGTTTTCGAACTCTTCAATTCGTCTGGTCTACGGGGTATTTATAGTTTCTGTTTGAGGGAAGATGCGGCGCATCTACTTAAGTAGATGCGGCGCATGTACTTAACTTCGCGTGGGGTCCAAGATTATAATATTCAGGAATATTCGTACACCGCCAGAAGATGCGGCGTAACTCTTGATTAGATGCGGCGCATGTCCTCTTGTATCTTGGATCGTATCTGGTGATATCTTGATAGAGATGCGGCGCATTTCGAGAGTGAGATGCGGCGCATCTGGAGCAGAATTGACTTGATCTTGTCCATGTCAGTAGACTTCCACTTTATGCACGTTTTGCTCCATTATTAGTCCATAATCGCTAAGTTTCACCAAATGCTTGTTTTTACCTGAGAATTACAAAAGTAAACGATTAAGTATCAATCCTCATACATAATATAGTAAAACAAGTCAAATTAATAGGATAAATGATAGTAATAAAATGTACTTATTTGAGTTCATCAAATATCCCCCCACTTGAACTTTACTTGTCCCCAAGTAAACCTTAGAATTTCATTTATGAAAATGTATCCTAAAAGATGTTAGGATTTATTTTTATATTTAAGCATGTATTCGTTTATTTCATAATCACACAACTAAACACTTAACGAATTAGAAGTAAAATAAAATAAGTCGATAAAAGCAAATCTAATCGTTTAACTGTCCAGTCGCGACGAATATTCTATCATAAGCTTGGCAAGTATACACATCTCCACCACTAAAGCTAAGGAATAACAAGTCTAAAGCGGTAAAAAAAGGTTTTTAGGCTTAAGGGTTAATTATTCTTAATCACTATCGATCTCAAATTCCAGAAAAGGCGACAAAATCACAAATACATGATCGAATCCACGAACACGATACTTGCAATTGCTCAAATCCTTAACTCGAATAGGCTAAAGATAGGTCCAAACTTCACCAATAATAATATATCAAAAAGGGCGACAAAATCATAAATACATAGCCGAATCCACGACTACGATACTTAAGATTGCTCAAATCCCTAATCTCAATAAATCAAAGGTTCGGTTGGATAAAGAACAATACAGGGTATGGATAACATTTGGGATATAAATTGGTGTAAAAATAAAAATAAACAAAACAAAACAAATAGATTAAAATCCTAAGTGTGGTTAATCACTATCCCAACCATCCCATGAATAAGACTCATATCATTGAATAACTCACGCTTTAACACTTGAAACACACGCTTTTGGTAGACACGAATTATACTCAACAAAATCTTAATCAAAGAATAAACCTTAATTGGCATTCCCATAACTGCCAATTCCCATTCAATCCATAAATATAATACAACAAATAGTGGTGATATCGACCACTTAGATAACTCTACATCGTTGGCTTAAAATAAAACATCCAACTCTTTTTTCTTTCTTTTTCTTTTCTCATTTTTTCGATTTTTTTTTTTTTTTTTTTTTTTTTTTTTTTTTTTTTTTTTTTTTTACATCATAAACATAGATGTGTAAAATTTCACCACATCACTACAACTTTCTTTCCGGATAATTTTTTTCATACTTTTCATACTTTCAGAAATAGCGGTAATAGTGAAAGTAGTAAACACACGAAAAATAAACTCAAAAATATACAATATTTACTTTCACTCCAATTTGCATTGTGCAATTTCCCGACCTAACCATAGATAATGAATTACGCACGCGAACACAGGTAATGTAAGGAAACACACTTTGCCTAAAGCAATTAACCAACCACGGATTCTAATCTACAGGGTAGGCTAAGGTGTAAGGGTGTAACGAAACATTTTAAACATAGGTGTAAGAAACGAAAGGAATGGCTCTGAGGGTTTTTCTAGGGGTATCTTACTCTAAAAATGAGAGTAACAAAAGGGTTTATACGGGGGTTAACTAACCAGTGTAGTTAGCTAATAACACATAACATATAAAGGCTTTTTGGTGTAATCCTAGAATTTTACCAAGTTAGACAAGTCATTCCAATTATATAAATAATACTCATTATGGTGGTCTCGAATAGTATACAAGCCAAGTTCTAAAGTTTACAAGTCACCGGCACACTCATAGATTTGTGAATTTTGAAAAATCACAATTTTTGAAAATAACGTCATGTGTGCAGTTATGTAACTTAGATCTTAAACAAAAACATGCTAAAAAATTTTTAAGTTTGATATATTAAGCACATTTTAAGCATAATTTTTGAAAAAGTAGGACAAGTAATTGTTAAGTGTTCTAATTCTCCAATCCCCCCACTTAAGTTAAACAACGTCCTCGTTGTTTGTATAAAAGGTTAAAAACTGGAAAATAAAAGAATTAGAACAAGAAAAACTCCCCTGAGATTTGCTCGGTATGATCCTCCATTAGTATAAGAGCAAAAATCAACTTCCATGTGAATTAGAACGTTAAAACTTCATACTTGATGTATCCACAGGAAATCCAGGAAACTATAATACCACCAACACTTTAAAACACACCTAAGATAAGAAAGGTTCAACTTGCATAACACATTAGTAGTTAGATAAAAATAAAACTTAAAAATTAAAACTGAAAATCATCAGGTCAGTCGATGCGCCGTATCTTATTGAAGAAGATACGCCGTATCGAGCCTGGAATAAATACGGATCAGAATAAAGATGCGCCGCATCCTTAACCAGGGATGCGCCGCATTAAAATAAACTGATAAATAGTTTTAAAGTCGAAAATAAAAATGCAGAAAAAGAAAAATAAAATAAGATATGACCATTGCAGAGGATGCGTCGCATCTCACGACTGAGATGCGCCGTATCTTCGTGCGGCCTGGACTGACTCGACACAGAAAACAGAATAATAAAAGATAAATCCGGGTTGTCTCCCGGTAAGCACTTGTCTTTATTCCAGAGTCTTCAAGTTAGACTCACGTTCAGCTCATTAGTATCGATCATTGAAGGAGTCGGAAACATCACGCTCCTTCATCGCCAATTTAGTAATATTGAACACTCCTTGCTCGTCCTTAATTTCCACGCCGTTCTTCTTCAATATCTGTATAAACAAAGTCCTGTCCCTTACGGGCAGAGATGACAAAATGATAGACGGGAAATTCTTATTATCATATAGGCACAGATAAGCAAGGTGGGGTGGTAGTTCAATAAACACATCATTGTTCAAATTCGTTTTCTCAACTACTCTCCTACGTTTATTAATTACTACACAATCATACCACTCATCATCAGAATCACTAACAATATCTCGTCTAAGTTCCGTAGGTACATTAAGGTCAATGAATTCCTCAAAGTCTTCATGATTAGGATTAGTTGAGTTGTTTTGAATCAATGTTTCTCCCATAAGTCTAGCTTCAAGATCGAGGTCCATACGCTCTCTTAATCCTAGCACATAAACACCTCTAATTATGCTTTTAACCGGATCTTGGCACTTATAGACTAGTTTATTATTCCCTACCCTTAATGAAATTTTTCTCTTAAACACATCAATCTTAGCATGGGCAGTAGACAAGAAAGGTCTTCCGAGGATTAAAGGAATCTTAACATCCTCGGGCATGTCTAGTATAATAAAGTCTACGGGAAAAATAAACTGCTCAATCTTAACTAGCACATTATTAGCAATCCCTTCAGGTCGTTTTACTGTTTTATCGGCCAATTCAATAAGTAATTTAGTTGGTGCTAATTTTCCTAGTCCTAGGGTAGCGAATGTCTTAAGAGGCATAACACTAACACTAGCTCCTAAGTCAGCCAACACATTATTGAAGGATATATTATTAATAGAACAAGGTAGAGTAAAACTTCCTGGGTCTTTTTCTTTATGAGGCAAGGCATTTGAATCGGTTGCAGGGCTCTCTTCTTTCATTGTTGCCTTGATCTCCTCTTCAATTTTTGTCTTCTCTTTTAGTAGTCTCCTTAAGCTGATTGAAGAGTTAAAGAAAAATTCGGGTCTTGCACCATCATTACCATTCATCGACCTTCTAGGTATATTAGGAGTGACTTCTTCGGTGGTGCTTATGGCCTTGACATGATCCCTTGGGTTGGTTTCAGTTGAGCTCGGTAAACTTCCATATCCCCTTTCTTGAAGAACTTTGCTCATTTGACCAATTTGTTGTTCCAATGCTTTGATCGAAGCTCCTTGATTTCTTGTAGTAGTGTCCGTTGAAGCTCGAATTTCCTTGATCATAGCAGTATTCTCTTCATGTCTTTTAGCAGCATCGGCCATAATTTGCTTTAAAGTATCGTCTAAAGTCTGCCTCCTTTCTTGATAAGCGGGATTGAAGTTGTTCTTTTGATAGAATCCCGGACTAGCTTCCCTAAATCTTGCTGAAGGTCGGAACGGTTGTCCAAATTGGGTGTAATAAGCTTCTTCAAATGTCTCACTTTCATTCTTGTTCGGGCAATCTTTAGTGTAGTGAGGTCCTTCGCACTTTTCACATCCAACTTGGGCAGCATACGCTCTTTCATCTCGCTTCTTCATCTCTCTACTAATTTTATCCAATTGAGCTTGAATAGCAGCAATCCCGTCAAAATTAGTGCTGCTCTTAGATCTAGTAGAGGTCCCATCGTGCCATTTCTGAGAATGATCAGCAGCTTCTTGGATCGCCTTCCTAGCATTAGTTGCACTCATCTGAGGTACAGCTCCCTTAGCATCCAAAATCTGTCTTGTAGGCACGTCCAATCCCTGATAAAACAATATTATTTCCTGCATAGGGGTTAGATAGTGTTGAGGACATTTTATCAATAAATCTTTAAATCGTTCCCAAGCTTGATAAAGGGTTTCATCAGGCTCTTGCTTGAAACTATTGATAGCCTCCATCTTCTTAGCAGTCTTAGCAGGTGGACAATATCTCTTCAGGAATTTGCTCTTCAAACCTTCCCACGTAGTGATTGAACTAGCAGGTTCATTCCTTAGCCACTTGTTAGCAGCTCCTTTTAGTGAGATTGGGAAGATTCTTAGCATGAGTTGATCGGTATTGACACTTTCTGTAGTAAACAAATCTGCAATCTCCAGGACCTTTTCAACATGCTCATTAGCATCCTCTTGTTCCGTCCCACTGAAAGCATTCTCTCTGAGCTCTTTGAGAAATTGTCCCTTCAACTCAAATTTTGACTTGTCATCAAACTTTGGTCTAGCAACTCCTGAAGTGTAATCAGCACGGGTATTGTTCATGTATTCCTCCATAGTAGTGTTTTCGCCCATTGTTTCTGTTTCAACTTCCTCTTTTTCTTCAGAAAAGTAATCAAGCTCGAGTGAACTTGAAAGATCAAAGCTTCTTGTGTTGAAAAGCCTCTTAAGCGAATGCAGGGCTCGTTCAGGATCTTCGAAAGGTTGAATCAAGTTCTTCGTAGAACTCCTGGTCATGCACTTCCTGAAATCAACCACAAAAGCATCAGTAGGGTATGCTCGAGAAAGTAATATATCAGATAATTAATAACGAAAACGGAATACGAAAAAATTAAAGTTACTGATATCTGCAGGCGATGCGCCGTATCCAAAGAGTTGGATACGCCGTATCTTATAATCGTTAAGATTTTAATCAGACTTTATCCAGAAAATAGATACGCCGCTTTGAATTTATGAATGCGCCGTATCGAATTAATTAATCAAAAATCAACTTATCTAATTAAAATTAAATGCGTCGTATTAACGAAAGTTAATGCGCCGTATTTTCGTTACGTTTAAAAATAAAAGATTTTTGATTCAGTAAGATGCGCCGTATCGACAGAGATCGATACGCCGTATCTGTTTAATAATTCGCAAACTGTTTTTAATTAAAATAATAGATACGCCGTATCTGCGAAAGCAGATGCGTCGTATGGCGTTAATGTTTTAGAAAAAATTTTTATTAAAAACAGATACGCCGTATCTGCAAAAGCAGATGCGTCGTATTACTTTATCGCTTAGAAAAAATTTTTTATTAAAAACAGATACGCCGTATCTTGGGGAAAAGATGCGTCGTATCGAATTAATTAAACGCGTTGTATAAAAAAAAAATTGAACGCAATACGCCGTATCTGAGAGATCAGATGCGCCGTATCGTTCGATTTAGCACAGTACAACGATAGCAGAACAGAAAATACGAAAAATAAAAAACAAATAAAACACACGAAACAAAAATAAAACACACAAAAATAAAAAGAAAACAATTAACACACAATACAACAAATATGCAAAATAGTACAATGATGCAATTAATCTAATAAAAAGAAAAATCTAGTTAAAACACTAATCAAATTAACAGATAATAACAATTCACTCCCCGGCAACGGCGCCAAAAACTTGATGCGCGTGATGTGTCGTTGCGGTTTAGCAGTTTTAATGCCTACTCAAGTTTTAAATTTATATTTAGCCGACTTATCAATAACACACACACTTAACGAGCAGTGTACCCGGTCAGTATGAAGATAATGGTAAGTAGAGTGTCGATCACTAAGAGTGGAACGTATTATCTAGTTATTCTAATCAGTATTTTAATATCCTAACGCAAGGGGGTTTCAGCCTGAGAGACTGGCACGGTTTTGTTTGCAATTAAATAATAAAATAAACAAATAGGCACGAATCAGCAAGTAGCACACACGTACACAGATAGATACTAGAGACAATAAGAGGGCTGTCCTTATGATTAAGTAGATTGTCACTTGTTTTATTGATAGCTTTATATGAAGTGTATGTAATTAACCTTTCTCGTTGGTCCTATTCTCATCGGCGAGTAAACCCTTAATGATTACTTATGTCTAAAAGTTATTCCTAAGTGATCAATTTAGAAACAACCGTGGGAGCCACATCTTGTCCCGCAGTCGGATGCCCGCAAGCCACTAATAAACACAGAGGTTATCAATGCACTAATAAGTAGTAACCAAAGACATCAACATATAAACTTTAATTGATGGGAAAGCAAGTATTAAAGGGAGTGCAATCTTTCGTTGTCACATTACACAAGCCACCAATCCTGATGAATTAAAGTTTGCTAACACAATAAAACAAAACTACTTAATGAATTAAATACATGCAGCACCTTCTTACAGCTCTTGTATCTTCGATTTGGGTGTGTCTTGTGCTGCCTCCTTGACTGAATTCGTCCTCCTGTTCTGCTGTCCGAACTTCGGTTTTTAGGTTTTCGAACTCTTCAATTCGTCTGGTCTACGGGGTATTTATAGTTTCTGTTTGAGGGAAGATGCGGCGCATCTACTTAAGTAGATGCGGCGCATGTACTTAACTTCGCGTGGGGTCCAAGATTATAATATTCAGGAATATTCGTACACCGCCAGAAGATGCGGCGTAACTCTTGATTAGATGCGGCGCATGTCCTCTTGTATCTTGGATCGTATCTGGTGATATCTTGATAGAGATGCGGCGCATTTCGAGAGTGAGATGCGGCGCATCTGGAGCAGAATTGACTTGATCTTGTCCATGTCAGTAGACTTCCACTTTATGCACGTTTTGCTCCATTATTAGTCCATAATCGCTAAGTTTCACCAAATGCTTGTTTTTACCTGAGAATTACAAAAGTAAACGATTAAGTATCAATCCTCATACATAATATAGTAAAACAAGTCAAATTAATAGGATAAATGATAGTAATAAAATGTACTTATTTGAGTTCATCAGTCTTCATTCTTATTTCGAGTGTCCGGCCACCGGGGCTTATGGACACGAGAATGTGTATGCTACTAATTCGGGTGGTAATGGTTACCAACCCAAGGTGATCGTAATCTCCTTAGCTACCGTTCAAACAATTCACTTGGACCACCACCGGGATTCAATAATCAAAGTCAAAATCAAGGTCAAAACCGTAATCAAGTTAACAATAATCAAAATCGTGCAAATAATGGTTTTCAAAACAATGGTTTTAATCAAAATCAAAACCGGGGTTTTCAAGGAAATCAAAATCAAGGGAATTTTTATGGGAATTTCAATGCTAATCAGGGAAATATGAATCAAAATCAAGGAAATTTTCATAATCAAGGTTTCAATAACAACAACCGAGGGCAAAATTTTAATCAAAATCAAAATGTTGTTCCAAATCCGCCACCCTCGGATGAGATTCTTCGACAATTAATGCTTCAAAATCAAAATATGATGAGAACTCAAGAGTTGTTAACTAAGGAAATGAGTGAGATTAAGAAACGTTTAAATGATCAACCCTCGGGTTCGGGTACTACTTCTCTTCCCAGCAACACGATCGCAAACCCGAGGGGCGACGTTAAAGCGATCACAACACGTAGTGGTGTTTTTTATGATGGACCTACGGCTCCGACTACCTCTTCTTCTCTTCCTCCCAAGGTAGTCGCCCGTGAAACCGAGGTGACAACGGATACGGCACTTCCTACTAATAACAGAAGGACCGAAGACATCCAACCTCCGGTTGTCCAATCGTCAAAAGGAAAAGGGAAAGTTGATTTTGAACAAGAGGTTCCCGTTAAGATAAAACTTCCGTATCCGTCGCGACTTGATGAACAAAAGCACCATGATAAGAATACGCATCAGATGGAGAAATTCTATCAAATCTTTCAAGATATGAGTTTCGAAATTAGCTTTGCGGATGCTGCTCTCTTAATGCCGAAATTTGCATCGATGGTGAAGAATTTGGTGAGCAACAAAGATAAATTGTTTGAGATGGCAAAAACAACCCCGTTGAATGAACAATGTTCCGCGGTTCTCCTTAAAAAGCTTCCGGAAAAGCTTGGAGATCCCGGAAAGTTCCTTATTCCGTGCAATTTTCCGGGGATGGTTCAATGTTTCGCCTTGGCCGATCTTGGCGCTAGCATTAACCTAATGCCTAAGTCCGTCTGGGAAAAATTATCTCTCCCCGCTCTCACTCCGACCCGGATGACTCTCGAGCTTGCGGATCGATCAATCACTCGTCCAATTGGAATCGCCGAAGATGTCTATGTTAATGTGGGAAAGTTCCATTTTCCGGCAGATTTTGTGATTGTCGAATTTGATGCCGATCCCGAGTTCCTCTCATTCTCGGGAGAGGATTCTTAAGAACCGGGCGCGCGTTGATTGATGTTTATGATGAAGAGATTACCTTGCGAGTTGGTAATGAAGCCGTGACGTTTGATTTGGATCAAACCGCGAGATACTCCTCCAACGATAATTGCATGTCCGTCAACCGTATTGATATTATTGACGTTACTACGGAGGAGTATGCTCAAGAGATTCTCGGTTTTGCTAGTGGCAATCCCACTTTGGATTCTTCTTCTACCTCTATTGATGATTCTTCTTCGTCTACTATTTCTTCACCGATCATCTCCGACTCTTCCCCGTCCCTCACTCCGTTTGAGGGAGGTGATTTCTTTTTGGAAGAGGTCAATGAGTTTCTTGCTACCGACACATCTTCTTCACCGGAAGATGATGATTCTTATTATGATCCGGAGGGGGATATTCTCATGCTTGAACAACTTTTGAATGAAGACCCTACCCCTTTTTCCCCTCCGATGGACCTTAAAATGGCCGACGTTAAGGAAATTAAGCCGTCTATTGAGAATCCTCCAGAGCTTGAGCTCAAGGATTTACCTCCTCATCTTGAATATGCTTTCTTGGGAGATTCCAATACATTTCCCGTTATCATTTCAAAAGCTCTCAAAGATGAGGAGAAGACAAAACTCTTAGACGTGCTTAAAAAGCATAAAAGTGCCATTGCTTGGCAGATCTCCGACATAAAGGGTATTGACCCTAAATTCTGCACCCATACGATCTTATTGGAAGATAATTTCAAACCCGCCGTCCAGCAACAGAGACGGGTTAACCCAAAAATCCATGATGTCATCAAAAAGGAAGTTATTAAACTCCTTGATGCAGGGATGATTTATCCGATCTCCGATAGCTCATGGGTTAGCCCAGTCCACTGTGTGCCTAAAAAGGGTGGAATGACCGTGATAACAAACGAAGAAAATGAGTTAATTCCCACACGTCTCGTCACCGGATGGAGAGTGTGTATCGATTACCGAAAACTCAACGATGCTACCCGTAAAGACCATTTCCCTCTACCATTTATGGACCAAATGCTTGAGCGTTTGGCGGGAAATGAGTTCTATTGTTTTCTCGATGGCTTTTCCGGGTATTTTCAAATACCAATTGATCCCCAAGATCAGGAAAAGACCACCTTCACGTGTCCTTATGGAACATTTGCCTACCGACGCATGCCTTTCGGCTTGTGCAATGCTCCGGGCACGTTTCAAAGGTGCATGATGGCCATATTCCATGATATGATCGAGACGACGATGGAGGTCTTTATGGATGACTTCTCGGTTTATGGAAATTCTTTCTCCTCGTGCCTCTCCCATTTAGAGAAAATGCTTGAACGGTGTGAAAGCACCAATCTTGTTCTAAATTGGGAGAAGTGCCATTTCATGGTTAAAGAGGGCATAGTCCTCGGCCATAAGATTTCCAAATCTGGGATTGAGGTCGATCGAGCTAAAGTCGATGTTATCGCTAAGCTACCTTATCCCACTACCGTCAAAGGAATCCGTAGTTTCCTTGGTCATGCCGGTTTCTACAGACGATTTATTCAAGACTTCTCAAAAATCGCCCGGCCTCTGACCCATCTTCTTGAAAAAGATGCTCCGTTCATCTTCTCTCCCGAATGCATCGAAGCATTCGAGGTTCTCAAAAAGAAACTGACCGAAGCACCCATCTTGGTTGCCCCGACTGGGACTTGCCCTTTGAGCTAATGTGCGATGCAAGTGATTATGCTATCGGTGCAGTCCTGGGGCAACGCAAGTCCAAATACTTCCAACCGATACACTATGCTAGCAAGACGATGACCAATGCTCAATCTCAGTACACTACTACTGAGAAAGAGTTGTTGGCCGTTGTCTACGCTTTTGAGAAATTTAGACCGTATCTTGTCTTATCAAAAAGCATAGTGTATACGGACCATTCTGCTCTCAAGTATCTCTTAGCAAAACAAGATGCTAAACAGAGATTACTTCGGTGGATTCTTCTGCTCCAGGAATTTGACATTATCATTCGTGATAAAAAAAGGAGCAGAGAATCTAGCCGCTGATCATTTGTCCAGACTGGAAAATCCTCATCAAAGTGTTCTCGAGAATAAGGAAATCACCGAGACATTTCCTCTCGAGACACTTGGGAATATATCTTCAAAAAATGATCCGAGTACCCCATGGTTTGCTGACTACGCAAATTACCATGCGGGGAATTTTGTGGTGAAAGGGATGTCGTCCCAGCAGAAAAAGAAGTTTTTCAAAGATGTTAAACATTATTTCTGGGACGACCCCTACTTATTCCGGATATGTGCTGATCAAGTGATAAGACGGTGTGTGCATGGCCAAGAAGCCGTTGACATCCTCAACGCTTGCCATAATGGACCCACGGGGGGACATCATGGTGCCAGCTACACCGCTAAAAAAATCTTTGATTCTGGATTCTATTGGCCGACAATCTACCGCGATGCCCACGACTTGGTGAAGTCATGTGACGCTTGCCAACGTCAAGGAAAGATCTCGCAAAAAGACGAAATGCCTCAAAATGCAATTCAAGTCTGTGAAATTTTTGACGTGTGGGGCATCGATTTCATGGGGCCATTCCCGTCTTCACGAGGGAATAAGTATATCCTCGTGGCCGTCGACTACTTGTCAAAATGGGTTGAAGCTAAAGCGCTCCCCACTAATGACGCCCGAGTGGTTGTTAAGTTCTTGAAAAATCTCTTCTCCCAATTCGGAACTCCTCGTGCTATAATCAGTGATCGCGGTACTCACTTTTGCAATGATCAATTTGCAAAAGTTATGCTCAAGTATGGTGTCACTCACCGACTTTCTACCGCATATCACCCGCAAACAAGCGGACAAGTCGAAGTTTTGAATCGTGGATTGAAACGTATCCTTGAAAGAACCGTTGGAGAAAATCGAGCCTCATGGGCCGACAAATTGGATGATGCTTTATGGGCTTTCCGAACCGCTTTCAAGACACCCATCGGGTGTACTCCTTACAAGCTGGTTTACGGAAAGGCCTGCCATCTGCCCATCGAGCTCGAGCATAAGGCATATTGGGCCTTGAAACATGCCAATTTTGACCTTAAGACCGCGGGTGATCACCGTAAGCTCCAAATTAATGAATTAAATGAGCTTCGGGATCAAGCCTACGAGAATTCTTTGATCTACAAAGAGAAAACAAAGAGGATTCATGACTCTAAGATTAAAAACCGCATTTTCAATGTTGGTGATCGAGTCCTCCTCTTCAATTCTCGGCTAAAGATTTTTTCGGGCAAACTCAAAACCCGCTGGTCTGGGCCATTCACCATCACTCAAGTTTTTCCATATGGAACCGTCGAGTTAGCTCAAAATGACGGTCCAAACTTTAAGGTGAATGGTCATAGGTTGAAGCACTACTTTGGAGGGGACGTACCATCCATGGTTGTCCCGGATCTCCAAACTTTCCCCATGGACAACTAAATTCGGGGTCGAGTCAAGCTCATGTGACTCGGTTAACAAAAACAAGCGCTTCGTGGGAGGCACCCCATGCTTATCCATCTATCTTCTTTCTATTTTCTTAATAAAGAGGAGGGGATCCTCTCCCATATCTTGTGTCTCGTTGTTTTTCTGTGCTGTGTCCAGGAATGCCCGATGATGAAGACTCTCGTGCTCGTAGTTTCCTTCACGCTACTCGAGTTTCATCATCCGCTGCTTATCCAATATCCAAAATCTTATCGTTTTACATTTATCTTTTGGCATAATTAATAAACGGCCTTAGATTTATGTAGGGATACCCATACCTTTAAGACATTGAGGACAATGTCTCGTTTTAGTCTGGGGGGGTGATCTTTCGATTCGATTTTTGCCTTGCACATTTTTGCCATTTTCCCATGCAACCCCGTTTTTTCCTCCAAAATAAAAAAAAAAAAAAAAAAAAAATCCAAAAAATGAGAAAATTTAAAAATTTTGTGCAAAAATATAATAAATTTTGACATTTTTGTTGATTTTCCGCTGGAGAGAGTAGGAATAAAATTCTGACTTGACCGGGCGTGTTGAGCCCTAGCTTGTTCCCTTAACCAATGATAATCATATAAGCTTGTGCTAGTCTTGTACACAAGGAGCTGCTCTTTTGCGTGTTCCCGTACTTAACTTTATACATGCATGGCTTTAAAGCTTTCGCTAGTCTTTTACATAAGGAGCTAGAAAACGCGAATTCTTTTCAAGAATTTGCAAGTTTCTGTAACTGACTTTATATATGCGTGGCTGATTATCGGCTAAGTATTCGCCAAATTTCATTATTTGAGATTTTTAAATGTGCGAAGAGCGAGAAATGATAGAATTTATTTAGAAGTTAGATGCCAAACGTGGAGTAGTTGGTTCTCTTTAGAGCTCGTCGTAGGTACTTGTGGCCTTTTGCTCCCGTAAAATTGTTTCACCCCATATATTGTATAAATAATTAAAGATATTTAGGTTTAGAACGAAATTTAGTTCTCCATCTTCTTAAAAGAATTTTTGCTCTAAAGATTGGGTACACATCAAGGTCCCGTATTGAGTGAATAAGTTGTAAAGTGCTCTTAGATTTCGGATTGAGATCGGACCTTGGATCCTTACTTCTAAAGGCGGTAAGGTCTTGGATTTAAACCGTGAAGGTTCGTTTTCTAAGGGTTACTATTAAATGTTTGATGTTTTGGAAACACCGGTAATCCCGTGGTATTAAGTTATTGAGTGAAGAAAAGTTTGAGTAAAAAAAAAAAAAAAAAAAAAAAAATGTATGTTGAGATGTATGGATTTTGTGCTTAATATGTTAGACAAGTTGATGGCACGTGAGGTGCATATGAATGACCCTAGATCGGGCACATGAGGTGCACGTGATGTTTCTCCACAACTTATGTCTACATGTTTGTATGAGTTCTTTAGTCTTTGATGTATGTAATAACCTTGATTTGGACCTCATTTTTAAGGCAAACTTTCTTGCAAGAAGATGGAAAACTACTTAGCGTTTTAAACTTGGTATCTTTATCGGAATAATAATTATAAAATCGAGAAGATTATGAAGAAATTCATTTCTCTCACAAAAATAAAATAAGTAGAAACAAAAATAAGAAAATGGGAGCGAGAGGTTATTACACAAGTAACTTCCATGAGTAGTGTTGGCATCTAATTTCTAAGAAGGTTGTGATCTCGTTTATAAGCTTAGTTTGGGAGCATGTGAAAAATCAAGGACGATGAATTTTATCCTTATGGTCACTCCTCTATGAGTTGTGTTTCTACTCCATGACCCTAAAAATTATCGTTAGATAATGATTGTCAACAAAGCCGTCACATGAATAATAAGAAAAATACAAAAATAGAATAAAAGGAAAAATGGGGAGTTTTTAAAGCTTAAGATTTCTTGATCTCTTTTGAAAATTTTGCTACTTCTCAAAGTTAGTAAAAAGAGATTAGAAATTTTCGGTTTCGAAAACGTGTTTTTAAAACATTGCATGAGGACATTGCAATAGCTTAGTCTGGGGGAATTTGGTATGTGCTTAAACACATACCTTTTCTTGACCAAAACCGGACCAAAATAACCAAAAACCCGACCAAAATACCAAAAGATATTGTGTTTTTGTGTTTTTGTATGTGCAGGGATGGATATCGTGAAAACCGACAAAAGACACGGAAAACCTGAGAAAACGAGCACGAGATACGGAATAGGCTCAGAACCGGAACCGGGAAAGAATATATTTTCAAAAAGTCAACCGTGGTCCTCCAAGTATAAGAGATCGTCAAATTCGGCCCTTGGATCATCTTTAAAAATATGGCAGCAAAGGTCCCTTGAGAATCCAGAAATTACACCTATAGTCCCTTAAATTACCTAAACTTAAAACTAACCTTTAAAACATTCCGTATTTCTATACCCGGATTTAAACAAACCCACTATCCTTTTAGCACACACCAACCCAGCCCAACCTAATTCCTCTAACCCATTTCCATACCCGATCCAGCCCTTAACCCCACACTTAAATAAACCATTCGGTCAAATATTTCGGTCAAAGAAAGATAAAAAAAATAATACACTCACTTTACCCTTTCTTTCTCACTAAAATAAACCCGCTCCCCCAATTTCACCCCTTTCCCCCATTTCCACTATTCCTCAAACCCTAGAATTACCGTACATGATTTTACATCAATTAAGGGTACAATTGTCAATCATTGGCCCTTCTAGAAGACCCTGACGATAAGAATGACACGCAGAAGCTGTTGATTGGACCGAACACGCGTATCTGTGATCGTACGGTTAGAAATGGAGGATTGAAGAGCAAGGTGATCTAAGGGTGGATATGGAGCTAAGGAGCACGAGGATTGCCAAGGTGGCAAGACCCAGAAGGTTCGGCTAAAGCCTATAAATAGGAGAGGTTTTTCTCATTTTCGGGATGTAATTTTTTAGATTAACGTTATGCTGTCAAAGTATTTTTAGAAATTTTAGTCTTATAATTCGTATTGTAATTTTCTGCTTATGTTTATTTGTTTTGATTATTGTAATTTTTAAGTTTTAATGAAAATTTAAATTTAAAGTCAGTTTGAATCCGAATTCTCATTTAGTTATTATTGATTTCAGTTTTTAGTTATTTCATTTTGTTTTAATATCTGATCATCACAAAAAAAAAATAAAAAAAATAAATAAAATAAAAAAAATAAATCAAAATGTTAGTTCAGTTAATCAAGCTTCAATAAGCTTAGTTCGTTTTTTCTCAAGTTTCATTTTAGCTTAATATAGCTTTTGTGAAGCTTAACTTGGCACCTTAAACAGTTTCACTCAAATTCACACAAAAGTCAAAGAAAGTCAATTGTTACTTGAACCATGGTAAATCAGAAATGGAGTGATGGTCTAGGGGGTGAGATGGAAGCCCTTAGCCTGTCTAAAGACAGGCTAGCATAGTGAACTCCCTCTGTTCTAGCTAAGGGAGAATGACTTTGTAAGTTTTTTCGTTCATTTTCATTTTGCTCATCGTTCATAGTTAAGTACTGCTGCTACTGGTTTTATGTTGATTAGTTGATGCTTAATTGATAGATTTTATTTTAGTTAAACTTATTTTATCAATTAGTTGTTAGTATAGTTAAACTGGTTAGAATCTGCCTAGTATAGCTTTTGAGTTGATCGTGTTCTGCGAATCTGAGTATCTGGTGTTATTTGATGTTGATTGTTGCTATGCTGAAGTTAGTTGATGTTAGGAAGTGGTTATTTGATGTTAGTTTGATAGGATTGATGTTAGTTGAGCTTGTTTAAGTAATCATTTTAATGTCTAAATCAGAATTTATCTCATGTTATGCTATGAGCTGCTGCTTTTGGTCATTTGAGTTGCATTATTTGGTTAAATAATTAGTTAAGTTTTGTTAGTTTAGCGATTATATAGCTTAAACATTAGTAGAATAATAGATCAGGATAGCTTAAAATCAAATTAGTCAACCTTAGTTAGTGCTAAATTCGTCAAACTTGTGTTTAAGTCTGGTGTATTTTGTTTGTGGTTGCTGTTTTCACGAATCATTTTGATCGATCGTAAGTGTTCAAAATTGTTTGATTTTGTGTGTCTAAGTACTTCACCTAGGATAGTTTGAATATTTTTAATTTCAAATAGTAGCGATAACGTCTGGCCATCTAAATTTGTCACCAAAGTTTGTATCTAGACTGCTGAATTTTATGTTACTGCATGTTCATGATTTTGTGGTCTGTTTTTGCTTCAAATTGAGTTAGCAATTGAGTCTTTGTGATAGGGTTTCTTGGATTTTAGTAATCTCTACTTGTTCAGCTTTCTAAAACAGCTTTCGATTTCAAAATTAGTTGAGAATTGAGTCTTTTACAAGCATTTGAAATGTGCTAGTTGAAACTGATTTCTGGATAACTAAGTGTTCTTAAGTTTCTGGTGTTGTCACATTTTGTCCCTAATCTTTTTGTTTAAGTTTAAATCGGGTCTGGTAGTTCTTAGTAATAAAATAGTTTGGTTATTAGCAGATTTAGTCCCTGTCTTTTATAAAAACGTTTTGAGTTTTTAAACAAGTTTCAGGAACTACAGTTTTAGTCCTCGTCTTTTGTTTCAAAACATTTTTAGTTTTAATTAAGTTTCCGAAATTACATTTTCAATCCCCTTAGTTTTTATAAACTTTTTCTTTATTTTCTTTTATTAACTTAGTTTTAGTAAATTACATTTTTAGTCCTTTAAGTTTTTAGCTTTGCATTTTAAGATTTATTTCTTCTCTATTAAATTTTTAAATCTCGGGATTAGCCCGGGATTTGCGTTATTTGATTTCTTTTACATTTTATTCATTATTTGTGCTTTTATTTGTTAACGTAAATTGTTTTTTCTATATTTTAGTGTAAACAATACCAAAAATAATCTTTCACGTCACTTATTCACTTCACATATTCACGACTCCGATTCGACTTATTCGCCGTCAAACCTTCGTTGGGAGAACGACCCGGGGGAATTGTATTCGTTACAATTTCTTTGGACTCAAAATAAAAAAAACAAATATATAACATCAAGAATCTTTATGGAATGATACAGACGAAGTTTGAGAAGCGTTCAGATGGAACATTATGTTTCAAAGGAAGAAGCTTCAGGATTCCTTGGCACGAACCTCGACATGAGTACTGCATATCACTCGGAGACAGATGACCAGAGTGAAAGGACGATTCAATGGAAGATATGCTCCGAGCCTGCGTGATTGATTTTGGAAATGGGTGGGATACTCATTTACCTTTGGTTGAATTTTCATACAACAACAGCTATCATGCAAGTATCAAGGTTGCACCGTTCGAGGCATTGTATGGTCGAAAGTGTCGATCACCCATTTGTTGGGCTGAGGTAGGAGAAGCTCAGCTCATTGGGCCGGATCTTGTTCGAGAGACCACAGAAAAGATTGTGCAGATTAAAGACCGATTGAAGATCGTACGAGACCGACAGAAAAGTTATGCTGACGTAAGACGCAAACCGCTAGAGTTTCAGGTTGGAGACAGAGTTATGTTGAAAGTCTCACCATGGAAAGGTGTGATACGATTTGGCAAACGCGGAAAGCTGAACCCCAGATACATAGGACCGTTCAAGATTCTGAACCGAGCTGGTCCTGTAACTTATAAGCTAGAATTACCACCAGAGCTCAGTAGGGTACATCCTGTATTTCACGTCTCCAATTTGAAGAAATGCTTGTCCGATGAGACAGCCGTGATCCCACTCGATGAGATTCAAGTTGATGAGCAACTGAACTTTATTGAAGAGCCTGTAGAAATCATGGAGCGTGAGATCAAACGACTGAAGAGGAACCAAATCGCTCTTGTGAAAGTTCGTTGGAATTCCAAGAGAGGACCCGAATTCACCTGGGAACGCGAGGACCGATTCAAACGCAAATATCCTCACCTCTTCGAAACCGGGACTGATAAGTTGAACTAAAATCCGGGACGGATTTCCCAATATGATGTATGTGCTGTAACACCCGGTAATTTTCCAAAACCTTTTCTAGCCAATTATTTTTAAACTTTACATTACCTGAGAACTTAAACTTTATTTACACTTGATTGGGCTTGAGAAACGAGAAATATTATGAGAAACGAGAATTATTGCGAGAAACGAGAATATTGTCCCTATTAGCGAACCAGCACAACCTAGGAAGCACGAAACGAATCATATTTGTCAAAAATATTTATTTTTGAAAGTATTGCAAATTTATACTCGTTTTCATTGGAAAAATTATTTCGTGAACAATGGCGCAAGTTTCGTTAATTTTCAAGTCCGTTTGGTATGTCAAATGGTTCCCGCGGTGTTTTTATCAAAAGTTTAGCCAAGTTGGCAGTTATAGCCCCTCCGCCCCTTTGTTTTATTTCACACCCCTCACTTTTATATTTTCATTTCACCCCCCTCTTCAATATATTAAAAAAGCCAAAAATAATTCCCAACCAAAAATACAAAAAGATTTTTGATTTTTATTTTTGTTTCCTTTTTGGTGTATGAACACCCGCTCATCTTCTCAAAATCTTATTTCTCCATTATCAAATCCCGAAAGGGTAATCCGACACACACACCGTGCTCATTTCCCAAACGTTGAAGAAATGAATCACGACGATCAAGCTCCTCCGGTGGAGCCTAATCAAGGAGCACAACCGGGCCCCGACCTCCGTCCGATGGAGGAACAACTTCAAACACCATTTAATGGTGTGCGAAGGGCCATTGTGATTCCCGACATACTTGCTAATCAATTTGAAATCAATCACGGGTTATTGAACCTCATCACTAGTATCTCTTACCACGGGTTCGAGAGTGAAGATCCTCATATTCACATTAGGAACTTCACGGATATAGTTGAGACCATTAAGCTTAACCAAGTATCATATGATGCGATCAAGATGAAGTTATTTCCTTTCTCCCTTAAGGGAGCGGCTCGAACTTGGCTTGAGAAGGAACCCCCGAACTCGATCTATACTTGGGGTGACCTAGCTTCAAAGTTCGTGAACCATTTCTATCCTCCTTCTAAGATTTCTAATCTCCGCGCTCAAATCTTACGTTTCCAACAAGCCTTTGATGAATCGTTCAGCGAGGCTTGGGATCGGTTTAAAGAGTTGTTGGAGAAATGTCCGAACCACGGTTTTTCGGAGCTTCATCAAATCGATACCTTTTATAATGGTTTGAGTCTTGCCGATCAAGATTCACTCAATTCGGCGGCCGGTGGAAACTTATTGGCTCATAATACTCAAGAGGCATTCGGAATAATTGAAAACAAAGCCCGTGTGAGAAATTCAAGGAGCAAGCTTCAAACGTCTAGTGCTAGTAGTAAGAACAATGAAGAAGTTATGAATGCTCTCGCCGCACTTACTAAGAGATTCGATTCATTTGTTATTGAGAAAACACCCAATCAAGTTAATGTTATTAACCATGGTTGTGAAATATGTGGTGGTCTTCATTCTTATTTCGAGTGTCCGGCCACCGGGGCTTATGGACACGAGAATGTGTATGCTACTAATTCGGGTGGTAATGGTTACCAACCCCAAGGTGATCGTAATCTCCTTAGCTACCGTTCAAACAATTCACTTGGACCACCACCGGGATTCAATAATCAAAGTCAAAATCAAGGTCAAAACCGTAATCAAGTTAACAATAATCAAAATCGTGCAAATAATGGTTTTCAAAACAATGGTTTTAATCAAAATCAAAACCGGGGTTTTCAAGGAAATCAAAATCAAGGGAATTTTTATGGGAATTTCAATGCTAATCAGGGAAATATGAATCAAAATCAAGGAAATTTTCATAATCAAGGTTTCAATAACAACAACCGAGGGCAAAATTTTAATCAAAATCAAAATGTTGTTCCAAATTCGCCACCCTCGGATGAGATTCTTCGACAATTAATGCTTCAAAATCAAAATATGATGAGAACTCAAGAGTTGTTAACTAAGGAAATGAGTGAGATTAAGAAACGTTTAAATGATCAACCCTCGGGTTCGGGTACTACTTCTCTTCCCAGCAACACGATCGCAAACCCGAGGGGCGACGTTTAAAGCGATCACAACACGTAGTGGTGTTTTTTATGATGGACCTACGGCTCCGACTACCTCTTCTTCTCTTCCTCCCAAGGTAGTCGCCCGTGAAAACCGAGGTGACAACGGATACGGCACTTCCTACTAATAACAGAAGGACCGAAGACATCCAACCTCCGGTTGTCCAATCGTCAAAAGGAAAAGGGAAAGTTGATTTTGAACAAGAGGTTCCCGTTAAGATAAAACTTCCGTATCCGTCGCGACTTGATGAACAAAAGCACCATGATAAGAATACGCATCAGATGGAGAAATTCTATCAAATCTTTCAAGATATGAGTTTCGAAATTAGCTTTGCGGATGCTGCTCTCTTAATGCCGAAATTTGCATCGATGGTGAAGAATTTGGTGAGCAACAAAGATAAATTGTTTGAGATGGCAAAAACAACCCCGTTGAATGAACAATGTTCCGCGGTTCTCCTTAAAAAGCTTCCGGAAAAGCTTGGAGATCCGGAAAGTTCCTTATTCCGTGCAATTTTCCGGGGATGGTTCAATGTTTCGCCTTGGCCGATCTTGGCGCTAGCATTAACCTAATGCCTAAGTCCGTCTGGGAAAAATTATCTCTCCCCGCTCTCACTCCGACCCGGATGACTCTCGAGCTTGCGGATCGATCAATCACTCGTCCAATTGGAATCGCCGAAGATGTCTATGTTAATGTGGGAAAGTTCCATTTTCCGGCAGATTTTGTGATTGTCGAATTTGATGCCGATCCCCGAGTTCCTCTCATTCTCGGGAGAGGATTCTTAAGAACCGGGCGCGCGTTGATTGATGTTTATGATGAAGAGATTACCTTGCGAGTTGGTAATGAAGCCGTGACGTTTGATTTGGATCAAACCGCGAGATACTCCTCCAACGATAATTGCATGTCCGTCAACCGTATTGATATTATTGACGTTACTACGGAGGAGTATGCTCAAGAGATTCTCGGTTTTGCTAGTGGCAATCCCACTTTGGATTCTTCTTCTACCTCTATTGATGATTCTTCTTCGTCTACTATTTCTTCACCGATCATCTCCGACTCTTCCCCGTCCCTCACTCCGTTTGAGGGAGGTGATTTCTTTTTGGAAGAGGTCAATGAGTTTCTTGCTACCGACACATCTTCTTCACCGGAAGATGATGATTCTTATTATGATCCGGAGGGGGATATTCTCATGCTTGAACAACTTTTGAATGAAGACCCTACCCCTTTTTCCCCTCCGATGGACCTTAAAATGGCCGACGTTAAGGAAATTAAGCCGTCTATTGAGAATCCTCCAGAGCTTGAGCTCAAGGATTTACCTCCTCATCTTGAATATGCTTTCTTGGGAGATTCCAATACATTTCCCGTTATCATTTCAAAAGCTCTCAAAGATGAGGAGAAGACAAAACTCTTAGACGTGCTTAAAAAGCATAAAAGTGCCATTGCTTGGCAGATCTCTGATA
Organism: Artemisia tridentata subsp. tridentata; assembly: GCA_021014915.2. Lineage (NCBI taxonomy): Eukaryota > Viridiplantae > Streptophyta > Magnoliopsida > Asterales > Asteraceae > Artemisia > Artemisia tridentata. The sequence continues at coordinate 404,861,018 of CP139508.1, forward strand.
TAAAGGGTATTGACCCTAAATTCTGCACCATAAGATCTTATTGGAAGATAATTTCAAACCCGCCGTCCAGCAACAGAGACGGGTTAACCCAAAAATCCATGATGTCATCAAAAAGGAAGTTATTAAACTCCTTGATGCAGGGATGATTTATCCGATCTCCGATAGCTCATGGGTTAGCCCAGTCCACTGTGTGCCTAAAAAGGGTGGAATGACCGTGATAACAAACGAAGAAAATGAGTTAATTCCCACACGTCTCGTCACCAGATGGAGAGTGTGTATCGATTACCGAAAACTCAATGATGCTACCCGTAAAGACCATTTCCCTCTACCATTTATGGACCAAATGCTTGAGCGTTTGGCGGGAAATGAGTTCTATTGTTTTCTCGATGGCTTTTCCGGGTATTTTCAAATACCAATTGATCCCCAAGATCAGGAAAAGACCACCTTCACGTGTCCTTATGGAACATTTGCCTACCGACGCATGCCTTTCGGCTTGTGCAATGCTCCGGGCACGTTTCAAAGGTGCATGATGGCCATATTCCATGATATGATCGAGACGACGATGGAGGTCTTTATGGATGACTTCTCGGTTTATGGAAATTCTTTCTCCTCGTGCCTCTCCCATTTAGAGAAAATGCTTGAACGGTGTGAAAGCACCAATCTCGTTCTAAATTGGGAGAAGTGCCATTTCATGGTTAAAGAGGGCATAGTCCTCGGCCATAAGATTTCCAAATCTGGGATTGAGGTCGATCGAGCTAAAGTCGATGTTATCGCTAAGCTACCTCATCCCACTACCGTCAAAGGAATCCGTAGTTTCCTTGGTCATGCCGGTTTCTACAGACGATTTATTCAAGACTTCTCAAAAATCGCCCGGCCTCTGACCCATCTTCTTGAAAAAGATGCTCCGTTCATCTTCTCTCCCGAATGCATCGAAGCATTCGAGGTTCTCAAAAAGAAACTGACCGAAGCACCCATCTTGGTTGCCCCCGACTGGGACTTGCCCTTTAAGCTAATGTGCGATGCAAGTGATTATGCTATCGGTGCAGTCCTGGGGTAACGCAAGTCCAAATACTTCCAACCGATACACTATGCTAGCAAGACGATGACCAATGCTCAATCTCAGTACACTACTACTGAGAAAGAGTTGTTGGCCGTTGTCTACGC